>JAVXUP010001779.1:0-192879 GCA_033070095.1 Escallonia herrerae | reverse complement strand
TGTTCATACCCTATTCTGGTCGCACCCCAAGACCCGCCAAGGGACCCACTTTGCACGACACATCACCCAGTCAGCGGTCAACTTTTCAACGCTCGAGGGCCGGTCAAAGCAACGCATGCTCAAGTCACGTGAACCATTCGTGAAGCGACTTCGGCGTGCCTTCCACCCCAAGGGGTCGGCCACCCCAAGGGGTCGGCCTCCCTCTAGGGTCGGCCTCCCCCAAGGGTCGGCCTCCCTTGGGGGTCGGCCACCCTCGGGGGTCGGCCTCCCCCAAGGGGTCGGCCACCCTGGGGGGTCGGCCACCCCGAGGGGTCGGCCACCCTTGGGGGGTCGGCCTCCCTCTAGGCTCGGCCTCCCCCAAGCGTCGGCCTCCCTTGGGGGTCGGCCACCCCATGGGGGTCGGCCACCTGCCTTGAACACCGACGCCGTCACCTTTGACCCCACCACATTGTCACGACGACCGTCGCTCGCGGCCGCGCTCCGACCGTAGTCTCGACGACCGTCGCTTGTGGCCGCTCTGTCGCCATGACAACCGTCGCTCACGGTCGCGCGCCATCCACGCAACGACCCTTGTCGCTCGGAGATCACTCTGCGACCCTCGTCGCCCGCACTCAACCGCGCCCCATGCGCTGCAATCATGTTATATGCTCACGGGATAGGCTACTCCTCCAGGACACTATCTCCGCCAGGGTGCCTGCGTGACTAGCCTACGTGCTCTGGCACTGGGGGCTCGCGTCGGCACCCCTAAGGACTATGACCCCCGGGTCACTCGGAGACGGGAGCAGGTCTTCGGAAGGGCATCTTGCCTAGTCCACCTGGCAGCTGGGCGTCGGGTCTTCCCCACCGCTGCCAGACCTGTGGGATTCAGTAAGGGCTTGGACTGGAGGCTGGGGCAACGGGCTACTCTGACCATGCTACCGCGGCATGATCAGTCTCCTCAGACAGGCAGAGAGATGTTGCAAGGGCAGGGCAGCACGAACTTAGGAACCGGCAGTCCAACGAAGGGTCAGTGCGTTGGCCCCCTGGTGACGTGTCGTTCCCAGGGGGCGACACATGTCAACTTATGACACATGCACATTTTTGCCTATAAATAGTGGACTTTGGAGCTTTTTCAAGGATCTTTTTCTCATTTGGACTTTTCACTTTCTCTCTCTAAAGGAAACATTCTCTCTGGAATTCTAGTGAGAGAAATATACTTGAACTCCCGTCTACGGACCCTGGACGCCATACCCTCATCACGGACTGCAGACTGTCGGTCCTGTTCATCGTCACCCTGCCTGCGCAGCACTGCCACCCCTCACGACCTGTCTGGGGAGCCTTGTCCTCGGCCCTTGCGCCGTCCTTGCTGTCTCCCACGTTGCCTACCTGGAAGCCAACTCAGACCGCATCCTTTGTGGCACCTCCACGTATCATCGAACCATTTTCGGCACCATCATTTTGGCGACTCCGCTGGGGAGGTGAGCATCGTATTGCGGTTTGCATACCTTCCGGACTTAGGCATTATGCCTGTGCAACGGAGAGCTACTAGGGCGACCAGCCAAGGACCCAACCCCGCCATGCAAGAACACCACCTCGGTGATCAGGAGGAGACTAGCGCCACGCGGCTCCGAGACCAGCTGCCGACCACTACCCCCGACGTACAAGTGCTCGTAAATGCAGCCATCCAGCAACTCACTCCAACCATCACCACTCTGCAAGATTCACAGACCACTCTACTAGCCGCCATTATGGACATGCAAAAATCCATACAAGCCCTGTCCTCACAGCAGGCCGCTCCATCAATCCAGCCTTCAGGACCGGGGCCAGCTTTTGACATCGCCCCGGCCCCAGTGTCGCGACTACCGCCGCCTTGGACATCTAGACCCTTGGCGGTAGGGCTCGCAACACCGTCGCTGCCGGTAGCCGACATATCTCCTTCTGCAGTGCCGCCCCGCAAGCTACACACGGATCTCGGGCCAGTCTTGCAGCAGATTCCCCCGCTGTCACACCATCTCATCTGACGCCGGCAAGAAGCTCCTCCGAAACGCATGACTCCATCGAGATGGAACCTAATCCCTATCCAGTTGAGCAACACCAAACCCCCGGCCAAGTGATGGGCATGTCTCGCCAACCCACACTTGCCCCTGCACAGCTGCCCCTGCCAGCACCTGCACCATACCAACCCTCCCATGTCCCCGTTCATCAAGCCGTGCCATCTGGGGGCTCGGGGGCTCGCGACGCACCAGGCGGTCATCACCCCTTGACCGGCAATGAGGCACCATCCTCCAACTATGTCACTCAGTCAGATTTGGAAGCCCTTGTCCGTCGCCTGTCGAGGAATTCCGAGCCGGACTCCTCAACCCGTCTAACCGGACACGCCCCGTACGCCAATGATATCGCCATCGCACCCTACCCCATCAAGTACAAGCAACCAAACTTTGTGCTCTTCAACGGACGTGAGGGAAACGCCCGTGAACATCTAACAAGGTTTGCAGGCTCCTTGGAGCAGTATGGTACAGGAAGCAGCTTGAAGTTGAGAGAATTCCACAAGTCCCTTACGGGCTTGGCTTACACTTGGTATCACCAGATCCCCGCAGGGACCGTCCACACCTGGGGCGACATGGTCCAGCTGTTCTTAGACAAATTTCATTACGAGACCGAGCGCGTGACTATCGTTGATATTGCTGGCATTCGCCAGAACCAGGGGGAAGACTTGAATAAATATGTGCATCGTTTTCATCTTAAGTGCCTTGAGTGCACAGATTTCAGCAAAGACGAAACGTTGGTTCCCATATGCATCAAAAATATGATTGACGTCTACCGAGTGCATATCGAGAACCTACAGTTAAGGTCATGGGGACACCTCAAGGAGGCAGCCCGACGAACTTACGAGACAGTTGGTCCTGTCAAGTCATGGAAGCCTCGACCGCAAAGTACGCTGTTGGCCTCAGCAGATGCACCTATCACTCAACGTAGCAACGACAACAACAACTATGCAGGCTTCAAGCGTCAGCTTCCAGATGTGAACCAAGGCTCCGACAAGCGAAGGCAACAAAGACCCGCACCTGACTATCCCTGTGACCTGAATACAGTGAAGGAACTCTTGGCCGAATGGGTGGCGCATGACAAAAATTTCCAACTGCCACCAATGCGGACCAATATCACAGACGAAGAAAAGGCCAGGCCCACCTACTGTCCTTTCCATCGAGCCCTTGGCCATCCGCTCAAAGATTGCAATGCACTGCGAACCATCTTTGCAAGGAAGGTAGCGTCGGGCGACCTGCAGCTACGGAAAAATAACGATGTGCGCAAAGATCCCTACCCACCGCATCGCAACAGTAGGGAGCACCAGGCCCTTATGGCTGTCACTGACCATGTCGAGCCTGTAATCCACGAAGCCCCGGCAGAGCCCACACTGACCCTCGTGCCTCCTCCAGCTAAGCAGTCGATGCCTCCCCTTCGACAGATGACGAAGATCAAAAGTTTTTTTGATGAAATGGGGTTTTCACCCGCCGCCCGGACTTACCTTTCCAATTGCCTGCTCGAGGTCACCACCGGCCTCGGTTCCGAATGCTTCGCCGCCCAGGCTGAATTACGTCACATCCCCTCTACGGCCTTAGTCTTCTCGGATGAAGACTCGCCGCCGATCGAGCATCACAATCGGCCGCTGTTTTTAGAGTGTACTGTTAATGGCACGGGCTTCCGTCGTGCCTTGGTTGATTGCGGCGCCTCGATCAACATCATACCCCTCATCACCCTGCAACAGGCCGGCATTCCCCCAAGGAAAATCATCCGTGACCCCGTCAATATTACCGGCTTTGGACAGGGTCCTCAGTCGACCCTCGGCCATATCACCGTCGACCTCATGGTCGGAACTGTCCGTCGCGACACTACTTTTCACGTAATAGACAGCGAGTCTGCCTTTCACCTCCTGCTCGGGAGACCATGGATCCACGACAACAAGGCCGTTCCCTCAACATACCATCAATGTGTGAAGCTGGTAGCCGGTTCTACGGGACATGAGGTAGCAATGACAATCCCTGCAACCAAAGCCCCCTTTGAATGCGCCGAGTCTTATTTCGCCGAGGCCTCCTTCTTCACTAATTTCGCCGAGGATGGGGAGAATGCTACTCATGTACATTCTACCAGGCTGCCGACCTGGGATGAGCTGTGCGGGGACAAGCTTCCCAAGGACAAAACCGGGAGAAGTAACAAGAATAATGGGTCAACCCCACCGCTTCCGCCTGCTGCCACGACCAATTCCCCCCCTTCTTCCCCCAAGTCCAAGAAGCAAAAGGCTGAGCCGGCCTTTCGACGTATCGTCAAGGACGGCAAGATCATCTATCAATTATGACGGTATGCAGGGGCTCCAGGCGGTCCCTCCTCAGACCCCCTCGACCCCGACCCCCTTGGAGAGACTGAATGGTGCCGCACGGCCGAGCATTGCCAGCCAGATCCTGACCTCACCCCCGGCGCGGCACCACCTTGCTATGAGGATGGCCCTCGACCTCAGGCTGAAGATATTGAAGAAATCAACCTGGCCGACCCGGGCGAAGAACCGCGGCACACCTACATTGGCACAAAACTCGCCCCCGGCCGAAGAGAGGAATTGGTTTCCCTCCTGCACGAGTATCGTGATGTCTTAGCATGGAGCTACAATGAGATGCCCGGACTGGATCCTGCCTTAGTCACACACCATCTCAACATTGCTACCGGATCCATCCCTAGCCGACAGCACCCGCGGACATTCCGCCCCGAGCTCGAATTGAAAATCAAGCAAGAGATTGAACGCCTCCTGCGCGCAGGCTTCATCGAACCTATCACTCACCCTATTTGGCTGGCTAATGTCGTCCCTGTACAAAAGAAGAATGGCCAAGTCCGCGTCTGTATCGACTTTCGGGACTTGAATAGGGCGTGCCCCAAGGACGAGTTTCCACTACCCAATATCGACATGCTCACGGAGGCCGCCGCCGGATATGAAACTTTATCTTTCATGGATGGGTTCGCAGGTTATAATCAGATTCGCATGAACCCCGACGACAGCGCCAAGACAGCCTTCCGCACTCCTATGGGTAATTTTTGTTGGAAAGTTATGCCTTTCGGCCTCAAGAATGCGGGTGCTACGTATCAAAGGGCTATGACAGCAATATTCCATGACATGATACACCATACTGTGGAAGACTATGTCGACGATCTTATTATCAAATCCAGGAAGGAAAGTGATCACCTCACCGACCTTCAAGCGGTCTTTGATCGTTGCCGCCAGTATAACATGCGGATGAATCCATTGAAATGTGCCTTCGGAGTCTCCTCCGGCAAGTTCCTCGGGTTCTTGGTCAGTCGACAGGGCATCGACGTTGACCCCTCGAAAGCAGCCTCCATCCAAGAAATGCCCCCCCCAAGAACACAAAGCAACTGAAGAGCTTCCTCGGCAAGGTCTCTTACCTCCGACGCTTCATACCCGCACTGGCCGAGCTCATTACGCCATTTCAACACTTGACGCGTAAAAGCGCACCGTGGAATTGGGGCGCGCCCCAACGGCAAGCATTTGAACAGATTAAGGCGGTCCTCATGTCACCGCAAACCATGGTCGTACCACAACGGGGCATCCCACTCCTACTCTACCTGACTTCCACACCCAGATCCATCGGGGCTTTGCTTGCCCAAGAAGTCGAAGGTGTCGAGCGTCCTGTTTATTACCTCAGTAGAGTGATCAGAGGGCCCGAAGCCAACTACTCCGAGCTCGAGAAACACTGTCTAGCCTTGGTGTACGCCTCACAGAAGTTCAGACATTACTTTCTGGCGCATCAGATCACACTCGTCACCAAGGCTGACCCGCTCCGTTACATGCTTACACGTCCCGCCCTGTCTGGCCGACTCACACGGTGGTTGCTGCTGTTGGCCGAATTCGGTTTATCTATCAAGAATCCTACAGCTCTGCGGAGCCAAGCACTCGCAGACCTCCTGGCCTTCTTCCCACGCCAACAATGTGAACCGATATCGGATCAACTGCCGGGGGAGGAGACAGCCCTGATCACCGACATCGATGGACTGTGGACGCTTGAATTCGACGGCTCTGCCACTAGCAAAGGCCCCAATGGCACGCCCCTCCGGCAAGGGGGTGCCGGCATAGTCTTGCGGGCACCAGACGGTGTTACCACTTCATTATCCTTCAAACTTGCATTCCCGGTGTCTAACAACGAAGCTGAATACGAGGCACTTGTCATTGGCCTCATGATCGCCGTCAGTATGGGGGCTAAGGCGCTGTGTGTGAAAGGAGATTCAAATCTGGTCATGAAGCAGGCGGACGGGGAGTTCGCGGTCAAAGAACCAGCCTTGGCACCTTATCGTGCCTTGGTGCAACACTTGGAAGGAAGACTCGGTCATGTCCAGTATGAACATCACAATAGGTGCCACAACAGACATGCGGACTGCTTGGCCACGATCGCGTCAAAGATAGAGGTCGATGGTGAACAACGGATGCTAACCATCGTCAAGAGAATGGAACCATGCACAGCACTGAACCTAGTCCCGAGGGACGTTACTGCGGACGATTGGAGGCAACCTATCATCGACAAACTTAAAGCGCCATCTCTTGCTCATGCCTCCACCCTTACAGACTTTTCAATGATGGGAGATGTCTTATACAGGCGGTGTCCCGGAGGCACTCTAGCAAGATGTTTGGCACCGGAAGAGGCAAAACACAAATTACAGCTCGGCCACCAGAAGTGTTGTGGCCTCGACGGTCCCCCTCTGTATCGTCGCCTCCAGCGTATGGGATTATATTGGCCATCCATGGCCAAGGACGCCTCGGATATACAAAAGGATTGTCCCGAGTGCCTGTATGCACCCGACGGTGCCGAAGCTCTTGTCATTGACATCGAGGGTGACTGGCGCCAGCCTTTCATCCAGTATCTATCCCACGGGATTCTACCACCTGACCGCGGCTCAGCACGATCCATCAAGCGCAAGGCAGTCAGGTATTTTGTGACGGAAGGCGAGTTATTTCGCAAGGGATTTTCGGGACGCACCCTGCGATGCTTGCAAGGTGCCCAAGTGGTCAAAGTCATTAACGAAGTACACAATGGTGATTGTGGTGAACATCAAGGCTCCCAGAAGCTGTATGCAGAATTACTAAGATTGGGGTATTATTGGCCGACTATGGAATCCGACTCCATCTCGCATGTCCGACGCTGCCAACCCTGCCAGCGGCACGCCGACAGGATACACTCGCCAGCATCCGACTTGCACATGATCTCAGCACCTTGGCCATTTCATTCTTGGGCCCTCGACCTCATCGGCCCCATCCACCCGCCGTCCAGAAGCCATTCATGGATCATGGTTGCTACTGAACGCTTTACGAAGTGGGTTGAAGCCGTACCTCTGCGGAGAGCCACGGGAGGTGCCGTTTCCAACTTCTTACGCGACGTCATCTGTCGTTTCGGCATCCCTCGATGTATTATATCTGACAATGGCACCCCATTCATTAACCGAGAGGTTCGAGCTCTCATGGAAAGGTACAACATCAGCCATGCCACATCAACTCCCTATTACCCGCAAGGTAATGGTCAAGCTGAAGCGTCCAACAAGACTTTGCTACGAGTATTATCGCGAATGGTGCATGACGCCGACCGGTCGTGGTCCGAACAACTGAATCTGGCACTCTGGGCCTACAGAACATCCATGCACACAGCGACAAAGGCCACGCCCTTCTCTCTCGTCTACGGGGACGAGTGTGTGGTACCTGCCGAGATCGCAGAACCATCGGCTCGACTTTCCCTAAGCAGCAGTCTCGGAGATGAAGAAGCCCGGCTCGCGGCACTTGACGGCCTCGACGAACGACGAGCCACGGCCCTGCGCCGCATGAAGAAGTATCATGAGCAGCTCACGAAAGCTTATGGGAAGACCGTCAAGCCACGTTCGTTTATCGAGGGCGACCTTGTTCTTCAAGCCGCCAAGCATGTGCGGGCCAACATGTCAGCTCCTAAATTCACGCCAAACTGGGAGGGCCCTTTCACGGTGCACGAAGCCCGCACTAATGGCTCGTACCTCCTGCTCAACCACGACGACGGTCAGGTCTCGGCCCCCATCAACGGCCGCTACCTGAAGAAGTATTATGTGTAGTCGCGACAACATAAGCCCGCGTCATAGAACGCGCCCTCGTAGCATTTTTGTACATGCGACATTGCTTGCAGACTTGTATTTTTTTGTTGATCTGTGTAGCGTTCTACACTAGTCATGTAATGGTGTTTTGTACCGCGTCCTATCAATACAAAGTCATGCTGTTACCTCAACTTCTGCCCAGCTGGCACTCATTCTCAACCTATGCTTCCTAAGTCACTTTCTACGAGCGGGAATGGGAGAGCATTCACAAGTAACCGAAACAAGCAAGACATTCAAAAAAAAAAGAGAGAAGAAAGAAGAGAGCAACCGAACATAACATACAATAAGCCGAGACCATCGAAAATATGTACATATACATCAAACGTTTACTAGCCGTCGTTAAGCACTACAACTACGGCAAAGTAACATACAAGCTAGGAAAGTCTAGACAACAGCGATGCAACTGGGTGGGAGCTGAATGCCTGAAGTACCTCCCGCTCCGCTTGTACCTCTGACCATCCAGCATCAAGCTCGGCCTGTCGCCCTAACCGCTCTGACTCTCGCCCGTCCACCTCACCTCGCCGCCTCTGTAGATCGGACAACTGCCTCTGCAAATCGACGAGCTGTCTCTCTATCTCTGCCACCTGCATGTCAATCCCGGCCAACTCTGCCGTGATCTCTGACCGCTCTGCCTCTAATCCTGTGCGGCGCCGCTCCAGCAACATCTCCCGCATAACCACGACTGCACGCCTCTCATCCATATCGTGGCTGACGCTCCTCGATCTAAAGAAATCTGCTAGCCAGTCCAGCTGCATACCTAGCGATGTGAACGGAGCGAACTCTGAAAGCGACCGAGCAACGAACTCTGCAGTCCAACCCGACGACGGCACACTGGCGAACGGCAGCAACCACTCCATAAACCCTGCAGACACCCACATCCGTAGTACTGGGTTCTCTACCACCACGCTCTCGAATGTCTGCGGGAACGCTGCCTTCACCAGTTCTAACCGGCGCACAGTCTCCGCCGGTAGCTGGAGGCCCCCCCAAGCTGCCACATCCACCTGACCGCTCGAGGATCCTCTACTCATATCTCCGACTGTCGCGCCACTGCCGCCCGCTGCAGAAATCTCCGACATCCCACCCGCCCTCTGCGCCCCAATCGTGGCTGAGTGCATCGCCAGAAGAGTAGCTCCGACCTCAACCACGGACTCCGGCAATGTGTCATGCCGTCGCACCACCACGGCCTGAACCGGTGTCTCTCGCTCACGAATCGAGGCAGCAACAACAGACTCAGGCTCCGCCATTTCGCCACCATCACCTCCCACAACCTGCGTCTCCATGCCTGTCCACCAGTCCTCGTCAATGTCGAACATCACCGTATCGCTCCCCTCTCCGCCGTATAGTGCCCCCACCGTTTCCTCAGTAGCAGGCAATGGGCTCACCCTCCTCGGCACACTGGCCGTCAATAGCTCAACGGCCTCGGTCTCGTCACTGTCAACTAATCTGCCGGCCTCGGCTGCCATAGCCTCCTCGCCTGCGATCTCAGTCTCGGCCTCGCTCCCCCCCGCGACCGCCTCTTCCTCGTCCCCCTGGCAAAACCGCTGTCAGTTCACAGATTATGAGCAATATGCAAACCATATTTATACGACAAAAAGAAAGGACAGAAGCAAACCTCAGAGTCTAGCTCCTCTAATACGTCGCGCGGCCTCTTCGCCCCTGATAGGTGTGGGGCTGAGGTACCAGCACTAGCCTGACGAGCTGTCTCCATCATCCCCACTCGCAATGCCGACAAGGGCCCCTTGCCGGCCCCCGGCACCCTCGGCACCTCGGCAATAGGCTCCTCCCCACGGTCCTCCCCGGGAGCAGCGTCCCCCAACTCTACGGCATCCTCCTCCGCCTCCCTCTCCGAGCTCGGAACAGAACTCCCGGTCACCAGTGACAGCATCCCGCACTGCCTCGCGACTGTGGCCGATATCAAACTCAGGGCTCGGTCACATGCGAACACATCTACCTGTCGACGTGTGCCTGACGGCTGTGCCAGCCATCCGGCCCAGCTCCCTCGCAGTCGCTCCCACCAATGCGCATAATCCGCGGTCACCGCCCCTGCCACCTCTGTCCCTGGCTGCCTCCACTCTGTCGTCGGTGCCGGCCACTCGCGGGCTCTGTCATATAGTGTATACCCAAAAGCCGTCGCCACACTCCAAGGGCTGTCATAACCGCATGGGGGCTCTAGATCGTACCCGAACGCCAACGACAGACGGTCCGGGCAATACCTCGCCACATAATAGCAGCACTCGGCGGGCTTCCCGCCATCATCTGTCAATACCGGGAGCCAGCCGGGAAAATACGCGACCAATAGCGCCAGCTGTCCTGGCGCTAGCTCGCCTCTCCGGCTCAGATCTGTCGTCACCTCCTGCACGTGCAGCCATGGCGGCGTACCATATGACGCATGCATCTCCATATAGGGCCGTCGCTCACATTCCCCCCGTTTGTCTAGAATCTGTGCCAACGGGCACCCCGGCCTCCTGATGCCTGCCCAAGCAAAAGCCCGAGACCCGCTACACCACAACGCCACCTGCCGCGACCTGCCTGGACGGGTCACTGTCCCCATCGTCGGTGACGGGTGTGCGAGTGGGTATCCGTCAGGACGGTACCCTGGAAAGCACTCGTACAGGTACCTCTGCAAAAACATCCAGTCCACGTACGTCGCCACCTGATACCGACCATACGACCGCTTCACGTCATTCACGAACTGATCTAGCCGCGAGTATAACGTGCCCAAGTACACCGGAGCCAAGCCGACCCGCCTTCCCTGCGCCATCCTAATGGCCAAGGGAAACACCCTCGGGGAAATGCCATCCTCAGGTGTCCCCTCAAACACAAACCTGCAAACAACGACCGGCAACATATGTCAGTTTGACGTTTTACAGGGCAAGCAGGACATACGATATATTCACGAATAATCACACGACAGTACAAAATTTACCTCGATAAGAACATCGCCAAAAACGCCACCAACTCGTACCGATCGCTGCCATGATACGGACCCATCACGAACTGGGCAGCATTGCCCAACTTCTGGCCTGTCCTCGCCTGCGGCGTGCCGTAGAACTGGCGCAGCCACCCACCGTACGTCCCCTTCCGGTGCCTCTTCGTCTCCGCCAAAATGTCCAGTAGCTGCGTCTGCAACAACCGCTCCTCCCCGCTCAGCCGGGTCACCCGTGCATCCACCTCCCCGTGTATCGGCAGCCCTGTCAGCATCAACACATCGAGTAACGTCGGCCCGATCTCCCCGAACTCGGTCACGAACGTATGCGACTGCGTGCTCCATCTTGCCAGCAATCGGGTCATCCCTGGCGTATCCCTATATAACTCCAGCCCCCTCGCCGTAACATTGATCGCCGGTAACAGCCCTAGTGCCTGCAACACCTGCGCCCTCACCGGTGTCTCCAACATATGCTCACACCAAAAGTCCCACCCTACCGGCATCGCACTATGGCCCTTGAACATCACCGGCGACCAAGGTATGTCCTCTCTCCCAATCAACAATGCCGGTACATACCTCGGCGACATCACAGGCGCCTCCGCCGGGCTCGGCGCGCGAAGGTAGGGTGACGACAGCCGAGGCTCCTCTCCCATCGACGGACCACCCCACGGTGTCCTGAACGCTCCGTCTGCCACACGAATGGCCAACTCCCTCCACAGCTCACGGTCCGGTACACACGGTACTACTCCCCTCACCCCCAGCAATGTGTTTGTCTTATCTGGCTCCGGATCGTAGGACCTCCTACCGCCATCATCAAAGGTCAATGGCACTGCCGCCTCGACACCCACTGACGGTATGGCCTCATCGACTGGCGGCGCCGGCACAGGTACAGTCATCATATCCCGCGGCGGTCGCGATGTACCCGTCGCGGCCCCTCGCGGCTTCGCCCACATCTTCTGCCGAACTTTTTTCGCTGCTGGCGTCGCTCCGGGCTGTGAGGATGGGACTTGGGCCTGTCGGACACCCTGCGTGACCGACCCCCCGTGACTGGCCGACCCCCCATGTGCGGCCGACCCCTCTCGTGCGGCCGACCCCTCTCGCTGGGCCGACCCCCTTGCCCGGCCGATCCCCCTCGCTGGGCCGACCCACCCCGTCCGGCCGATCCCCCTCGCTCGGCCGACCCCCCATGCGCGGCCGACCCCTCTCGCTGGGCCGACCCCCCTTGCCCGGCCGATCCCCCTCGCTGGGCCGACCCACCCTGTCTGGCCGACGCCCCTCGCTGGGCCGACCCCCCTCGTGCGGCCGAGCCCCCGTGGCTGGCCGACCCCCCTCCCCTCGCAGAGCCACCAACTGGCCGACCCCCTGGCCCCGACGACCCCTCGCCCAATTCCACCTCTTCTCTCACCATCCCTTTTTCTCTCTTTCTTCTCTCTCTCTCTCTCTGACTTGCGTAGGCACAAATGGCGGTGCCTCCGCCCTGCCCCCCTCCGCTCCTTATATAGGGGTGGGCAATTTTCTTTTCTTTTTATTTTTCTCTTTCTTTCTTTCTTTTTCTATTCATTCTTTCTTTCTTTTCTTTTTCTTTCTTTTTTCCTTTACTTTACGCTCCCGTCCGCCGGCGCCTCGCCACAGTTTGTCGACCACGCGCCGTCACCGCTATGACCGCAGTGCGCGCCCGCGCGCCACCTCCACGACCTTCGTCGCACGCATTCACATGACAGCTCCGCGACAGGCCCCGTCGCCCGCGTGCCATCTCCTTGAACCGCGTCGCTTGTGCCAACTCATCGCGCTCTTTACAACGCGCGCTCAACGCCAATGGTCACTTGATGCACTACCGCGACGTTCGTCGCTGCGCCCGTGCGCCATTCTCATCATGCGTGCCCCCGGCACCAAGTATAGCTCCGCGACGTTCGTCGCCGCGCCCGTGCGCCATTCTCATCATGCGTGCCCCCGGCACCAAGTATAGCTCCGCGACGTTCGTCGCCGCGCCCGTGCGCCATTCTCATCATGCGTGCCCCCGGCACCAAGTATAGCTCCGCGACGTTCGTCGCCGCGCCCGTGCGCCATTCTCATCATGCGTGCCCCCGGCACCAAGTATAGCTCCGCGACGTTCGTCGCCGCGCCCGTGCGCCATTCTCATCATGCGTGCCCCCGGCACCAAGTATAGCTCCGCGACGTTCGTCGCCGCGCCCGTGCGCCATTCTCATCATGCGTGCCCCCGGCACCAAGTATAGCTCCGCGACGTTCGTCGCCGCGCCCGTGCGCCATTCTCATCATGCGTGCCCCCGGCACCAAGTATAGCTCCGCGACGTTCGTCGCCGCGCCCGTGCGCCATTCTCATCATGTGTGCCCCCGGCACCACGTATAGCTCCGCGACGTTCGTCGCCGCGCCCGTGCGCTATTCTCATCATGCGTGCCCTCGGCACCAACTGTAGCTCCGCGACGTTCGTCGCCGCGCCCGTGCGCCATCTTCATGATACGTGCCCCCGGCACCAAGTATAGCTCCGCGACGTTCGTTGCCGCGCCCGTGCGTTATTCTCATCATGCGTGCCCCCGGCACCAAGTATATGCTCCGTGACCTTCGTCGCCGCACCCATGCGCCATTCTTATCACATGTGCCCCGGCACAAAGTATTGCTTCGCGACGTTCGTCGCCCCACCACTTTCATGACATGTGCTCCGGCACCATGTATTGTCCCCGCGACAATCGTCGCCATGTCCATGCACCACGACCATGTTACAAGCCTCCGGGCATAACACCCGTTCACCACACCATGCGCCCCCGCCATGGGCATGGAAGACCTTCAACCCACTCTCTAGAGTGTGCGGCATTCTAGAGGCTCCGCTCGTAGTGCTCCTGCACGAGGACCCCTCCCTGCGGCATGGGCTGAGCGCCAGCACGGGCTAGTGCCATCACCGGCACAATCAACTACGGGATGGGCTCACAACCTTGAAGCCATCGCCGGCACAATCAACTACGGGATGGGCTCACAACCTTGAAGCCATCGCCGGCACAATCAACTACGGGATGGGCTCACAACCTTGAAGCCATCGCCGGCACAATCAACTACGGGATGGGCTCACAACCTGGAAGCCATCGCCGGCACAATCAACTACGGGATGGGCTCACAACCTGGAAGCCATCGCCGGCACAATCAACTACGGGATGGGCTCACAACCTTGAAGCCATCGCCGGCACAATCAAACTACGGGATGGGCTCACAACCTTGAAGCCATCGCCAACTCAATCAAACTGCTACACGGGCTTAGCGTCATCGCCGGCTCCATTACCAGGAACCCTGGCCCCCGCAGCAAGAAGGGCTGTAACCACATCGTTTATGCATGCGACGCCCGCTCGGGTTGCCCCTCCGCGCCCGCCACACGCAGGGGGCTTATGTTCATACCCTATTCTGGTCGCACCCCAAGACCCGCCAAGGGACCCACTTTGCACGACACATCACCCAGTCAGCGGTCAACTTTTCAACGCTCGAGGGCCGGTCAAAGCAACGCATGCTCAAGTCACGTGAACCATTCGTGAAGCGACTTCGGCGTGCCTTCCACCCCAAGGGGTCGGCCTCCCTCTAGGGTCGGCCTCCCCCAAGGGTCGGCCTCCCTTGGGGGTCGGCCACCCCAAGGGGTCGGCCACCCTCGGGGGGTCGGCCTCCCTCTAGGGTCGGCCTCCCCCAAGGGGTCGGCCACCCTGGGGGGTCGGCCACCCCGAGGGGTCGGCCACCCTTGGGGGTCGGCCACCCTTGGGGGGTCGGCCTCCCTCTAGGCTCGGCCTCCCCCAAGCGTCGGCCTCCCTTGGGGGTCGGCCACCCCATGGGGGTCGGCCACCTGCCTTGAACACCGACGCCGTCACCTTTGACCCCACCACATTGTCACGACGACCGTCGCTCGCGGCCGCGCTCCACCGTAGTCACGACGACCGTCGCTTGTGGCCGCTCTGTCGCCATGACGACCGTCGCTCACAGTCACGCGCCATCCACGCAACGACCCTTGTCGCTCGGAGATCACTCTGCGACCCTCGTCGCCCGCACTCAACCGCGCCCCATGCGCTGCAATCATGTTATATGCTCACGGGATAGGCTACTCCTCCAGGACACTATCTCCGCCAGGGTGCCTGCGTGACTGGCCTACGTGCTCTGGCACTGGGGGCTCGCGTCGGCACCCCTAAGGACTATGACCCCCGGGTCACTCGGAGACGGGAGCAGGTCTTCGGAAGGGCATCTTGCCTAGTCCACCTGGCAGCTGGGCGTCGGGTCTTCCCCGCCGCTGCCAGACCTGTGGGATTCAGTAAGGGCTTGGACTGGAGGCTGGGGCAACGGGCTACTCTGACCATGCTACCGCGGCATGATCAGTCTCCTCAGACAGGCAGAGAGATGTTGCAAGGGCAGGGCAGCACGAACTTAGGAACCGGCAGTCCAACGAAGGGTCAGTGCGTTGGCCCCCTGGTGACGTGTCGTTCCCAGGGGGCGACACATGTCAACTTATGACACATGCACATTTTTGCCTATAAATAGTGGACTTTGGAGCTTTTTCAAGGATCTTATTCTCATTTGGACTTTTCACTTTCTCTCTCTAAAGGAAACATTCTCTCTGGAATTCTAGTGAGAGAAATATACTTGAACTCCCGTCTACGGACCCTGGACGCCATACCCTCAACACGGACTGCAGACTGTCGGTCCTGTTCATCGTCACCTTGCCTGCGCAGCACTGCCACCCCTCACGACCTGTCTGGGGAGCCTTGTCCTCGGCCCTTGCGCCGTCCTTGCTGTCTCCCACGTTGCCTACCTGGAAGCCAACTCAGACCGCATCCTTTGTGGCACCTCCACGTATCATCGAACCATTCCCGGCACCATCAATATCCATTCAAGAATGCTGACTTCACATCAAGTTGAAGTATTTTCCATTGTTTCTGAGCTGCTAGTGCCACGTACTAGAGCTCGAATAGTGTCTAGGCGAACAACTGGTCCAAAAGTTTCGTTGTAGTCAATCACTGGTAGTTGTGAATACCCTTTTCGTAACTAGTCTTGCTTTGTATTTTTGAACTGTACCATCAGGGTTAGGTATGGTTTTATAGACCCATTTAACTCCAATGATTTCTTTTCCTTTTGGTTGTTCAATCAGCTTCCAAGTCTTATTTTTCTCGATCATTTTTAGATCCTCCTCCATGGTTTTTATCCAAACGGTTCAAAGCTTTTGGTTCTAGAACAGTGAAGTTGTAGATTCTGGAATAGCTTCTGGAGTAGATTCTAATTGCCTTGAAGATGGTGGTGAGGATGTACCTGGTGTTGTCAAATGAGCTTATGATTTGCTGTTGTGCAGGTACAATGACGTTCCTTTCAATATTTTCTTCTTCCCAGTTCCAGGTTACATTTTTGTCGAACTCCACGTCTCGTCTAATTATCAATTTATTTGTTTTTAGGCTATATTTCCTGTAGCCTTTTGACTGATCACTATATCACAAAAATATTCCTCTTTCTTCTGTCTTGTCATTTAGCTTTGTTCTTTCCTCTTTAGGAATATGTACAAAGCATATGTAGCTAAAAACTTTGAGGCATTTTGTTGATGGCTTCTTTCCACTCCAAGCTTCAACCAGTTTCATGTTTTGTAGCACTTTAGTAGGACACATATTCAATAGATATACTGCAGTATAGATTGCTTTTGCCCAGAAAGTTCTTGGAAGTCCCTTTTCCTTCAACATAGATCTTGCCATCTCCATGACTGTTATGTTCTTCCTTTCAGATACTCCATTCTGTTCCGCAGCGTAGCCAACTGTCAGTTGATGCTTGATGCCTTCTTCTTTGCAGAACTGGTCGAACTGCTTTGAGTTTTACTCCTTGCCTCTATCACTTTTTAGTATTTTAATATGATGGTCACATTAACAAAGTCTTTAAATTTCTTGAAAATTTTGAAATTTTTTTATCTTTCTCGCATGAAGTTTACTGAGGTCATTCTAGTATAATCGTCAATGAATAAAATAAAATACCTATTTTCTTCATGTGAGGATGGAGTGATAGGGCCACAAACATCTGTGTGTACTAGCTCCAATATATTATTGGCTCTCAATGCTTGTCCTGATGATAATGAACGTGTTTGTTGTTTATTAAGTAAACAACCTTCACACACTTCACGAATCTCCTCTATGCATGGGAAGTCTCTCATCATATTTTTTTGAGGAAGAATATTTAAACTGTGAAAGTTGAAGTGGCCAAATCTTCTATGCCATAGCCAAGTCATCAATATCTGCTTTCATAGCTGTGTTCATATCGTACCGCCATTGAATTGTAAATTTTCTATTATTCTACATCCTTACTTTCATTATTACCAAAGTTTTATCAACTTTATCATAGATAGTGCATAATTGTCCTTCAAAGTGTAAAACATCTCCTTTTTCCATCATTTGACAAACACTGAGTAGACTCTAGCGTAAACTAGGAACAAGCAGGACATCAGGCATTAATTTCATGCCTACCTTCATCTGGATTGAAATTTTACCCTTGTCTGTGACTTCAACGAATGTGCGCCATTTCCTAGCTTGACTTCAGATCTAAAAGCTGTATCCAATTCCTGAAAGATGCTTTCATATCCTATCATGTGATTGCTACAACCGCTGTTGAGAAGCCATGTATCCATGTTTTTGTTTGATGCTGCTTGGCTGGCATAGAAAAGAACTCCTTGATCTTCACTTTCTTCAGTATAATTGACCTGATGGTTTTGTCTGGACCGAATTTTTTTTTCTTCATGTCCGAATCTCTTGCACTTGCGGGGCACTGGATGTTGCTTTTAAGCCAACAGTCTTTTTCCATGTGATTTGTCTTTTTTCATATACCACAAGGAGGATATTTTGACTAGTATCTTGTTGATTATTCATGCTTCTTGAATTTTCTCCTTCCCCATAATTTTGCCTTAATTTCATTTCACCATTGTTTCTGAATTTATGAGACCTTAAATTGAGTTTAGACTAAAAGGCACTTTTTACCGAGTCTTCATTTCACCTACTTAATCTTTTCTCATGTGCTTCTAAAGAACCTATCAACTAAGTGACTAATAGAGTTTCTAAATTTTTATATTTTCAATAGCAGCCATAATTGAGTCATACTTTTCCGTAAGACTTATCAATATTTTTTTTACAACCTTTTTATCGGAAATATTTTCTCCGTAGGCTCTCATTTGATTCACTATTAGCCTAGTAATCTTGTATAGTCTCGGAATCTTTTATCTTAATATTTTCTATATCTCTCCTTAAAGTTTGGAAACGAACAATGCATACCTTTATACTGCCTTCGAACTCCTCCTGCAAAGTATTCCACGCTACTTTTGCAATATTTGCTCCAATGATTTTTGAAAATATTTGTCCAGTCAAAGCTTGTTGAATGGTGAAGAGAGCTCTGACATCTTTCTGCTTCAACTCTTTCAACCTCTGATGTTGAGCTGTAGTTAGAGTGGAGACATCTTCTGAAATATCAAATCCATCTTGAACTATGTCTCATAAATCTTGAGATAGGAAGAATGTCCTCATTCTGATACTCAAAAAATCATAGTTTTGCCATGAGAAATAGAAACTGACACAGCCGTGGAATTTTGGTTGAGGTTGGCCATTTGGAGCTGGTATAGTTACTAAAAGGATTTGAAAAATTGTGCGGAAATGCTATGCCAAATAAATCGAAGTAGTTCTGATACCAATTGTTGGAATTGAAATAGTTTTTGACAAATAAAGATTTTATTATAGTGAAAATATGGAGTTCTTGTCTTCGATTAGAACAATACTAGCT
Source organism: Escallonia herrerae (assembly GCA_033070095.1). Lineage (NCBI taxonomy): Eukaryota > Viridiplantae > Streptophyta > Magnoliopsida > Escalloniales > Escalloniaceae > Escallonia > Escallonia herrerae. The sequence continues at coordinate 174,034 of JAVXUP010001779.1, read as the reverse complement.
TCAAGGTTTGCTAGTTCTCTTTTTTGCTACAAAATGAACCATGCCTACCTATTTATAGAGTTCGCAACCGACTCACAGCAACCGACTAAGACAAAGGAGTCAACAAGTTTGCTTTTAAGCTTCTTCATGGTGAAGAAATCTACTGGCAACCATTCAGCCAATTGAATTCCACTCTAACTGAAAACTTTGATCAAAACTATTTATCTTAATGACAAAGACTTCTTGTAACCGACTTACCCTTTGCTGGAATTTGCTGGAACCATCTTTAAGTTGGTGGCATGGAGTATTCAAGATTTTTATTCCTTAGTTATGAAGAAAGGTGCATTAATTTTAACATATACCAACGTAATTATGTGTCAAGAGTTCATTGGCCAGAAAATCAACTTCTAAATATTACGTTTTTGCAAAACTCCCAAATTATTAGGCCACACTAACCATGCAAACTTCCGCCACATCACCCGCGTCTCCCACTTCCATTATCTCCTACCTCTTCACCACCTTTCCTACAAATTGAAATAGAAGCAAGCAAAAGAAAATTCTGGTGGGTTCTCCATTTGCTTTGTCACGTCTCCCCTTCCATTATCTTCCTACAACACCTTTCCTACAAACCAAAATAGAATCAAGCAAAAGAAAATTCTGGTTACTCCATTTGCTTTGTAAATTCAGCCAAGGATTACACCATTTCCAAGGGTATACCATTTACATTTCTGGGTAGTTGGTGTTCACACTTTTATGCCATTTGCTTTTCTATACCATTTGCTTCTCTATTTTGGGTATTTAACTAAGTTTCTATATGCTTGTAGTTGAAGGAGTTGAAGGAAATTCTGGGTACTCAATTTGCTTTGTAAATTCAGCCGAGGATTACACCATTTCCAAGGCTATACCATTTTCATTTCTGGGTAGTTGGTCTACACACTTTATGCCATTTGCTTTTCTATACCATTTGATTCTCTATTCTGGATATTTAACTAAAAGTCTCTATATGCTTGCAGTTGGAGGGAGTTTCTTGCACACAGAGCATCTGAAAGGTTTGCTGTTCATGGTAATTAAGAGTAAGTAAGTAGTTAAAAAAGATGGTTGTTTTAACATTGAACAACTATGTATAATTGGAGAGTTATTGGCTAATGCAGTTTGTAGTTGCAACGAACTACATATAACTGAAGCCGTACGATAGCGAGGCAAGGAAGATTCAGAACATCTGAAACCTTTGCTCTTCATGGTAATTAAGAGTAAGTAAGTAGTTACATAGTGTTGTTTAAACACTGCAGAACTGTGAATGATTGGCGAGTTACTGGCTTATTTTGCACTCAAGTGTGGCTTATTTTGCTTTGTTTTGCTGCATGGTTTTGCTTGGCACTAAAGATTCATTTACTTGATTTTGCATGTTACATGTGGGTTGATGGGTTAATCTAATTCCTTTTCAGAAAGCGCTATGAACATCAGATTTACGACCAAACCTACGATACCAGAGTAATTAAACTTTATCATAGTTAGTCTCATTGTCTTCTGCATCACCGTCAAAAACTTGGTTGGTGTTAATTTTGTGGTCACCTATAAGTTGGAAATTTATCCCAGTTTTTGCATGTACATCTTGACTAATTGATTTTCATCATGGCGTACTGTCCTCACTCCAATTTTTCGTACTTACACTCCACATGGAAGGAAAATCAAGTAATGCACTAAAGTTTTAGTGAAATTATTTGGATATCTGATTTGTCAATTTTAACTCGAGCCACGCCACTATATTTTCCTTTTGGTGGTGGGGTGTGTTGGTGTCACCTATACGTGGGCTGTGCCTCGTGTTGTAGGGGTCGTGGGTAGGGGCAGGGTTATGGTTGTGATGTGTTTTCCATGTTGTTGAAAGTCGTGGGGGAAGGTTGTGGGTACGTACGTGGTGTGGTGCATGGGTGTTGTGGGTAGCGGTGGTAACTGTTTGTGTGTTGTGTGTGTTAAGGAGGAAGGAGGGAGGAGGGGCAACCGTGGGCGCGGGGGGGGGGGGGGGGGGGTGTTGGGTAGAGGGGGATTTAGGTGTGTTTAGTGTGACTGGGTGGTTCGTTTGTGTGTGAGAGAGAAGGTGAGGGGAGGGCCTGTGGTGTCGCAGTGGTCGATTTGGGTTGTCAGTGTTGTTGGGGGTCGTGGGATTTATGTGGGTTTTGTTGGGGGCCAGGGGAAAAGGTGGAGGCGGGGCTCCCCGTTTTGTGGGGTTCATTGGTAGTTGGGTTTAGCAATGTGGGTGGGGTGGGTGGGTGTGGTTTTAGTAACTGGCTGGGGGGTCCGTGGATAGCGAGTGGTGGGGTGTCTCACAGGTTATTGTGTGTGTGAGAGATAGATAGGGGGAGAGGGGTGCTGTTAGTCGGGTGTTGAGCTGGGTGTGTGTGTGTTGTTGGAGTATTTTAATAAAAATGATGGTTCTTAAAAGTGACCTTTTGGAGAGTTACACTATTTATTTTGGATCAATTAGCCACATTATTGTATTAATGGCATAAACCGTTTCGTATTACTTACTGTAATTGTAAATGATTTTCTTAAATAGTATTTAACCTTTGGCATTTATAAGTATATAGGTTACATATTTGGCTATATATTGACCATGTGGATAGTTTTAATACTTGGTCTCATGTACTTTGCCTTTAGCCATAGTAGGCTACAGAAAGATTGAAGCCAGTTTACGTTGATGGACCTCACGTCCACAATGCATTTTAGAAACTATACCTCACACTATTAAAGTTATATCCTTTGTACAGATTAATAGTATTAGTAACGTATTTTGGGCCAAGAAGGGTGTTGTGTGAAGTTTCGGCTTCTCTAGTAGTGCAAACTAAGAGAAGTAACAACAATTTTACGCTGGGGGGCTGTTGTATCCTGGAGGCGGCGCGTTGAGACCTATTGCACCGGTACATTCCATGGGGGCACGAACCATCTTAAAGAGAGCGACCTAGTCCGCGCCTCAACCCAGTGCTAACAAGCTTGATCTCAAGGTGTTCAAGGTAGATCTTTGAACCCTTAGTGGTGCCTCTTGCGGAAGAACAATGCCATATTGGTAAAGAGCATTAAGGTATATATCGTTTCATACTCCCAACAATAAGAAAGAGGTAATTGGTTTTGTGCTTTTCTTTATATTTTATGTGAGCTTGCTAGCATATTATATTTGTTTTCTTTGAATTTTTTCCAACATGTGTTACTGTGTGTGATGGGGTGAGGCGTGGGTAGCGCTGTGGAGAGAGGGGCTGGGTTGTGGGTAGCGGGTGTTGGGAGGTGTGTGTGTGTGTGTTACTGCGTGTGTGCGTGTGAGGGGTGGGGGTGAGGGGGTGGGGTGAGTGTTATGTGTGAGATAGGGGTGAGGGCCAGGGGAAGGGGATAATGCTCTGTTTTGGTGTGTTTGTGTGAATATATATATATATATATATATATATATATATATATATATATATATATATATATATATATATATATATATATATATCCAAAGATGGTGAGGGAACAGAAAGCTTCTGCATGCTAATGACCACGGGCATGAATAGGTAACCCAAAAAAAAAATGATAATTTGAAAGCCTAATTTAAAGTGCAAAATAAGTTTAATTTCCTCTAGTAATTTGGAATTTCAATGTTTTCGTACAACAGCATGTTTTTTAATTTTGTGATTTCAATTTAAACGAAGAGAAAAATCCGTATTCGACTTACCACATGTTAATCTAATTAACCTGTATTACTAATGCGTCCAACGCTTAATCTAATTTACAACTGTACCTGTGTGCGAGTTTTTCTCTTTCATTCTTTACTAAAGAAAATAGTAGTTACTTGGTCATTCACATTTTTGTGTAACTCAAAAATTCTTATAAAGAGCGCTGAGCGATGGAACAAAAGGCAGTTGGAAAGCCGAATAGAGTAGGGTACGTGGGTGAGAGATCATGGTTTCTACTTCATTGAAGTTTCTCACTATATATTGATATCTCGCTTAAAGGAATGAATGTAATACCCATTTAGTGGGAGGTTTATGTTTTAGAATGAGTGTAAAGAATGGGTTAAAAATGTTCAATTTAGAATTGTGTAAAGAATTGTTAAAAAGAAATACACGATGTTCAATTTAGAATTGTTTAAAGAATGGGTTAAAAAAGAAATACACAATGTTCAATTTATAATTCTCTTCAAGCTTAATATATAGCACAGATATGACCTTGATGCCTTATCCCGCTCCCATACTTCTGATTATTATGTTTGGTTCAAGTTGTGTACATTATTTAGAAGACTTCACTTTAGTTGGATGCATGATTTAGTGCGTTATTGTAAGAACCATATTCTTTCTTCATAATTTTAGTGGATTATAAGTTTTGAAGGAGAAGTGTTGTTATAAATTTTCAGTATAGCTATACATACAATACTTTTCTATAGTCACAGTCCTATTAAATAAAGCAACATAAGAAATGATTATATTTAGCATCGATATTTGCAATTATTAAGAACAGTGGGCTTTTTTCCCCGGAAAAGAGGATGCGAAGTTTTTTTTATTATCATTTTATTGAATAGCTACACTTTTGGATGAGTAGAAATTGCTCCTTATTTTCCTTCATAAAGATTGGCTCCGTTTGGTAACCATTATTTTTTTAAACTGAAAAAAATAAACGCGTTTGGTACACAGTTTTCGTTTTTCTTTCTTCAGGTTAAAAAATTAGTTTTTAAAACAGGGCTATTTTTTAAAACTCTAAAAAGGAGTTTTCGATTTTCAGTTTTGATTTTTATTTTGAGACCCCCCCACCCACACCCCCACCATCGACGGTAGCCGGCGACTGGCAGCCACTGTTGGCGACTACCGACAGCCAACAGCCACCGCCGGCGACTGCCAACAGTCACCGCAGGCGGCCAGCCACCACCACCACCACCGTCGGCCGCAAAACGCCTACCACCGCAAACCACAACCAAAGAAAAAACTCAAAATAAAAACTGGGTAATCAAACACCCAAAAGAAAAAACTCAAAATAAAAACTGGGTAGTCAAACACCTGTTTGTTTTTGTATAAAAAAATTTAAACTGGTTTGGTTTTTGTTTTCTCTGGAAACAGAAAACCAAAACTGGAAGCATTACCAAACGCTACCTTAGTGTAGAATTTGTCCTAACCTCTTTGTAGTTATTTACTTAGAAAGCAAAGTTGAAATTGCATTTATATATGCGCAAAGCATAGTCATAGCAACTTCCTTCAAGCTCATAAGAGGAAATCATAATTGATCAATATGCTCTTTGGAAAGAATTTTGTTTCAACATGGTTATATACTTGTGCCAATCCTATAGTTTTCCTATTATTTACAAAATTTAATATTATCGAGTAAAACTATTAGTCCAGACATTATAGTGTTTTTTTTTCTATGTTTTGACTTTTTAACAAAGTAAATAAATATCATTGGACAAGCCAAACTAGAATAGAATGAACGAGTAAAGTACGCGTTTACATACAATAGATGTATCGTAGAAATTGCAAAAGATTTAAAGGAAGGAAGTTCAACGGAACAAGAGAAGAGAGTCGCTCCTCATTTTAGTCAATAATGCAGCAACCTCTTATCGAGATAAATATCTTAAAGCCTAATTTAAATTGCATACACGTATAAATTAGGCTAATGCATCTAATGCTTAATCTAATTAATATTATTCATTCAAAGCGCGTGCACATATAAATTAGGCTAATGCGTCCAACGCTTAATCTAATTTTGTGATCGACTTGCCACAGGTTGATTCGTCCAATGCTTAATCTAATTAGTTATATTAATATGTTTGAGCTTTAAAAGTTGTATTAGGAGCTATGTGAGGTAAGATCAGATTACCATAAGCGAAAAGCTTGGAATAAGATGACCAAGGTGAGTTACTAATCTAATCAATTAGTCTTCAGTCTATATATTACAAGAAGCAATAAAAGTTATCATCATAAGTGGTTAATACATAGGTCTACCAAGTTTTCAGTTGCTTATATAAGAGTGCGACTCAGTTCAAACCTAAGAACCTTTGATGCATGCAGTAGTGGAGGAACCCGAGGAGCTATAATTACTATGAGTGCATTGATCGATCAAGCATGGACAGACGTAAGCCCGATAGTCTCAGTTTATTTCTGTGAACTCCTGTTAACATGGGCATAGCGTATAAAATTAATTTAATTGCGTACTATGTACTGTTTTTCCATGATTAATGTCTAAATAGTGGAAGTAACAGAAAATCGCTTTGCTACAGAGAGTAAGCTTCAACATGCACTTTTTGGTTTGTTAAACTTTATTCTAATCAATATGGTAAATGTGCTCTGTTGTTGAAATTGCACTCTGTCAAGTATAGGTGCATACTAGCGAGGAATTGGAAACAAAATATTAATGCAAAGTTTTATGATCATCTATCTTTTTGGTAAGAACAGATGATGTAAAGTCAATAACGGTTGAATAAGATGTATTAAACACTTCCGAATGATTTAGCAACAAAATATTCTGTCCTAATAACATCCTCTCCTACTCTAACAATGTGGCCTCTCACGGCGTTATTATTTACTTTAAAAAATAAAAAATAAGAACGAAAAAAATTTCTTTTATGTACTCTTATATTAGAATGGACGCATTGAGAGAGGACATGATACTTAGGAGCAAAATAGCAAGATTAATAAGAAGGAGACAACTACTGCTTTAGCAAAATGAAGACCGTGGGCAATCAATGATTAGAGCATCAATTATGAAAATGGAGAGACAAGCAAGGAATTTGCATCTCTCTCTTACGTGTAAAACGGGCATGCCGAGCTCATATTAATGCCCCCAATTGCAGACAGTGTCATCTGCTAACTGAGCATGTTCGTCTCTAGATGTTAATTCTGAACAAATTACGCAACATGTAGAGTATCAGAGTGCAACAACTATGCAAGGAATTGCTCTGGTTTCTGATGGTAATTTCAAAGCAACAAAGAAATGAAACTAAACATAGATTTGTTAACATTATTGAGAGATGAACTGCAATTCTTTGCACTTTTCCATTGTTAAACCGGAAGTTGTTAACTTTAACTTTGCTATGATTTAAGCCCGGAAGCTTAACAATACATGGAAATGTAAGGTGGTGATGACATTGTGCCACATCACAACCGCATGGAGGAGGCAACTTCAGTGGACAACTCCAATTTTGCTCCACCAAATGGAATGCATTTTATAATTAATTCCTGAATAGTGTTGTTATTCATCATGTCATTTGTTCTTCTCACACAATGCACACATAGATGTTATAGGAAAGTACCATGCATTATAATTGTTGTAATGCCAGTTCAAATCACAATTTGTTCCAAAAATTGTGATCATTCGGTGAGTTTATGAACTACCCGCCACCCCAGCCCAACATCCACCCCACAATATAAAATAGCCATGGACGGACCATAACTACCCCTTCCCCCCCCCCCCCCCCAAAAAAAAAAAACAAAAAAATAATACCCCACCATATGCGTTCCCACGCACACACACCCTCAAAAATAGTACGGACATTTTTTTTTCTTACCACCCGTACCCACCAAATATTTTTTCAAGAAAACTGTAGTGAAGCAAAAATAGATTTAAATTCAACTTATGATGAAAATTTTAAGGCTTAAATTTACACTAATTAGTAGTAACCTCAATGAAAAGGCTCTAGGAGATGGCAAGTCACAGAGCGCTGAGTATTTACTCGGAGATACTCTACATGTTCTGCGTGTCACGCACTCATGTTGATTCAGGAAAAAACAACTTAAAGCACCTTGACTAATCCGGCATTCCAATTGTGCTACCGAGGCCGGGAAGTGATTTTACTTTTCCTATCACCAACGCTTGAGTTTTTGTCTACTCAATTTTGTAGTCCAACTTTTATGGAAAACGTAAGGGTCTACAATGGGAGGAAAAGTAGATCACCCCGTTTTATATGGAGTGGGCCATATGCATTCAGGATTAACGGTGAAAATTATCATTGGATCGGATCACTGCTTCCACCAGATAGTCAAAGACCTAAATTTGCTCAACTTGACATTTTATGACACTGAGCATGAGCTACATAATCGTTTGATTGTAGTAAATAACAGAGCTGTGGAAAACTCGAGAGCCGATGCAGTCACGTTGGATGGATTACAAATAATGTTGAATAATATTAATCCATACATAAAAGTATTTTGAAGTGTTCGAGATGTGATGAGTCAACACAATGTGCCAAATTTACATGTTTGGCTCATACACTATAGAGGTGAAAGACAGTATTGTCCGCACCGACAACTGCAGAAGTTACAACACTATTTATAGGCGATGACAATGGATCTGTATCACATCGTGACGTTGTCATCTACAAAAGCGATGGGACGCTAAGGCGCATTAACGAAGCACATCCGTCTTACATGCCTTTGCAGTACCCATTATTATTTCTATATGGGCATACTGCGGACTTTTGAAATAAGCACCACACAAGAATGGGTGTCGAAGAGAGAGTTTTACGCTTTTCAACTGCAATACAGATAAGGTGAAGGGAAGACGCTCCTCCAAGGGGGTCAGCTATTCTAACAATTTATTGTTGATTACTATGCAGCAATTGAAGTGAGCATATTTTTTTTATATCAGGGCCCATTAGAAGGAGTTACGGGCTGACTTATATCAGGGTCTAGAGGATAATTGTCATTGGAGATGTTGAAGCAGCAGCCGTAGGACAGAGATTTATTCTACCATCTTCATTCTATGGTGGTCCACAAAACATGGTGCAACATTACCAATATGCGATGGCAATATGCAGAACTCTGGATATCTAGATCTTTTCATTATGTTCGCAACCAATTCTAGCTGACCAAAAATACAGCAGGACCTTGGATGGATCAAAGGTCAGCGTGCGGGAGATAGACCTGATATATTTGCCAGAGTTTTTAGAATAAAACAAAGGCAATGGATTATTTGAAGAAGAAAAGATATTTGGGACAATAATTGCAGGCACTTTAAGCCCACAATCCCTTAACTACAACCTTCCTTTGGAATGTATATAGTCTATAAACTGCATATGTTGACATGAGTTTGTGCGTGCAAACAAATATTTTCTGTCACAGGGCTTGAAAAACGTGGACTCCCGCATTCCCATATAATACTTACTCTGGCCTGAAGAGACAAACCAATGTCCATTGAAGACATTGATGATATCATATGTGCTGAAATACTTGATAAAGATACCAACCAACTGGCCTATAAAACTGTTGTTCGATACATGATACATGGCCTTTGTGGCGCTATAAATCTAAATGCTCAGCGCATGGTCAAAGACAAATGCTCAAAGAACTAACGAAAGAGATTTTGTAATGAGATGATAATAGATGAAAATGAATTCGTATCGTACATGAGTAGGAACTATGGGAGGAAGGTTGTAATAAACGGACACACAATAGACAATACATGAGTCATCCCATATAATCGTGATTGCATTGTCTGTTGATGCGCATATAAATGTCGAGTGCTGTGTTCAAGAAAAGGTGGTGAAGTATTGTTCCCAACCTATTCTGGTCGCACTCAAAGGTCCACTTGGAGTCCCATTGTGCATGACATGTCCGCACAAGCAAAGTATTCAACGCTTTGAACCGGACAAAGTGCGCGCGCCCAAGTCACTTGCATTCTTGGCCTCACACCCCTCACACGCGACTCAGTCACCAATGATTTCACGCTACCGTGACTCACAGTACCACGTTCGTCGCGCCGCGACCACCTAAGCATATTTTCACCAAAAACATCGACCGTTGGCGCAACCGGAGCGACGGGGTCAAGGGCATAGGCCTTAGCCAAACCCATGGGGTCGGCCTCGGCCTCCCCAAGTCCATGGGGGGTCGGCCTCGGCCTCCATGGGGTGTTGGCCTTGGCCTTTCCCCCCGGTTGTTCACTCTTTATGCAAAGTCCCTTTCGCGCTTTGATCACTTCATACACTTCGTACCTAGCTTTGGCACCTTGTTCGTCACACGGGTTTGTTTCACGTCGACACGCTCGTCGCAATGTAACTTTCGGATTTGTCATTTCCCATCAAAATACCTTCCGTTGGCAAGCCCGAATTTCACCCAAAGGGGGAGTGGCCTTGGCCTCCCTTCATGGGAGTTGGCGATTGGCCTTGGCCAACCCTTAGGGTCTGCCTCCGCCTCACCAAGGGGTTGGTCTCGGCCTCCCCAGGGGTGGTGGCCTTGACCTTCCCCCATTTTTGGCCTATGGCCTTTGCTCACTCACGCACTTGTTTTCTCAAGTCTTTGCACCTCCGCGATGTTTATGGACATTCGTGCATGAACCTCGTGACGTCCGTCGTGCATAAACCTCGCAACCTCCATCGTCCATCATCCTCACTACGTCCGTCGTCCATCATCCTCGCGACATCCGTCGTCCATCATCCTCGCGACGTCCATCGTCCATCAACCTCGCGACGTCCGTCGTGCATGAACCTCGCGACGTCCGTCGTGCATGAACCTCGCGACGTCCGTCGTCCATCAACCTCGCGACGTCCGTCGTCCATCAACCTCACGACGTCTGTCGTCCATCGACATCGCGACGTCCGTCGTGCATCGACCTCGCGACGTCCGTTATGCATCGACCTCCCTGCATCGACCTCGCAATGTCCGTCGTGCATCGACCTCGCAACGTCCATCGTCCATTATCCTCGCGACGTCTGTCGTCCGACGACCGCGTACCATCACTTCCAACTTTGTCATTACTACATGTTGCATTCATTATCTTGTTATGACAGGTACACTCAGCTCACATACCGTCTTCGGGACACCCGAAGCGTACCCATGCGCCATTCTTATCACATGTGCCCCGGCACAAAGTATATCTTCACGACGTTCGTCGCCGCGCCACCTTTATAACATGTGCCCCAGCACCAAGTATATGCTCCGCGACCTTCGTCGCCGCGCCCATGCTCCATTCTTATCACATGTGCCCCGGCACCAAGTATATGCTCCGCGACCTTCGTTGCCACGCCCATGCGCCATTCTTATCACATGTGCCCCGACACCAAGTATATGCTCTGCGATCTTCATCGCTGCACCCATGCGCCATCTTCATAACATGTGCCCCGGCACCAAGTATTGCTCCGCGATGTTCGTCGCAGCGCCCATGCTCCATTTTCATAACATGTGCCTCGGCACCAAGTATATGCTCCGCGACCTTTGTCGCCGTGCCCATGTGCCATTCTTATCACCAAGTATATGCTCCGCGACCTTCGTCGCCGCGCTCATGCGCCATTCTTATCACATGTGCCCCGACACCAAGAATATGCTCCGCGACCTTCATCGCCGCACCCATGCGCCATCTTCATAACATGTGCCCCAGCACCAAGTATATGCTCCGGGACCTTCGTCGCCGCACCCATGCGCCATTCTTATCACATGTGTCCCAGCACAAAGTATTGCTTCACGACGTTCGTCGCCGCACCACTTTCATAACACGTGCCCCGGCACCAAGTATTGTTTCCACGAAGTTCGTCGCTGCGCCCATGCGCCATTCTCATGATACGTGCCCCCGGCACCAAGTATTGCTCCTCGACGTTCGTCGCCGCGCCCGTGCGCCATCTTCATGATACGTGCCCCCGACACCAAGTATTGCTTCGCGACGTTCGTCGCCGAACCACTCTCATGACATGTGCTCCGGCACCAAGTATTGTTACCACGACATTCGACGCCGTGCCCATGCGCCACAATCAGGATACAAGCCTTCGGGCATCACACTTATTCACCACACCATGTGCCCCTGCCATGGACGTGGAACATGCTTCGACCCACTCTCCAGAGTGTGTAGCATCACGGGGGGCTCCGTTCGTAGTGCTCTGGCATGAGGACCCCTCGCTACGGGATGGGCTCACAACCTTAAAGCCATCACCGGCACAATCAACTACGGGATGGGCTCACAACCTTAAAGCCATCGCCGGCACAATCAACTACGGGATGGGCTAACAACCTTAAAGCCATCGCCGGCACAATCAACTACGGTATGGGCTCACAACCTTAAAGCCATTGCCGGCACAATCAACTACGGGATGGGCTCACAACCTTAAAGTCATCGCCGGCACAATCAATGACGGGATGGGCTCACAACCTTAAAGCCATCACCGGTATAATCAATCACGGGATGGGCTCACAACCTTAAAGCCATCGCTGTCATAGTTGCGGGGGTGGCTTCGGCACGAGGACCCCTCGCCACGGACCCTGAGCACTAAGCTACGAGCATGTCCACTCATGTTACCATTGATTGTCGACACCACCAGGGCAATGACCCCCAGGGCACTCCGGGACGGGAACAGGTCCTTGGAGGGCATGGCGCCTAGTCCGCCTGACAGTTGGCTACAGGGGCAACCCTCACCACTATCAGGTTCTTCGTGCGTTTCTTGACGCACTTAGTGGGACTCTACAAGGGCTTGGATTGGAGGCTAGATCAAGGGGTTTCTCTGGCCACACAGACGCTGTGGGAGCTAGTCTTTCCAGACAGACAGAGCGACGCTGTGCGGGGCAGGCCAGGTGAATATGGGATTCAACAGTCCATGGAGCACCGGCAGATATGGACCCCCTCGGTGACATGTCACTCCTGGGGAGCTCCACGTGTCGCGTGATGACATCATCATCTCAACCTCTATAAATAGAGGTCTTGAGAATTCATTTGGGGATTTTGGACATTTTCAGAACACTTTCACTTCTCACTCTAGAATCCTAGAGAGAGAAACATACAGGACCCTGACTTCGGACCTAAGCATCAAACTGTGACTGTCATCGTACATTCATCCTGCGCCATCGCCCTCGCAGCACTGCCACCCTCAGGCTCTGTCTGGGAAGCCCTTGGTCTCTGCCTTTGCTCCACCCTTGCTGTGTCTCACATCAACATACTTGGCATCTGAGTCGGACTGTATTCCTTGTGGCACCTCCACATCGACTGCGAACCCACTTTCCATGGCATCAAGTATTTGTTTAAATATGTTACTAAAGGTCATGATCGTGCAACAACGCTCATTCAAGATAATGCTACAATTCAAGATGTTGGAGGACAACGACAGGGTGGCATTATAGATAAGGTAAAGCATTAGTTAGATTGTCAATATGTGTCAACAATTGAAGCATGTTGGAGGATATTGGAGTTTGAGTTACAAAAACAATACCGAACTATCATGCGACTTTAATACCATCTCTCAAACCAATAATTCATGACATTTAACGATAATGATCATCTTTACCAAGTCGTTAATCGACCGGGTGTACATGATATCATGTTAACAAAGTTGTTTGAAGCTAATAAAAGATATCCAGAGGTGAAGGCTTTGACTTACGTGGATTTACCATCTAAATGGACATGAAAAATAGATGGTAGTAGAAAAAGATGGGAAAAAGAAAAAATAAACACGGCCTTGGTCGACTTCCTTACGCACACCCAAACTCTGGCAAGCGATACTATCTTAGAATGCTTTTGCACAAGGTTCAAGGTTGCTAGGATTGGTACGACATCACAATTGTTAATGGGGTCTTGCATCCGACGTATAAATTAGCTTGTGCAAAAATTAGGTTGCTAGATGATGACAACGAGTGGCACGATGCATTGTCCAAGGCAGCAACATAGGCATCTTCAAGAAAGCTTCGTAACTTATATTGTACGATGTTAATGTTTTGTCAAGTTACAAATCCAGTAGAGCTTTGGGAGTGCCATTGAAGAGATTTCACAGATGATTTGGTCTACAATATGAGGCATGAAACAGAAGACATCAACATTCGTGTTGGAGATGAAGAACGAAAAAATTTGGGACCGGTGGAGATTGAGTTCATACTAAACGGAAACGGTAGATCCCCTCCCACCTACGCCTCTGCCTGATGCACGAGCTTCTAACTTAGTAACGAACAGACTTGTCAGAAATGCTATGGACTACGATAGCCTGGAAGAAGGCCACCTATTTGAGACATTGTTTTTCACTTTAAATATTGAACAACGCTCAGTTTTTAATGCATAATGGAGGCATAAGAAAACAAGACAGGTGGGTTATTCTTTGTGCATGGTAGTGGCAGAACTGGGAAAACACATTTGTGGAGAACGATTATTGCAATGATGAGGCAAGTGAAAAAAGTTATTCTCTCAGTGGCATCATCTAGTATTGCAGCGCTTCTACTACCAAATGGAAAAACTGTGCATGGCCTCTTCAAAGTTTCACTATCTCTTGATGAATTCGCATATTGTCCAATCAATTGTCAAAGTGAACTTGCTGGTTTAATAAGAGAAGCATCGTTGATCATATGGGATGAGGCGGCACCAATGATGCATCGTTCTCAATTTGAGGCTGTTGATAGTGCTTTAAAAAATATTCTATAGGGAAGCGACTCAGGCTCAAGTGATCATGTTTTTGGCAGAAAGTTAGTTGTACTTGGAGGTAATTTTGGAAAACGCTGCCAACTGTTCTAACGGGTGGAGTTAAGCCACAGTGGCAGCTTCATTGCTCGAATAAAAAATTTGAAACCATTGTCGCGTGATGCATCTACAAATAAATATGCCTGTCATGAGGCCGACACACTCCGAGGAGTCCAAGAATGAGTTGTCTGAGTTTGTCGATTAGGTGATGAAGATAGGTGATGGGAAATTATAAGGAACTTCTTTTCTTGAAGAAAGCGAGATGAATTAGATACGCATCCCGAACAAGTTCTTAATTCAAAATGGCCAAAATGCAATACATCAGCTTATAGATGCAACTTATCTAGATTTTGGGTCACGGTATTGTGATTATGATTATCTAAAAGAGCGTGGTATCCTGACACAGAAGAATACCGATGTAAATGAATTGAATGGCAAAATACTATCTATGATTCCTAGAGAAAGTAGAACCTATCTAAGTGTGGATATATTGTCTGAGCACGAGAACGCAGATTTAGACCAAAACCTAAATCCACCAGAAGTGTTGCACACAATCTCTTATCTAAAACTACCAAGCCATTTGTTAGAACTCAAAGAAGGTGCACCAGTGGTAATTCTACGTAATCTCAAGCAGTCCATAGGTTTGTGTAATGGAACATGTCTCATAGTTAAACAAATTGGTGATAGAGTCATCGAGGCACAAGTCACTACAGGTTCACACTATGGCGACACTGTTTTGATCCCGCATATAATTTTGTCACCTACTACCGAACAAACATCACTCGCACTGAGAAGAAGACAATTTCCATTAAAAGTGGCATTTGCGATGACTATAAACAAAACTCAAGGGCAGACGTTGAAGAATGTTGGTGTGTACCTTTCAAACTCTGTATTCTCTCATGGGCAGCTTAATGTGGCAGTATCACGTGCGATGGAGCCAGTAGGGTTAAAGATCCTGATAGTTAACAAAGATGACGTGCCGTCAGATCACACAAAAAACATAGTCTATCATGAAGTTCTTAATGCTATTTCATCTTAATGTCTGTGATCTCTTTCTACTTTACCAAACTGGTCGACGATATATGAATATGTCAACTAAGCTTCTTACTGTATTCTGTTGAATCTAATCTAATGCTTAGCTTCTTTGTGACGTATTTGACTATTTTATTCATTACGTCCGTCGGATCACACAAAAACCTTAGTGTACTATGAAATTCTTAATGCTATTTCATCTTAATATATGTGATCTCTTTCTGTTTATGTTCACCGATACTAATAATAATGCCATGTTCAATGTTTTCATTATTTTGGAAAGCAAAATTACAGGAGAAGGGCTCACTAGATATACACCTTTCACGTTTCTTAATCCACTCGGATAAGATGGAACGTGAAGGCTCAACTGGTCAGGATGATTATTCTTCGTGGGCACAATCAACAAAATAAGGCGTACAAGAACTTCAAGCTGTTGTTTGTTGACAAAGAGATGAACACCATTAAAGTAAATTATTTAACTATTTTTTGAATAATATTACTCGCACATTCATTTCATCAGGGTGATGCTGTGCAGGGGATGATAGTTACAGGTGAAGTGGATTATTTTGATGAGCATCTTAATGAGGGCAAAATTTATTGTCTAGAAGGGATTCAGGTATATCCTGCTAATTCGAGATACAACTTGGTACCTTATCAGTTCCAGTTATATCTTATGGAGGACACTTTTGTTGAGCGCATTCTTGATCAATGCGATACAATACCACTTCACAAGTTTTTCTTAGTCAAATTACCTAACATAGGTAAATTTGTTAAGCGGGATTATAGCTTGATAGGTACATCGCGATGAATTTTTAATGCTACATCGTATTATCAAATATAAAACAGAGATACTAACACGATTGTCTACATTCGTAGATGTTATTGGTTTGGTGATATCTGTCACAGAGTGCTAAATTACACAACGCAATGATATACCAAAGAGAGATATTGTGCTCATTGATCTGAGGTTCGTTCCTTAAATTACTCCTCTTAGTTTATATTGATTTGTTATTTTATGAATCTCACAGAGTTCTACGGCAACTTCTGAGCTAAGTTTGTCTTGAAAATGAAAAGTATGACTGCAGTTAGACTTATTCTCTGGGGTGAGCTTGCAACTGTAGAGGGGAGGACATGTTTGAGAATGTGGTGAACGACATCACATTGATTGTCACGAGTGTGTATGTTAAAGAGTACAAAGGTATATGCATATTCACTTTTACTCTAGCATAAATATAGGATTTACAAAGTACGTACTATAATTATCGAATATATGCATGATTAAGTCTATCATCTAGTAACTTCAACAAACTGTATATTAACATCAAACATGAAGCTAGCGATTGAATCAACGAGTGGTAGGAAAAAAAATTGGTTTACGTGACATTTTCTTTATTGAATTTGTTACTTATTTTAGTTAAACATATCAGTGACATAATGAATGTGGTGTGCCAGGTTTGATGAAGATCAGCATGCAAAACAATTGGTACAATGGAATAAAACAAATGGCTTACCTGTAGTACGCTCACTTATGATTTCAAACTCAAAGAGAGTGCACATACGGGATTTGGCACCAAGGACAAATGTAATGCAATTTACTAAAGTTGGTTCACTTCATTTCTCAATTTACAATATTTACTAATGAAAAAGTATAATTGTGCAGGTCAAACACTTTCGCATAACAGCACGTATCGGATTTATTGACACGGAGAATCTTTGGTATGATTCGTGTGTGGCATGTCTGAACAAGGTGGAGTACCAGGATGGTAGGGCGATTTGCGGTACCTGCACCGAAAAAGAAGTACAAGCGGAAGTCAACAACTTGTTCTATCAAATAAGCAGCCCGAGTATATTCTACAGTGTCCAGCATCCCAACTACAAAATTTGAAGCAACAAGTGCATTTAATACCAACACATTTTTCATATTTGAACTTAACGGAAGTCTGCTGTGTTTAATATCTTAGTGATTGTAGAATTATGGATATGACATGTTACAAGAGTACGTGGAGTTGCTGAAGGATAGGAAGTATTCATTCATAGCTTGCACATCAAGAAACGTGTATGAAAGTATATATCCTACGTTGTGTAGCATGGGTACTAAGGTTGAAATAGGAGGAAGAACGTGTGCATGCATGGGACATGTTTCATGACGAGAAGCAAGAAGCGTAAGTAGAAATAGAAACATTATAAAGTAATTTCATACTTGGCTAGCATTTATCTAGAACATCTACAAATTAAACGTACAATATTGAGCAGGAACACTGAGAAGAAGCTGTTGCACAAAGACATTTTGTTCGAGAGTTAGCAAAATGATGAGGAAGTAAGCTCTATTGCACTTTTTGTTCATATTACCTAACTTAATATTTTGTATATTTTACTTTTAAGTTCGAGTAATTTATTATTTAATTATTATGACATCGCTCTGTAATATAGTTTGATCAAAGGTTATACACCCATGCATAACACGTGATTTTAAATAGTAACGAACACAATAAGGATAACAAAGGAGGATAACTGTTCCCTGAAGGAGTTACAACCGCCAATGAAGTTACAAAACCGTCAAGAAGGTAGTCCAATGGTCAATATATTGTAACTTATGAAGCACAAAACCCTAAGGGGTGCCGACGCAAGCCCCCAGTGCCGGAGCACGTAGGCCAGTCACAAAGACACCCTGGCAAAGATAGTGTCTCGGAGGAGTCGCATATCCCGCGGGTGAGTCCTTCTGCCGGAGCACTCGGAGCGCGTCAAGGTAATATCCTAGAGGAGCCGTCTATCTGGCGGAAGGGGAGTTGAAGAGCTCCCTGACGGAGATAGTGTCCTGGAGGAGTCGCCTATTCCGTCGGCCGAGGTAGCATCCCGGAGGAGCCATCTACCTGGCAAAAGAGGAGTTAAAGAGCTCCCTGGCGAAGATAGCGTCCTGGAGGAGTCGCCTATTCCTGCGGTGAGTCCTTGTGCCGGAGCACTCGGAGCTCATCAAGGTAGCATCTTGGAGGAGCCGTCTACTCGACTGGCAAAAGTAGCATTCAGGAGGAGTCGTCTACCTGGCAGAAGGGGAATTGAAGAGCTCCCTGGCAGAGATAGTGTCCCCGAGGAGTCGCCTATCCCCATAGGATGTTGCACACTCCGGAGAGTGGGTCGAATCATGTTTTACGACCAAGGCAAGGTGCGCATGGTGTGGTGAAAGGATGGACCGATGCAAGGAGCATGGTAGTGTGACAGAGAGCCAAAGGGCATGACTATGTTAGTGGCACGACGCATGGGCGCGGCGGAGTGAGTAAGGTGCCGAAGGCATGTCTGTGTTAGTGGCACGACGCATGTGCGCTACAGAGTGTGTATGGTGCCGAGGGCACTGTAGTGTGACAAGGAGCCCGGGGGCACATGTCATGGAGATGGCGTAGCGCATGGGCGCGACATAGTGCGTATGGTGCCGGGGGCACATGTGATGGAGGTGGCACATGGGCATGGCAACGAGCGTCGTGGAGACAACACTTGGTGCCAGGGGCACGTATCATGAGAATGGCGCACGGGCGCGGCGACGAACGTTGCGAAGACAATATTTGGTGCCAGGGCACATGTCGTGGAAGTGGCACATGGGCGCGGCGACGAACGTCACGGAGCAATACTTGGTGCCGGGGCATGTGTTATGAGAATGGTGCAAGGGCGCAACGGCGGACATCGTAGAATAATAGTTGGTGCCGGGGGCACGCATCATGAGAATGGCGCAAGGGCGCGGCGACGAAAGTCGTGAAGATAATACTTGGTGCCGGGGCACATGTCATGGAAGTGGCACATGGGCGTGGTGACGAACGTTGTGGAGCAATACTTGGTGCCGGGGCACATGTTACGAGAATGGCACATGGGCATGACGACGAACGTCTCAGAGATAATACTTGGTGCAGGGGCACATGTCATGACAATGGCGCATGGGCGCGGTGACGAACGTCGCTGAGCAATACTTGGTGTCGGGGCATGTGTTATGAAAGTTGTGTGGCGACGAATGTTGCGAAGCCATACTTGGTGCCGGGGGGACGTTTCATGATGTGGCGAACGGGCACGGTGACGAACGTCGCGGGGATACACTTGGTGCCGGGGCACATATCATGAGAATAACGCAAGGGCGCGGTGAAGAATGTTGCGGAGACGAAGCACGGGCATGCGTCGGGTGTCCCAAAGATGGGATTTGAGCTGAGTGTACCTGTCATAACAAGATGATGAATGCAACATGTAGTAATGAAAAAGTCGGGAGTGATGGTATGAGGTCACGGACGACGGACGTCGCGAGGTTGATGGATGATGAACGTCGCGAGGTTGATGGACGATGAACGTCGCGAGGTTGATGGAGGACAGACGTCACGAGATTGATGTACGACGGATGTCTTGAGGTTAATGGACGACAGACATCGCGAGGTTGATGGACGACGGACGTTGCGAGGTTAATGGAGGACGGACGTCGAGAGGTTGATGGAGGATGGACGTCGCGAGGTTGATGTACGACGGACGTCGCGAGGTTGATGGACGACGGACCTCGTAAGGTTAATGCACGACGGACATTGTGAGGTTGAGGCAAGATGGACGTCGCGAGGTTGATGCATGACGGACGTCGCGAGGACTATGCACGACGGACGTCGCCAGGTCTATTCACGATAGACGTTGCGAGATTGATGCACGATGGAGTCACGAGGTTGATACACGACGGAGTCATGAGGTTGAGGCACGACGAACGTCACGAGTTTGAGGCACGACGAACGTCACGAGATTGATGCACGATGGACGTCGCGAGGTTGATGTACGAACGTCCATAAATATCACGGAGGTGCAAAGATTTGAGAAAACAAGTGCGCGCGGGAGGGGAGGCCATGGGCCAAATATTGGTGGAAGGCCATGGCCACCACCCCTGGGGAGGCCGAGGCTGACCCCTTGGTGAGGCCGAGGCTGACCCTTAGGGGTGGCCAAGGCCAATGGTAAACTCCCATGAAGGGAGGCCAAGACCACTCCCCCTTTCAGTGAACTTTGGGCGCGTGACGATAGATGTTTTTATAAGCGATGACGAATCCAGAAGTTGCGTTGTAATGAGTGTGTTGCCAAGAATCGTACCCACATGAATAACAAAGCGCCAAAGTTACATAAAAAGCGTACGGAGCGAACAAAGTGCAAAAGGGACTTTGCACAAAAAGTGAAGAACTGGGGGGAAAGGCCAACCCCCCATGGGAGGCCGAGGCCATCCCCATGCCTTGGGTGAGGCTGAGGCCGACCCCATGGGGTTGGCCAAGGCCTTTGCCCCTTGACCCCGTCGTTTCGGTTGTGCCCTCAGTTGACATTTTTGTTGAAAAGGTGTTCGGGTGGTCTTGGTGTGACGGTCGCGCTAGCGTCAGTGATGTTGGCGTAAAATAATTGGTGACTAAGTCGCACGTGAGGCGTGTGAAGGAAAGAATGCATGTGACTTGGGCGCGCGTACTTTGACCAGTTTGAAGCGTTGAATATTGCGCTTGTGCGGACATGTCATCCAAAATGGGACTCTTAGTGGTCTCTTGGGTATGACAAGAATAGGTTGGGAACATAAGTCCCCTGTGTGTGGTGTGCGCAGAGGGGCAACCTAAGCGGGCATCGCACGCATAAACATTTAGAAAGATTTTGATGTTGTTTGGCCGGCGAGTTGTTGACGTCGTCAATGCATGATGATGTTGAAGAGTAGGTGGCTCAAGCCACCTCGTGCACCACCTATGAAAGCCTTGGGATGCTTGGGTGTTGACGCAAGGGCATGATGATAGAGCGCAGGGGTAGGGCGACGGGGGTCTCAGAGTCGACGCCTGGGTTCTGACGACGAGCATTGGACAATGAGTAGGTGTAAGTGGTTCGAGCTA
Source organism: Escallonia herrerae (assembly GCA_033070095.1). Lineage (NCBI taxonomy): Eukaryota > Viridiplantae > Streptophyta > Magnoliopsida > Escalloniales > Escalloniaceae > Escallonia > Escallonia herrerae. The sequence goes on along the minus strand of JAVXUP010001779.1, from coordinate 152,798 downwards.
CCTCGCGCACCACCTACCAAGGACATTGATGTTGAGGGACATCGTCATGAGGGGCTCGATAAGGGCGCGGTCGGACGTCGCGATGCGGGGGCAGTCCACGACGGGCGCATGTGCCCGGGCAATGCACGTCGGTCAATGTTGTAAAAAAAAAATTTGTTGAAGTGCTGGCCTATGATGGTTGTTGTTATTATAGAACAATAGGGTTAGGTAGGTCGTCGGTCTTGATGGTCAGCTTTGCTGTGAAGATGTTTGCGGTGTTGGCCTTGGTGTGAGGTCGAGGTATGTGTAGGAGGCCAATGGCCAAAATGAGAGAATGATGGGTAGGCTAAAGGTGGGGTGGAAGCTTGGTGGGAGATGGAAATATGAAGGGGGAATGGTAAACGCCTGACGGTGGCGAGGCCAAGGGGTGGGTGAAGGTGGAGCGTGGAAGGAGGTTTGGCCAAGGGGAAGGATGGGGAGAGTTGAAGGTTGAAGTGTGGAGAGAGGCCGAGGCTGAGGGGGTGTGAGAGGAGGGCTGAGGCCGAAGTGGTGGTGGGTGAAGAAGAAGCAAGTATAAGAAAATAGGGGAAATGAGGCGGTGGCGTGAGGCTACCGCTTGGGGCAGAGGGGCAGGGGGAGGGAAGAGAAGGAGAGGGAGAGAGGATGGGGGGTGTCGGGGAGGAGGAAGGGGGAGGAGAAAGCAAGAAAGGAAAAGGGAAAGGGTGAGGGGGAGGGCGGCGGTGTGCTGCCGTAGGTGGGCGAGGGGTGGAGGGAAGGGAAGAGAGGGAGAAGGGATGGTCGAGGCCGAGGGAAGAGGGAAGGAAGGGGGTGGGCCGAGGCCGAGAGGGAAAAGGGAAGGGGCCGAGGCCGATGGGTGGGCGGGGAGGAGGGGAGAAAGGAATGGGCAACGCTAGGCCGAGGGGGGAAGGAGAGGCGGGGGAGAGAAGGGAGGAGAGAGAAGGAGGAGCGGCCAAGGGGGGTCATCAGTAGTGGAAGGGAGAGGGGGATGGCCGGCCGAAGGCGAGGCCGAGGGTCTGTGGCGGCGCCACAAGGTGGCAGTGACTGAAAGGAGAAAGAGATAAGGGATTTAGGGTTAGGGAAAATTAGGGTTTGGGGAGAGGGATGCGGGTAGGGTGGGTCGGCTTCGGTTATGGGTCTCGGGTCTAGGCGCGAGGCTGAGAGAAAAAATGGGGCGCGGGTCGGGGCATGTGTCGGACGGGTCTCGCAGGTGGGTTCTGCCCAAATTCTTTCGAATTTGGATTTTGAATTTGAATCTAATTTTTTTTTGCAACCCTGAAGAGGAAGTCCCCAAGAAAGTTTTCACAATGTGCATGAAGAGAGAGATATGAGTGGAATGGTGGGAGTGAGGAGAGGAAAATGTGAGAGGCAGACTGATGAGAGCATGAATGTGGGGAGTATAAGGGGAAGATGAAAATTTTGAAAAATTTTCTAAGTATATAATGAGGGTGATAGGGTAGTGCCCGACCACTAGCAAGCAGGGTGAGAGGGAGGAGTGTGAAGGGGGTGAGAAAATTGTCTAAGTGTTGAGAAATTGTCCAAGAGTGTTGGACGGAGCCTATGGAGAAGGGGGTAAAAAAATTGTCAGAAATTTTTTTTCTAAGTGTTGAGCTCAGACAAGGGTGCCGAAGGAGGCCACTGACGGTGATCATCGACGACCGGCTGTGAAAAAATGAAAATTTTTCTAAGTGTAAAAAAAAAGGACGAGGGGTGATGATGCTACTGCAGTAGCGCAGCTCGAGCCACCTCGCGCACCACGTACCAAGTCGTTGCAATGTGAGGCCGAAGGGGTTAAGAAGAGGTGAAGCCCCCAAGGGGATGGGTGACGGTATGAAGGGTGATGTCAAAAGACTTGTGCAAGAATAATGTAGCTTGAAAATTTTCTAAGTCTGGAAAATGTAACTTCATTGACAACGAAGGATAGGCGACATGCCTTGATACATGGGTATGGCGTACATGGAAACTTGCAAAATGAACAAAAAATTACTAGTGTGGAAAATGCTCTAAGGCATGCCAAGGCTTGGTCGGGCGGGTCATATATCCGGCACTTAGAGTTTGAGCTCTCTGGGCACAATCTTGTCAGTGAAGACAAACTTGAGGCTCCTGCACCATTTGAGGCCGTGATCGACCTTCCGATGATAGAGGCAGTAGTTGGGACGTGCTAAGTCTTCCGGGGTAGGTTCAATGTCGGCATTGGGCAAGGTTATGGCATTGTCGTCGATCCATGTCTCGAGGAGAGTTCTAACAGTTTTCAAGTCACACGGGTATTCTGGGGTAGTCATCGGTTGCCCTCTCTTGTCAGGGCATTCGTCCCTTCCTTGAGACTGATGCTTGCGGTTATTATCGTCGTTACTGGCTGCTTCCGTTGTCGTGGCCAAGGCAATATGAGGTTAGGGCTTTGGGGTCTTTGATGGATCGACCGAGTCATAGGTGCGTCGTGCGGCTTCTTTGAGATGTCCCCAAGACCGAAGCTGGAGGTTTTCAAGGTAGACCCTGTAGGTGTCTTTCATGTTCTTGATGCAAATGGGTACAAGGGTTTCATCTTTGCTGAAGTCAGTGCATTCCAAGCACTTGTGATGAAATCGTGTGACATAGGTGTTGAGATCTTTCCTGGGGTTTTGGCGGATTCCGGCAATGTCAACGATGGTCACACGCTCCGTCTCATAGTGAAATTTGTCAAGAAAAAGCTGAACCATGTTGGACCGGGAGTGGATAGTACCATCAAGAATCTGATGATACCAAGAGTAGGCAAGGCCAATCAGGGACTTGTGAAATTCCCGAAGCTTCAAAGTGTCATCCTCCACGTAATGCTCCAATGAGCCAGCAAAATCGGTGATGTGCTCGCGGGCATTGCCTTCTTTGCCATTGAACATGGTGAATGATAGTTGCTTGTACTTGATAGGGTAGGGCTTGGTAGTGAGGCTGCCAGAGTAGGGGGCATGGCCTGACAGCTTAGAGGGGGAGTGGGGTAAGGATGACTGCTTGAGACGGTAAAGGAGGACATCAAAGTCATGCTTGGTGACGTACGACGCATGTGAGGGTTTGTGCCCTGTAGGGATGATTCGGGCACCAGAGCCCTCAGACGGTGCAACCTGAGGCATCGAGGGGATGACGATGGTCAAGAGGTGTTGGTGGTGGGGAGCAACTTGTTGGTGTATGGTTTGCATATGGGTAGTGTCAGCAGCTGAAGGCCGGTTGTTAGGAAGGGTCGACTGGAGTAAACAGGGGGAATGACTTGTGTTTAGGTCTCGATTGGTTATGTTCGGGTTAGGCTCCATCTTAATTGATTTGTGAATCTTCAAAGTGCTATAAGCAAGGGTAAGGCGTGTCGCCGCAGGCTGAGGTGCCGCGAGTCCTACTGTTAAAGAGACACTAGGACCTGAGCAGTGTCCAAAACTAGCCTAGGCCCTGAAGGTTGAATCTGAAGGGGAGGGGCCAACCCTAGAGCTTGGGATGGCAGGGGGTGAGCAGCGGACACAGGGTGGGGAGCTCTAAGGCCTTGAGAAGTCGGTGTTTGTGAAGTCAAGACTTGGATGGATTTTTGCATTTCAAAGATGACAGCCATGAGAGCAGATTGAGAGTCTTCGAGGTCGGTGATGGTAGGAGTAAGGTGTTGGATTGTGGCGTTGACGATCGCGGCCACATCGGGTGCCTCCATCGTAGGGGAAGCCTGGAGTTGGTTGTGACTGGTCTCCTCTTGGTCCTCGAGGTGATGCTCCTCTTAGACGGCTGGGTTGAGGCTTTGGCTGATAGTTCGGGTAGTCCTGCGTTGCTGATGCATGGTTGCTTGGGCGTGTTGGGCACGGGACGAACTGCACTACGATGCTCACCTCCCCAGCGCAGTCGCCAAAATGATGCAAAGGAAAATGGATTCGCAGTCGACGTGGAGGTGCCATAAGGAATGCAGTCCGAGTCATATGCCAAGTATGTTGATGTGAGACACAGCAAGGGCGGAGCAAGGGTAGAGACCAAGGGCTTCCCAAACAGAGCCTGAGGGTGGTAGTGCTGCGAGGGCGATGGCGCAGGGTGAATACACGACTACAGTCATAGTCCGATGCTTAGGTCCGAAGTCAGGGTTCTATATGTTTCTCTCTCTAAGATTCTAGAGTGAGAATGTAAAAGTGTTCTAAAAATGTCCAACCTTCCAAATGAATTTTCAAGACCTCTATTTATAGAGGTTGAGATGATGATGTCATTACGCGACACGTGGCGCTCCCTGGGAGTGACACGTCACCGAGGGGGTCCATAGCTACCGGTGCTCCACCGACTGTCGAATCGTATATTCACCCAGCCTACCTCGTACAGCGTCGCTCTGTCTGTCTGGAAAGACTGACTCCCACAGCGTCGGTGTTGCCAAAGAACCCCCTTGATCTAGCCTCCAATCCAAGCCCTTGTAGAGTCCCACAGGCCTGACAGTGGTGGGGAGGACCCGATGTCCAACTACTAGGTGGACTAGGTGTGATGCCCTCCAAAGACCTGCTCCCGTCTCGAAGTGACCCGGGGGTCATAGTCCATAGGGGTGCCGACGCAAGCCCCCAGTGCCGGAGCACGTAGGCCAGTCACGAAGACACCCTGGCGAAGATAGTTTCTCGGAGGAGTCGCATATCCCGCGGGTGAGTCCTTGTGCTGGAGCACTCGGAGCGTGTCAAGGTAGCATCCCGGAGGAGCCGTTTACCCGACGGGTCAGGTAGCATCCTGGAGGAGCCATCTACCTGGCGGAAAGGGAGTTGAAGAGCTCCCGACGGAGATAGTGTCCCGGAGGAGTCGCCTATTCCGTAGGCTGAGGTAGCATCCCGGATGAGCTGTCTACCTGGCTGGCTGAGGTAGCATCTTGGAGAAGCCATCTACCTGGCGGAAGGGGAGTTGAAGAGCTCCCGGCGGAGATAGTGTCTCGGAGGAGTCGCCTATCCCCGACGTGAGTCCTTGTGCCGGAGCACTCGGAGCGCGTTAAGGTAGCATCCCGGAGGAGCCGTCTACCCGACTGGCCTAGGTAGCATCCCGGAGGTACCATCTACTTGGCAAAAGGGGAGTTGAAGAGCTCCCTAGCAGAGATAGTGTCCCGGAGGAGTCTTCTATCCCCGCAAGAGGTTGCACACTCCACAGAGTGGGTCGAAGCATGTTCCATGTCCAAGGCAAGGTGCGCATGGTGTGGTGAAAGGATAGACTGATGCAAGGAGCATGGTAGTGGACAGAGAGCCAAGGGGCAGGACTGTGTTAGTGGCGCGGCGCATGGGCGCGGCGGAGTGAGCAAGGTGCCGAAGGCATGTCTGTGTTAGTGGCACGGTGCATGAGCGCGACATAGTGCGTATGGTGCCGAGGGCACTGTAGTGTGACAAAGAGCCTGGGGGCACATGTCATGGAGATGGTACAGCGCATGGGCGCGACAGAGTGCGTATGGTGTCGGGGGTATATGTGATGGAGATGGCACACGGGCGCGGAGACGTGCGTCCGGAGACAACACTTGGTGCCGGGGGCACATATCATGAGAATGGCGCACGGGTGCGGCGACGAACATTGCGGAGACAAGACTTGGTGCCGGGGGCACATGTTGTGAAAGTGGCGCATGGGCGTGGCGACGAACGTCGCAGAACAATACTTGGTGCCGGGGGCACGCATCATGAGAATGGCGCAAGGGCGCGGCGACGAACGTCACGGAGATAATACTTGGTGTTGGGGCACATGTCATGGAAGTGACGCATGGGCGCGGCGATGAACGTCGCGGAGCAATACTTGGTGTCGCGGCACATGTCATGAGAATGGCGCATGGGCGCGGCGACGAACGTTGCGGAGCAATACTTGGTGTCGGGGTACGTGTTATGAAAGTGGTGCGGGGCCGAACGTCACGAAGCCATACTTGGTGCCGGGGGCACGTATCATGACGATGGCGCACGGGCGCGGCGACGAACTTCGTGGGGATACACTTGGTGCCGGGGCACATATCATGATAATGGCACACGGGCGCGGCGACGAATGTTGCGAAGACGGGGCACAGGCACGCTTCGGGTGTCCCAAAGATGGGATTTAAGCTAAGTGTACCTGTCATAACAAGATGATGAGTGCAACATGTAGGAATGACAAGGTCAGGAGTGATGGTATGTGGTCACGGACGACAGACGTCACGAGGTTGATGTACGACGGACGTCGCGAGGTTGATGGACGACGGACATCACGAGTTTGATGGACGACGGACGTCGTGAGGTTGATGGACGACGGACGTCACGAGGTTGATGCACGACGGACGTCACGAGGTTGAGGCATTACGGACGTCGCGAGGTTGATGCTCGACGGACATTGCGAGGTTGATGCTCGATAGACATTGCGAGGTTGATGTACGAACGTCCGTAAACATCGCGGATGTGCAAAGATTTGAGAAAACAAGTGCACGCGGGAGGGGAGGCCATAGGCCAAAGATTGAGGGAAGGCCATGGCGACCACCCCTGGGGAGGCCAAGGCCGACCCCTTGGTGAGGCCGAGGCCGACCCTAAGGGGTGGCCAAGGCCAATGGCCAACTCCTATGAAGGGAGGCCAAGGCCACTCCCCCTTTCGGTGAACTTTGGGCGCGCTGACGGTAGATGTTTTGATAAGAGATGATGAATTCGGAAGTTGCGTCGTGATGAGCGTGTTGCCAAGAATCGTACCCACATGACGAACAAAACGCTGAAGTCACATAAAGGGCGTACGGAGCGAACAAAGTGCGAAAGAGACTTTGCATGAAAAGTGAAGAACCGGGGGGAAAGGCCAAGGCCAACCCCTTATGGGAGGCCGAGGCAGACCCCATGGTCTTGGGTGAGGCCGAGGCCGACCCCATGGGGTTGGCCAAGGCCTTTTCCCCTTGACCCCCTCGTTTCGGTTGCGCCGTCGGTTGACATTTTTGATGAAAAGGTGTTCGGGTGGTCTTGGTGCGATGGTCGCGCTAGCGTCAGTTACGTTGACGTAATATAATTGGTGACTAAGTCGCGCGTGAGGCGTGTGAAGCAAAGAATGCACATGACTTGGGCGCGTGCACTTTGACCGGTTCGAAGCGTTGAATACTGTGCTTGTGCGGCGTGTCATGCAAAATGAGACTCCTAGTGGTCCCTTGGGTATGACCAGAATAGGTTGAGAACACTCTCATAAGTAATACTTTAATAACGCCTATATTACCCTTGAGATTATGATGACTCAATTTTTAATGACTTTTAAGCTCTAGGGTATTTTACAAAAACCTATCATACCATTTATTACAAACAAATAGAAGACCAATTTGTGTTTTTTCAATAGCTAATTTGTGTGTTTTTTTTATTATGGCACTAACTGGTGAAGACTTATCACGTTATTATGGTATAAACTTTCTGTTTTGTCCGACCAATTTTTTTCTCCGTTTGCATTATGTTCTTAGTTAAGATTATACTTTAAAGTCTTTGTTTGGATTACCACACTATTGTATAAGAGTAAGTACGTAATGTTGTATCATTTCTTTTCTTTTCTTTTCTTCTCAACTCATAAACAAAGGAAATGAATGATATTTTCCTCTCTCTCTCTCTTAAACTCACAAAAGGAAGTTGGTCGCATTAAGTTAGATGAGCCCCTGATTCCTGGGGTTTTTGTGAGGTCTGTTAATGGTGGCACAAATTGGCTACTGACTCGATATGAAAAAAAAATTCGAGTGTGTTACTGCTGTGAGGGAATTGGGCACTGTGTTGAAACTTGTAAATTGCCTTTACGTGTGTGTCCAACACAGGTTAGAAATTGCCAGTTCGCGATATACCTCGGATGATCATATTACATTGGTTGCCTTCAGTGAGGAGCCATGTTTTACAAGTGCGCTTAGGACGTTTGCTAATACTAGTTGGAACCGTTCTTCATGTCTACAGCTCATTGAGTCACTTACAGGTTCTACTTTGGTGTTTGGCACTGATAAGGGCTCGGGTGTTGACAGCGACAATGACCTAATTGTTATGAGAAATGGTATTCCCGGGAAGCTAGCTAATTCGTCGGGAAATTCTTTCTATTCTACTGGGTTTTTTTCAGCTGAGAGTAACGGTTCGGTTTGGCTGGATTCCGATCAATTTTCTACAGTTGCAGCGACGGCATAGAGGTGCTTGAGGGAGATGCTGAGCTGGCAGCCACAGATTCCTTGCATGGGGTGAGTCAGCATACTGTTGGCACGTAGGTGGTCGTTGATGAGTCACCGGTGCCAACTACTCCTTATGTGGTGCCACTTGGTCAAATCTTAAAAATTGGTTGCCAGCATGGGGATATTGGAATAACGCCGTTATCTCCTGGGAGTTTGGATCATGGAATTAGGCTGGAGGCTTTGATGAACAGTAGTACTTGTTGTGTGGGGTGCTTGGCATAAACTTAAAGTCTGTTACAGGCCCATCTTCTATGGCCTGTGATAGTTGTTTCAATTTTTTAGTTAGCCCCGTTGGTTTGGACTCAGCCCAGATTGTCTCTGGGATACAGGACCACCGCTTGGATTAGACCAATACGGGAGTCATCTTCTTCCCAGGAAAAACGATGCTGAGGCCAAGACTTCGTCTCAGGCTATTTCTAAATCATCTTTTCCTTGGCCGCTTTTTCTGTCCTTTCTCTTATGTGCACTGGAATTCCCATTAGAGTTTGATGGTACACCGAGTGACAGTGAAGGTCTGGACATTACCTATATGTTACACACTGCTGAAAAGTCTGAAGATCTGTTGCGCATTGAGTGGAGGCATAAACAGGTAGCTAAACTTCATATTTCACCTTGCCCATCTGTTTCATCGACGGACTCCGCTCATAAATGGAAAGTGGATGAGTTAAGTTCCACAAACCCCGAGACGTTGCCGGCCAAGAAACCCAAATTCACGCAGGGTGTAATTCTGCCGGAGATGGGGACTATACAGAGCAGCGCAAATATTGTAGTGGATGACCATGAAAGGCAGCCCAGGTTAAACTTGGGAGTGAAGGGTGGTTAACTCAGCATTTTTCTTCTACTGGAGCACTGGTTGCTGAGTCATGTGGCTGTAAGTCATTTTCTTCTTCTTCTTCTTCATCCAGTGGCAACATGAATCGGACTACCGACTCACAAAACGAGCTAGAGGGGAGGCACTCGGGAATGAACTCCGTGTGAAACGCATCTGCACGCAAGCTTTGGCTGATCTGGCTAGCGCAAGGGAATCTTCGTTGGGCATCTATGTGCATCCAACATCTTTGGATGCTGTGGCCTCAGATACAGCATCTTGCTTGTCAGGATCCTCGCGTAAACGAGCGGGTGCTGACTCTGTTGGGACGGAGGATGTGCACAAAGTGAAGAAGTCTTGTTCCTTAGCAATTATCCCGTCGGTTGCAGCAGCAGGTTTGTCTGTCCTTCCATCTTAAGCGGTGGCGGAACCAGGATTTCATCCCGGGCGCTAAAAATATATAGAAGGGGATAAATATTTTTATAAGTAAAATAACACACAAAAACAAAGTGCACTTTTCTATAATACAACATATAATCAACAATTAATAATCCCAATTTTCAAATGCACAATTAATACAACATAAAATTATCAATCAAATAATCAATGTCCAAATGGGATAAAAATTCAATTGGATTTCATCCTCTATCAACAATCTCAATTTTCAAGTGCTCAATGCACGATTAACAGCTATAAAGCATCAATTAATAATCTAAATTCTTATATGTACGACTAACAACCTAAAATTATTAATCAAATAATCAATTCTCAATAGCAAAAGAAATTGTTCAAAATGCACATGACCTTAGTCCTCAGAAATCAGAACGGCGTCGTTGTCACAATGTCGCTTGGAACTGCTAATAGATAAAATAAAAGCATACCATTAGTAGCTGATAACTAGTTAAACAAATATGATGTCATCGTCTTAGCCTAGAGCTTGATAGCTGAAGCTGTAAACAACAACCTAACTTCTTTGACGAAGTTGTGAAAGCAATACTGTATAGATGCAAGACTTGTTCATAAGATTATGAGAGATTGCAAAGCACCAAAGCAGGGTTTTACCTACTGATGGGTGGGTATCAAACGAACAACCAAAAAGCTTCTAAGAGTCGGCTTGAACTGGAGGATCTAAAGGCAAATCACTCACTACCCGAATCTAAGCATTTTAGTTCAAACTTGGAGTCTCAGATCTGCTTAAATTTCAGACGCCGTAACCGATGAAGTTACTCACTTCGTCCGCCAACTCGTAGATCTAGGCTAGATCTGGCTGGAGTTGGGGTGGGGAAGGCCTTCGGGGCTTCGACCGTCGACCGCCATCCGTGAGAGTTGAGAGTTGAGACCGTGGCTGTCGTGATGACTGGTGGGCGGTGACTGAGAGGTGCCGTGACCGGTGAGTGGTGCATGTGAGCGTGAGGTGAGGCGACTGCCATGCCGTGGCCGAGAGACACTGAGTGACTGAGACCGTGAGAGCCGGAGAGGTCAATTGTCGACGCCTCGACGGGAACTGAGAGAGTGACTAAGTGTCAGTGAGAGCCCAGAGGAGGAGAGAGAGAGAGAAAGTCGTGAGTGAAAAAAAAAACTATATATAATATTTATTTATTTTTTCAAAATCTCAGGGGGTGCATTAGCCCCCCCTCGTACATATGTAGTTCCACCCCTGATCTTACGTCCATTCTCCTTGCTGCCAGCTTATGCATATAAATCTGCCAATGCGATATCAGTTTGTTTACTTGCATAATGTTCTTTTAAATACGTGTTTGGATCTGTATCCTCATTCCTTGTTGTTTTGGACTTATTTTCACTGGTGGAGCCTGGCTTTTTTCAAGGCAACGTCTTTTGGCATTAGTGATTGGGCCAAACCAATCATGGGTCATGGGTGGCCCAATGAGTTGTTTTACTAGAATTGTGGTGGTTTAGGTCAGGCCACCATATTTCGGATAGCTGTAAGTTTGATCCGCAAGTGTAATATAGCTGTGGTTTTCCTGATGGAAACAAAGATGCAAATCTCTCATATAGGTGGTCTATTATGGTCTCTAGGTTCTCGCAGTTTGTTGGTGTAGACCCCGTCGGCTTGAGTGGCGGGTTGTAGTTGGGCTTGTTAGTTTCACAGCCTTTAATGGTGCGTCTGCATTCAAATTTTACTTTAGCGTCATCTTTAGGTCTTGATGGGTTCCTTGCGTACTATGGGTTCTTTTATGGCCATCCTCGTGTCTCTTCTTGTCCAGGTGTGCGGAATTTTATTTCCTATGTTCTGGTCCCTCTCTGCGATTTTAATCAAGTCTTATCGCCATTTGAAAAATCGGGCCCTAATTCTTTTATCATTCTGGGGGCACAAGATTTACGGGATTTCCTGGAATGTTTTGACTTATCTGATGTGCGTTGGGAAGTTTCGTTGTTCACGTGGGTTCGCGAATCTTTAGAGCACGGGTTTTTGTAGGAAAAATTAGACTGGGTTATGGTGTTTCCCTAGTGGATTGTTCATTACTCACAAGCAGTTGTGTCAAACTTAGCAATTCAACGATCGGACCACGCCCCTCTTGTTTGTGATACCAATCCCCTCCAACGTACATATCATATGCCTCATCGCTTTGAGGCTATGTGGTTTGAGTATCCTGAGATTTTTCAGGTTATTCGCAGTGCCCAGGCTGTTCCATTTTTTGGCTCTCCCTTGTTCCAAGTTGTTTCTAAATTCAACAACTCTGGAATCAATTTGTTTTTGGCCAGCTACAGCATCAGATTACTGATGTTCAACAGGGTCTTCTCTTCTTTCAACATGAGATCCAGCTGTCATCTTTAGGGAGCCTGTTAGAGTTTAATCTTCGGTGTAAGCTAGACTTCCTATTGAAATGTGAAAGAATTTTTTGGGCACAAAGAGCGAAGATTGCTTGGTTAGAACAGGGCGACAAGAATACTAAACTCTTTCACGCTTCGACTATTATTCGTCATTGCTCTAATCAGATTCTCTCCCTGAAAGATGTTAATGGCCTTGTCACTTTTGATAAGGACACCATTTGGGATCGGCTGACTCGCCATTTCATCATCCTGTTTTCATCGTCTATGCCTTACTATGGTAATGAGCACCTTATTAGACCTTTGCTGAGTAGACTCTCATTTCAGGCCTTACCCATTGCCCAACAAAGGATGTTAACCCAAGCCTTCACTTCTGAGGAAATTAATTAAGTGGTCTTTCGATTGGGCATATTAAAAGCGCCTGGATCGGATGGTATTCTGGCTCTTATTATTCAGCGTTGTTGGTCTTTCATGGGCCCTCTGATCACCGAAGCGGTCTTGTCCTTTCTTAATTCCAGACACATGCTCAAGGAGGCTGACAAAACCTTCATCACCTTAATCCCTAAGAAACTTCTCCCTGAAACTCCCGTGGATTTCGGCCCATTAGCCTAACTTATGTTATTTACAAAATCATTTCTAAAGTGCTTGTCACAAGGATGACTCCTATTATGGAAGATATCATATCGCCCTATCAGAATGTGTTTGTTGCGGGTCGTTGTCTCTCTGATAATATTTTGGTAGCGCAAGAGCTCACTAACAGTGTTCGTAGACGTAAGAAAGGCAAGATGGTTTTGATTGCTTTAAATTCAGATATGAGTAAAGTGTTTGATAGGATTCATTGGGTTTTTCCTTTTGAGGTTCTTCGGTGCTTTGGGTTTCCTCAATCTTCGGTAAATCTAATTCACCAGTGTGTGACTTCCGTTACCTACTCAGTGCTAGTCAATGGTGCACCGACCACTCTTTTCAATTGAAAATGTGGGATTCGACAAGGAGACCCTTTATCGCCCTTCCTTTTCATCCTATGTTCTGAGATTTTGTTGATGTTGTTGGTTGCGACTGCAAGTCAAAAGCAAATTTTTGGCATTACAGTTGGAAGACACTCGCCAGCAATCATTCACATGTTGTGTGCTGATGATTTTTATTTGTTCTTAAGCCTTCGTCAAGATGTCACTTCTCAGATTACGACAGTTAGACAAATCTTGATGTCCTATTGCTCAATGTCTGGACAACTAGTCAATGGGGGGAAATCTTTCTTGGTGATTAGTCCGAATGCTGCTCCGGACACTAGAGAGCTGATTCAGCAGTAGTTTGACTTTTTAGAGCAACAAGAGTTGGGGAAATACCTGAGTGTCAATTTCGATATTGGTACTAATAAAAAGGAAATCTTTCGCGACTTAGTGCAATGAGTTCAAGATAAGTGTGCGCACTAGCTAGGGCTTTTGTTCCATAAACTAGGTCGCGCGACTCTTATTGATTCATTGCTTTCCAGCCTTCTTACTTACTATATGTCCGTCTATAAATTCCATGTCTTGGTGTGTTCGTAACTGGATCAAATCCTTGAGAGATTTTGGTGGTCAGGCGATGCCTCTTGAAAATCTATTCATTAGGTTTCTTGGTCTACCTTATGTTTACCTAAAGCTTTGGATGGTCTGGGCTTTCGCAGTTTCAAAATTCTAAATCAGTCTTTGTTAACCAAGCAAGCCTGGAAAATCTGGACCTACCCTAACAGTCTTTTGTCTCAAGTGCTTAAAGGCAAATATTTTCCCCATGGAGCCTTCCTTCAGGCTTCTAGCCCTCAATAAGGGTCGTGGATTTTTGGTGCAGTATTTTGGTTGGTCAGCGAGTACTGAAACATGGTTGGTCAGCGAGTATTTTGCAGTATTTTGGTTGATCAATTGCAACTCTTTCGCACTGCTGAAAATGCAAATTGGCGTATCGCAGACTTGTTCTATTTTAATTCATCACGCTGGAATCTTAGCGTATTATTGAATATTTTTCCCTTAACAATTGTTTCTTTCATTTTACATCTTAGCGTTCGCTCTTCAAGATCGATGGATGAGCGGTTTTGGCGTTTTGCAAATGGTGGCTCCTTCTCAATGAAAAAAACTTAAAAGTATTTGGTATCGGTGCAAAAGTCTAGCAGCCACTTCCGTGCCTCCCAAGGTGTGGAGGAATTTTTGGAAATTGCAGATTCCTGAATAGCTTAATAAAAAATTTCTAGCAATTTCTACATGTACGACTTGCAGTCTCTTTTGCTCTGGTGATGCGAAAGTGCCTCACCTTCGACTACTGCCCTCTTTGCTTCAGTTGCCAGGAGTCGCAACAACATCTCTTCACAGAATGTAGGTGTGTTCGAGGGATTTGGGTTCAATTCGAAGGCCCCTTAGGTGGTCCGACAGAGATTCCAGTTAGAGACTAGTTGCTAGCTTGCCTGTTAGAACCAATTTTCCGCAACAGTTCTCAGTTGTGCCATCTTCTAGCTATCCTTGCATTACTTTGGATGTTTTGGCAAGCAAGAAATGCAGTAGTTTTTTAGCATGCTACTTTCTCTCTCACATCAATTCTGGTTACTACTCGCGCTCTTGTAGGCAATATCAAGGCCACCCCTTCTTTTCAGAAATCTCTGCAGAAAATAAGTTTACATACGCCTTTCTCACATCAACATCGTTTAGTGAAGTATGAACATCTATTTCATCCATTAATTCTTATCCTATTTTCTAGCCTTTGCGTTTGCAATTTTTCACCGCCAGTTACCTTCTGTGATGTTTCTATTAAAAAGATTGCTCCTCGTTCTTCTAGCTTCGATTGTGCTTCTAATAATTTCACAGGTTCCTTGAATCAGATTGGATTAGCTCTGCTCCTTAGCTCGGAGTGGAAACTAATTGGTGCCTGCTATGATGTATTTACTTTGTCATCGGATTCCTATGCGACACACGAGGCTGTCCTTTTAGCTATCGCTTGGTTATTGCGTTGTAGATGCTTGCATATTATTCTTTTCACTTCTCATTCGAAATTGCTCATGCAGATGCACACACCGAATCTATGCATTGAGTTGTTTCGGGTTTTTTTGTGTAAGATAGCTAGTTGTATTAGGGAAGTGTCTTTGCACATCGCCCAAGGTACGGAAGAGGTTTTGTAATTATCATCAGCCATGGCGTCCTTTGCTGTTAGCTCTAGTAGAGGGCTTTGACAAGAATGGTTTGACGATTCCCAGCTCATGTGCTTTCAGGGTGTTTTTCTCCTTATTCAGTTTTATAGTTTTTCCAGACCTTGTGTAATTGTTTTGTTTTCTTTGCATATCGCCCAAGGTACAGAAGAGGTTTTGATCAATCGGCTGGTTCACCTATCTGAATGACTGGACAGTTAGTCTGATATCCCCATATTTGTGAAAATCCAAAAATAATCCCTGTGATAAGAAAGAAATATTGCTTACCTCCCCCTTGCCCATTGGGTATAAGTCAGCCAGTTGGATCGATGTGGTCTGTGTGAGTTGAAAATTTTTCTCTATATCATTAAGGCTAAGCGTGGTTGGTACTAGGACTCATCCGGGAAGTTTACATGAACCCCAATGGCCACAGATGGAAGATTTGGTCTGTTTTATCAGTAAATTATGGAAGGATTTTCAGACAGGTTTCGTAGCCCTGGCAGATCAACAATCTCGAACAACTGAGAAAATAGACCACCTTAAGAAGAAGAGTATAAAGGAACAAGAGGATGAAGTTAGGATGAAGGAAAGGAAGGACAAGAAGAAGTGTAACTTAGTTTGACTAGCATAATGAATTTGAGGTTGAGGAAGTAAAGCCCGCTGTCCCAGAATGGGAAAGACAAGCTAGCAACACTTGAATCCCAAGTCTCCCGAATAAAGAGAGTCGATCACTCACTTAACCTCAATGCATTAACCATGAATCCTAAAAACTTGTGGTCTCCAATGTCGAATTTATTTTATGAAAAATGCTTTCTGAAATATACTTTCCCAAAAATAGCACATCCTGAAAATATTTTCATGAATTTCATTTTTCGTTGTTTGGGTGTCACACAAAAAATGATACAAGTACCTAGCTATACCAAAAAAAGATACTACCCATTATTTTCGCTGTTTGGGCATCAATGTGTTTGTGTGTCTCTATGAGGGGTGGGGAGTGTGGGGGAGTGTGTTTGTGTGCACGGGCATGGGTATTAGTGTGAAGGGATGGATGTATGTGGGTGTGGTGTGTGGAGGTGAGGGGGTGTGTAGGTATGGGTAGGTGGCGGAGTGGGGGGAGTGTGTGGGTATGGGCGTGGTTAGGTGGCTAGTCTGTATGGGTGGGTGGGGGTATGTGTGGGCATGGGAGGGGTGTAAGTATGTGTGGGTGGATGGATAGGTGTTGTGGGTAGGTAGGGTTTGTCTGTGTGTGGGGAAGGGTGGATATGGGTGTAGGTCGGTAGGGGTTATGGGGGCGGGTGTGGATATGGCTGTGGGTGGGTAGGGGGCGTGGGTGTAGAGGTGTGTGTCTGTGTGTGGGGGTGGGTGAATAGGGAGGTGTGTGTGTGTGCGTGTAGGTGTGAGTGTAGGCATGTGTGTTGGGGGGAGGGGGGAGGCTGTGTATGTGGGTATGTAGGTGCGTTCAACGGTCCAGGAAATGACTTACCGAGTTTTAGTCAGTAAATAATTTTTTGACATTTTGGTCTTCAAAATAAGTATGATATGAAATCATTTTTAATTGGAAAATCTAAAGCATGCACCAAACACCGAAAAATGAGAAAAAAATTTTCTCGAAAATGATTTTCGTGAAACAAACGGGGCTTAAAGTTCAAAACGCCAGAGATGGACAAATTCGATGGGACCACGGACCCTAAGATCCATATCAAGATGTACATGCACGTGCTAGCACCTCATTGAATGAATCAGAACCAATTGATATAGCTTTTTAATTGTACTCTCACTAGAGCCGCTTCTCGTTGGTTCCTCACTTTGGATGAAACCAGAGTTCGAACTTGGGAAGATGCTTAGAAACCACCAAGCAAGAACCGAGAGAATTAGTGTCTGCATTTATCATCATAAGATGCAGAAACAAGGCCGTTCAGATGGTGAACTGCCTACAAAGAAGGAATAAGTGAACATCGTCATGAACAATCTGCTCCCAGTGTACCATGACTATACTGTCGATCACTACCACACCTCGTTCAAGTCGCTAATGGGATCCCTAGCACAAATTGAGAACGCCATTAATAAGATGACTATTTGCCATGAGTCGAAGCCAGAGGCATATCGAGCAAGTATGAGGAATTATAATAAGCAACCAAAGCCAGCCACTGCCAACAATGTCAACAATGTACAAGTGCCACATATAGTGTCGTAGGAGGCAGTCGTAGAGCCTACGAGGAAGGTCACTCCATTGAATGCACCACTGCCAAGGTATTTGAACATTTATTGGAGAAGGGCATGATATCTAAGCTACCACCTACCCCTATGTTAGCAGTGATACTAAAAGGATACGACGTTCAAGCTTTTTATGTTTATCATCAAAGGAAGGGACACTCCATAGAGAGGTGCATGACGCTCAGGCATGCCATCTAGGAATTCATTGACAAAAGCAAGTTTCTCCTCTTACCAAACCTAATGTCATGAAAGAACCCTTACAACCTCAAAGGGTTAACTTATTCATGATAGCCAACCAGTGATAAATTCAACCATCCTTATCATTCTAGCCAGTCGGTATGTTCAGCCAGATTCAGTGTTTGATTCTCTGTCAGAGTTTTGTGATGCTATCACATAAGAAGAGTTGATAGAAAGCAAGGCCTTTGCTGCTGAGGAGGAGTATGATTAAGACACGAGCTTTATGTTCTGACCTAATGCTGAGGTATCCCATATAACCAGATCAGGCTGAGTTTACTAAATCGTCCCCCAATCAGCCACATCCAACACATTATTTTATCAAGACCTCCAGATGACGAAGTGTTGAGACAATTAAAGAAGACCCAAGCAAACATCTCCATTTGGGGGTTGCTATCTGCCTCCGATTACCACCAACATGCCCTGATCAAGCTACTCAGCAAGGCCTAGATACCCATTCAGACCCAACCCGAAGACCTATTCCAAGTGCTAGGGGCTATCCATTATGGGAATGTTCTCACTTTTTCGAATCAAATTTGCTTAAGACTGACCCACCAACACCGACCAATTCCATATCATAATGCCAACACTTGATAAGAGGGTTCCCTAATCCTCGTAGACAATCGTTCTATCTTGAATGTCTGGTCCTTATGCACTTTTCAAAGCCCTCAGAATTGACCCCTTAGAACTTACCCCCCTTCCAACCAAGTCGTCCGAGCCTATGACAATACTAGGAGAGAGGTTATTGGCACAGTCAAGCTCTCTATGACTGTTGGAACTGCTAATATTGAAGTTGAGTTTTAGGTATTGGATATATCTATTACGATTAATTTACTGTTTGGAAGATCATGGATACATTCTGTAGGTGCAATTCCTTCTACACTGCATCAGAAAGTCAAGTTTGTTTTGGATAAAGTCGTCCTCACAATCATGGGTGACTCACACCTACCTCGGATTGGGCAGGTAGAAAGGGACAAAGACAGCATTGAGATTCCAAATGACTTATTAGATGTTCTGCTTAGCAAATTTAAGATTGACAGCACAGTATAGTGCCTGGAGTATGGGGAAGTTTATCTCGTTCAAAACTTCATCATCTTTGTGCCTTATGGCTTATATGCACTTTTTTATGCTTAGTGTGATTGATGGACAAATATGTGTATCATGCTTAATTATATGCCTAGATTAATACTGATATGACCTATTGCATTTAAAGGTTGACCAAATATGTTTAACATGTAAATTGTGATAATGTGTTTGGTTGCTAGTTACTTAACTAATTCTATGGATTTAACTATATAGTTTTGATCCACATGCTACCTACTTGGTTGCTAGTTACATGGGTGCTTATAGGAGTTGAATGCATTTGAAATATGTCTTGTGTACGTCGTATATGTTCATTTGTGTATTTGGAAAATATGAGTTTACTGGTTCACATGCTATCTACAGACGGTTTGCATAGGTTAAATATGCTTTGTAACGAAATGTCATTACTTGAGTTTATATGACCTGATATGATAATTATGCATCCATATGAATTCGTACGAGTGAATGCATGGAAGTACCGTGAGGGATGAAGGCCGACAAATTGGGTGATTAAACATCCATGCTCAGCTGATGGAACAGTTGAGGAAAAATGGTTGATAAAAGTTTTATGTCTAACATGTTTACTAGTGCTATGTTCAGGATATGCTATACAATTTAGGTATGTTAATTACGTATATTATTATGTCATGATAAAATATGTGACAATGTGTTATCGTCTGCATTTGTCCATGATGTGATCGAATGTTGTGTGTTAATAAATGCATAGAAATCCTGTTGCGTTGGTGAAACTTACTCTTTTCCCATGTCCACCACCTTTTTGTGTGGGTAGTTAATAGGCTTTTTGCGACACCCTCAAGCCTGGTGACATCACCGGGCTGAGTTATCGATCATAATCACCTTCAAAATCCTGTGTAGAATAATACAGAGCAACTACATCCTCATACTCATATATCATTAATAGACGCTCTAAAATGCGTCCTTACAAAAAATTTTCTTACAAACGTACATCGTATTGCAGTGGAATACTTTCATGTCTCTAAACAACATGAATGTTTACAACCTAATATACGACAGTAGTCGTAGGACCCTTATCAACTTATTTCACAGCTCAATCTTTATCTCACAATTTCTAACATGTCTTACCTCACACAACTTATTCCATTGCTCAACTTTTATAGCTTGTTTCTCTTCCCTTTTCTAGAGGGTTCTCTTTGATCTACCTAATTAGCTTGCACAATATAACATAATGAATGAGTACAAATCATCTAGTAAAGACAACACGAGAGGAGTATCGCGTACAAGTGATTCAAGAGACTCAGAGGAATAATAATCATCTCAACAATAACAATGAATCAGGAATTCCAATAAATTTTTGACATCAGCATAATTGCCAAATGATACTTTCTTTTGTCAGACTGAGCGGCTTTAAGGCCCAACAGAACATCATTATTTCAACTTGGACAAGGACACGACTGACATTGACTATACAAGTGTAGTGGAAAAGAAAACAATAAAGCAAACACTAACCATATGAAACATACATAGTAAAAATTAACAACATCAATTAAAATCAATTGCAAATACAGACGATTTGACTTGACCGATAGACTCTAGCGCGCTACATTCTCCTTATCAGTTACTTATTTTTTCACGGACTACTAGTTGCTTTATTTTCACTGGTCACCAGTTACTCCACTTTTACTGGTATTCAACTTATTGATGCCCCATTGCATGGGGTGTTTATCTTAGTCTCAAGTAGTTTAAGAGAGACACTGTCAACAAGAGGTGACTCACCACTAGTGTTTGTCCCTAACCGTGTTACAGCTAAACAGCAGTGCTTCATTAACGGGGCGGACTATGGAAAAATTATTCTACCTTATATCCTCAACTACACAACTCAACAAGGAATACTGGATTAAAAGGTCAATCGGTGTTCTAACCTAACAACAAGAGTTCAACGTAACGTCATCAACATGGTGGATTCAGGAGAAGTATGCCACAAGTCCTCAACAACGTTGTTATATAGGAGAAATGTTGGTTATCAATAAGTGCCGACATTTCACAATAATACAACGATCTCTACAACATCATCATCAATGATAGGGCGGACTCGAAAGAAGTTTGCCACAAGTCGTCAATGGTGTTCTTAAAGAAAAGAGATATCGGTCCTCAATGGTGTTCTTAAAGAAAAGAGATATCGGTCTTCAATGGTGTTCTTAAAGAGAAGAGATATCGGCTATCAATAATTGCCGACATCGCACAACAACCACACAACAACCCCTACACAATATCACCCCCAACGTCAGATATGCTAATCGAGTCGAACCATAGCATACCAGAATACGCATCATCCTCATTAAATTCTATCAACAGGGCGGACTAAGGAAATTATTCAACAGTACAATTCAAATAAACTATATCGGTCACAATGACTGCCGGTGTCAACTCATAACAGTAGGAGTCCAACATAACGTCATCAACATGGTATGCTAATCGAAACAGTGAATTAGCATAATAGAACCGTATTGTCCTTTCCTCATTGGTATATAGCCGAAACAACTCGCAATCTCTAATCGTAACGAGCTGTGTCACCTAGTCAAAAAATACTATGCCCGTTAGACATCATTCAACATATATGCATTTCTTATTCTACCTCTTCCCATTTAACCGCTCATAGTGTTTTATGACAACTCGTTAATCCAATCCGACAACCGGATCCTTAACCCAGCCTTATCGACGCCTCTACGATAACCATTCCCATTATTTAAATGTACTAATACCATTCCTCACTTCCCACCAATTTGGACGCTTAATAACGCTCGTTTCCAAAAGTTTAGCGCCTAGTGTCAAATTATCAAAATACTCCCTGATAGCCACTACACCACCAACATCCCAAATCTACTTGGAAACTACTTTTTAGATGAACTACATCATTTATAGCCCAAATAGTCCCTCAGAAAATTTTAAAGAAAAAATTACCAAAACCCCCCCCTTTAGGCAACAAATTACCAAAATGCCCCTAAGGGTTCACTAACGTCCCCACATCCCAAATATACTTCAAAACAACCTTTCAGGTATTTTACAACCCTCCCTGTACTAACAAGTCCTTTGTAAAAATTTATCGAAAAAATTAACAACATACCCCTCTTCCGGCGATAATTTACCAAAATGCCCCCTGAGGGTTCCCGGCATAAAAAATCTCAAAACTACTTTAAAATGTTATTTTAAGCATGCCTAAATTATTTTTGAGCTAAAAAGAATTTTAAAAAATTTTCGCCCAAAATTTCTAAATCGGTGTCCGGACCGAGCGTTTAAAAGCTTGTCGGCCAAAAAAACCTAATGACTTTGAAATGACCCAAAAATTTAAGAAATGGAACGTCTCTGCATCCTAGGGTCCACATAAATTTTTTACGCCAAACCGCCTTAGTTTGATATTTTAAATTTTATTGTAAATTTTTAAAATCACAGCATTCGTTAACCCTCTTCCCAGCCTCGGAAGAATATGAAATTTTTGTACAATGTAGATTTATTAAAAATAACTGGGGTATCTTTTTTTCTCTTTGGATAAATCTAATCCTAACTATTATTAAAAAATCGGATAAGAAACTGCTTCATGACTTTTCATCTTTGGCGACAATTACTTGTTATTATTCAGATCATCGGACACACTAACAAACCTTGACCACAGACACAAGCCTTCTTCTTCGTTGAACCAGCCATGTACCTGGGCTTGTTCAACCCTTAATTTCGCATGAAGTTCCCACATTTTTCCATACTTAACTCACTTAATTGCATTACCTTCCACACTTTCATGCCCTAAATCCATTCTAATTAGAAATTTCATCTAATTAAGCACCCACAATTCAAATTAGGGTAAATTACACTAAACACCCCTGAGGTTTTACGTAATTACACTCCACTACCGCTATCTTTAAAAATTACACTCAGCTCAAAAAGTAACTTTTTTCTTTTACGGTGTTAATGGTGCAATGCAAAAAGACATGAATGCCCCCCAGACTGTTTTCTTGGAAAGTAGAAGCTCAACCTTTCATCTAGCCATGGAACACCGATGAGAACAAGAACCAATCTCCTGCAACTAAATATGTCTCCATTTGCGTTGCTCACCATCTTCATGCTCACTCTGCTACCACTCCCTGCTCTCACTTTCTCCCTCTGCCACACTTCCTGCAATAACATTCCCATAAACTACCCATTCGGAGTCGACGACGGCTGCGGCGCCCCGCAGTACTGCAAAATGCTGAACTGCTCCATAAACCTGCCCTTTATAACTCCATCCGGCACCTACAAAGTCCAAGGCATCGACTACAACAAGAAGACCCCTACAATCTATGACCCGTCCATGTCTACCTGCTCCATTCTGCAGCCTCACCACGACTTTGTCATGTCGGAAATAAAGTCCGTAATCATCCCTCCGGCACCCGACACCGTTTTCACCCTCCTAAACTGCTCCAGAGACTCGTCGGTTCTGAACCATTACAGGTCTCTATGTTTCAACTTCTCCGGTCACTCTTACGACGAGCTCTACGGTTCGTGCACTTCGTTTAGGCTGTTTCACCTCCTGTCGAACAACACGCCACCGTGTTGCTTCACTGGGTATGACACCGTGAAGTATATGAGCATGAACACATTGGATTGCACGCATTATACAACGGTGTACAACACCGATGGTCTGCACGGCGTTGCGCCGTTGGACTGGATTTATGGGATTAAACTGTCGTACAGTGTACCGGATACTGGGTGTGATCGGTGTGGACGGTCCGGCGGGACGTGCGGGTTTGATGTTGAAACTGAAGGGATGGTCTGTATTTGAAGGGATGGTCTGCCATTTGGGTATGAAGGTGAGTAAAGGACAGATGAGGGGTATTTTGGGTATAAAAATTGCATAAAGTAATGTGTCAGGGAATCTTTTCACGGAGTTGGGCCTGCCGTTAAATGTGGTAGTTGTGTGTAATGCGGGTACAAACCTCGAGGGGTTGGAGTGTAATTTTTAAAGATAGCGGTAGTGGAGTGTAATTACGTAAAACCTCAGGGGTGTTTAGTGTAATTTACCCTTCAAATTAAATATCCATGGATAAAGAACACACACCCACGCACACTGAAATCATGCCCAGTTCAAAACCCTAATTCGTTCCCTCTTTCTTTGTTGTTTTAGGGTATTATGTCCACGATTCAAACAAGAATTCACTACAATTTTCTTCATCCCCAATCATATTCATACATAACCAAATATATAGATGTATATACATGACATATACTCAAACAAAGTCAATCATTTTCCACACTTTTGGGTTCAAGATCATACCCGTTAGGGTTCGGATTCAACTTTTTTTCTCTTTCCTTCCCCTCCTTCTTCTTCCTCCTTTTTCCACTTCTTTTCTTCTCTTTTTCCTTCTTCCCCGCGGCTGCTACTGTGCATGTTCTTCAGCTGTTCTTCACTTTTTGTTATTTCAATTTACACCCCAAAATTTTCTTTTTATATTTTCTTCTCATGAATCTTATCCCAAAATACTTTAAAATTCCAACAATGACTCAGCTTATGGAAAGCAGGAGGTGGCCATCGTTCATGGCCTATTTTCCTCAGGTTATGAAATATTTTGCAAAGTTTCAAATCTTGCACTTTGGCCCCTCAAGTTTTCTAAAATTACATTTTGACCCTGCTGGTTTAGGAAAATTACGCTTTAACCCCAAAATCACACTTAACCCTCAAATCACACTTAACCCTCATATCACTTACTAACACTTAATTATCGCCCATATGATGCTACTTAATAAAATATGCATCTCGTTCACCATATTTTCCAAAATTATATTTTTGTCCCTAACTTTTTAAAATTACACTTTTGCCCCCTAAGGCCACACTAACCCCTTTTTTACCTCCATAACACTTAATTATCACCAATATATTGCTACTTAATAAAAATAGCACCCCTTAATTAATCAAAATCACGGTTAGATTAATTTTCAGTATTTTTCAGGGTATCACACTTTTGCCGGTGGAGCATGATTTTGATATTAGTGGCACTTACTAATAGATTGGATATGAATCATATTTGATTCGTATAAGTTTGTCACAAAAAAGTTCTTGGTTGTATTGGTTAAGTACGAAATACTACTGATTAAGAAGTGTATGTTGAGTGAAACATTTGATTTATCACATCAGCATATATTTAAAGAATAAAAGTAGTGCTCTTCTTACTTCTGAGGTTGATTTGCTAATGACGTGCTTGGTTAGTCAGGTCGTGTTTCTGGGTGTGAATACTGTGAATGAGTTGAGGACGAGGAATTGTCGATCCTGATTGAGCCAAGTACATAAGATGTTTCTGACTTGATGGATTTCATGGAGCAAGAGGGAATGACAATATGCTTCAGCAAACTGGAAGACCTATGTTTCTCTAGACAATTTGAATTTGCTCACCTACTATGTTTTTCCTGACTTTTTGATTGATATTGTGATGGTAGATTTTGCTTACTCCTTGGTTGCTGATTTGGTTATGATGAATTAATCAACACGGTTAATGATGAGCCATAACTAATGGAACGGAAAGGGAAAAAATATTTAAGAGAAATGATGAAAGAAATATACCATCTGGAATCTAGTCGAGTCAAGCCAATGGTAAAAAAAAAATCATAGTCAACATAGCCACGCCAAAAAATATAAAAGAAATCAAAGTAAGGGCTAGCCTAGATGAGAGAGAAAGAGAGGAAATCACTACACTCTTGAGAAAGTTAAAAGATGTATTTCTTTGGTCATATAGTGACATGACCTACTTACCCTACCCGAAGCCAAACCCATCAAATAGAAGCTCCGTAACTTGAATTTGAAGTGGGCCCTCAAGGTTAAAAGGAGATTATGAAGTTACTCTACTTCGGATTTATCAGAGTGATCGAATACCCTACCTGGTTAGCTAACATCGTACCAGTCCTTAAACTAACTGACCAAGTCTGTATGTCTGTAACTACCAAGCCCTTAGCCGAGCTTCCCTAAATGATGAGTTCTCCTTACCTATCATATGATCATAGATAGGACCACATAGCATAAATTGGCTTCTTTTATGGATTGCTTCAAGGGGTACAATAAAAAAAAGATGGCTCCTGAGGATCAGGAACAACTTTAACTGCCCCTTAGGGCACCTTTTGTTACACATCAATGCCTTTTGGATTAAAGAATATTGGGGCTACATATTAGTGAGCTGCTACCACCATTTTCCATGGGATTTGGATCCCCTGCTGTAACCATGGTCACATCAGGGGTGCTGACCTGTGTTCTGTGAGAGGGGAAGAGAGAGAAAGAGAGAGAGAGAGATATAGGGAGGAAGAGAGAGAGAACCATGGTTCTCTCTCTCTCTCTCTCTCTCTCTCTCTCTCTCTCTCTCTCCCTCTTCCCTCTCTCTCTCTCTTCCCCCTCTGACAGCAACAAAGACATTACGCTGCTGTTATAACAGGAGATCAATATCATTTTCATGATATGATTCATAAGGAGGTGGGAGTATATGTGGATGATATGATCATCAAGTCTAGGAAGCATGAAGATCATTGTACAGCCCAGAGGAAATACTTTGAGAAGTATTGGCATTACAATGTCAGACTCAACCTACGGAAATATGTGTTCGGAGTTATAGCTGGAAAATTACTAGGATTTATGGTAGCAAAAGGGGTATAGAGTGGTGATGCGAAAAAGGGGTTCGCTGCTACGTGGATGTGCCACAAAGGATGCAGTCTGAGTCAGCTTCCAGGTAGACAAAGTGGGAGATTGCAAGGATAGAGTAAGGGCTGAGAGAAAGGCTCCCCAGACAGGTCGCGAGGGCTAGCAGAGCCGCGTAGGTAGGAGGACGACAAACAGGGCCAGCGGTCAACAATTCAAGTCAAGGGTGCAGCGTCGAGGGTCCGGTGATAGAAGTCCAAGTGTGTTTTTCTCACTAGAATTCTAGAGATGATGTCTTTTAGAGAGAGAAAGTGAAAAGTTCAAATGAGAGAAAGATCCTTGAATTAGCTCCAAAGTCCACTATTTATAGGCAAAGATGTGCATGTGTCACAAGTTGACATGTCTCACCCCTAGGAACAACACCTCGCCAGGGGGTCCAAAGTACTGATTCTCCGTTGGACTGTCGGTCCCCAAGTTTGTGCTGCCTGCCCTTGTAACATCTCTCTGCCTGTCTGAGGAGACTGATCATGCCGCGGTAGCATGGTCAGAGTAGCCCGTTGCCCCAGCCACCAGTCCAAGCCCTTGCTGAATCCTACAAGGTGCGTCAAGAGACGCGCAGAGAACCTGATAGCGGTGAGGGTTTCCCATGTAGCTAACTGCCAGGCAGACTAGGCGCGACGCCCTCTAAGGACCTGCTCCCGTCCCGGATTGACCCGTGGATCATTGCCCTGGTGGTTTCGACGATCAACATCAATATGAGTAACATGAGTGGCCATGGTCACCGCTTGGTGCTTAGAGTCCGTTGAGGGGAAGTCTTCGCGTCAGAGTTCCCTGCAAGTGTGATGTCAATGGCTTTAAGGTTGTGCTGACAATGGCTTCAGGGTTGTGAGCCCATCTTGCTGCGAGGGCCAGAGCCCCCAGTGATTGAGCCGGTGATGGCGCTAAGCCTGTGATGGGGCTAAGCCCATGCCGCAGTTTGATTGAGCCGGCGACAGCACGAAGCCCGTCCCGCAGTTTGATTGAGCCGGCAATGGTGATAAGCCAGTGATGGTTCTAAGCCCATGCCGCAGTTTGATTGAGCTGGTGACGGCACGAAGCCCATCTCGCAGTTTGATTGAGCCGGCAATGGCGCTGAGCCCGTGATGGCGCTAAGCCCATGCAGTAGTTTGATTGAGCCGGCGATGGCACAAAGCCTGTCCCGCAGTTTGATTGAGTCGGCGATGGCGCTAAGCCCGTGCCGCAGTTTGATTGAGCCGGCGACGGCACGAAGCCCGTCCCGTAGTTTGATTGAGCCGGTGATGGCGCTAAGCCCATGCCGCAGTTTGATTGAGCCGACGACGGTACGAAGCCCGTCTCGCAGTTTGATTGTGCCGGCGATGGCACTAAGCCCGTGGTGGCGCTAAGCCCATGCTACAGTTTGATTGAGCCGGCGACGGCACGAAGCCCGTCCTGCAGTTTGATTGAGCCGGCGATGGCGCTAAGCCCATGCCGCAGTTTGATTGAGCCGACGACGGTACGAAGCCTGTCCCACAGTTTGATTGTGCCGGCGATGGCACTAAGCCTGTGGTGGCACAAGCCCATGCTACAGTTTGATTGAGCCTGCGACGGCACGAAGCCCGTCCCGCAGTTTGATTGAGCCGGCGATGGCGCTAAGCCCGTGATGGTTCTAAGCCCATGCCACAGTTTGATTGAGCTGACGATGGTACGAAGCCCGGTCTCGCAGAGAGGGGTTTTCGTGCCGGGGCATTACGAGTAGAGCCCCCCGAATGCTGCACACTCCGAAGAATGGGTCGAAGCATGTTCCACGTCCATGGTAGGGGCGCATGGTGTGGTGAATAAGTGTGATGCCCGCAAGCCTGTAACATGGTTGCGGCGCATGGGCACGGCGACGACTGTCGCGGAGGTATACTTGGTGCCAGGGCACGTATCATAATAATGGCGCAAGGGTGCAGTGACGACTGTCGCCGAGCAATACTTGTGATAGTGTGCTGCCGTCGTGACGATTGCGCACGGTCGGTGACGAACGTCAAGTGACCATTAGTGTTGAGTGCGCATTGTAGAGAGCGTGATGAGTGATGTCGGGGGTTTAGGAATGACCCTTGCAAGGCAAAAGGGTGGCCGACCCCCTTGCGAGGAAGGGGTGGCTGACCCCCCTTACGGGGAAGGGGTGGCCGACTGCCTTGCAGGGAAGGGGTGGCTGACCCCTCACAATAAAGGGGTGGCCGACCCCTGAAGGAAGGGTGGCCGACCCCCTTGAGAAAGGGGTGGCCGACCCCTTAAGGAAGGGGTGGCCAACCTCCTTAGGAAAGGGGTCGATCCCTTTTTCCAACGGTTTGACTGTGTTGATGTCACTGCATTGGTGATGCCTGTGGATGCTCGAAAGAGATGCACTTTGACCGGGTTATGGTCTTGAATGATTGACCGTTGACTGGGTGATGTGTCGCGCGATGCGGGTCCCTTAGCGGGCCCCAGGGGTCTGACTAGGATAGGGTATGAACATAGAGTTTAACCCAGCTAAAATTAAAGCCATAGTGGAGATGCTCCCACCCAGGAGCGAGAAAGAAATCCGAAATTTTTTGGGTAGAATCCTGTAAATCAGCCGGTTCATATCCCAATTGGCCATGATTTGTGAGCCTGTGTTCAAGTTGTTGAAGAAAGACTCAGCCAAATAATGAAATCCCTTATGCCAAGAAGCCTTTGACAAAATCAAACAATACTTTTGCAACCCCACAGTCCTGAGCCCTCTGATACCTGATAGTCCCTTATTGCTATACCTAATCCTGACTGACACTGCCGCCGGAGCCATGTTAGCCCAACATTTAAGATTTCTTTGGTTAAGAGAGACATTTACTATGTTAGTAAGAAATTGACCCACAGGGAGGTGATCTTTTCAGCTTTAGAGAAGACGTGTCTATCTCTGGTTTGGGTAACATAGAGATTGAGCCATTATGCTTTGGCTTATCCTATCAGATTTTTGGCTAGAATAGATCTTATGAAGTACTTGTTCGAGATACCAGTCCTATCCAACCGCACAGTCAAGTGCTTTTGTTACTTTCGGAATTTAACACCACGTATATCACCCAAAAGTCATCAAAGGAAAGGTTGTGGCTGACTTATTAGCCGATTATCCAACAGAGGATGCCAACATATGGCAAGCAAATTTTTCGGGTTAAGGAGTTCATGTCATTGAGTCAAGACAAGTTGGCAGCTATATTTTGACAGAGCAGTGAATAGCAAACGATTTGGAGTATGAATACTATTTATCTTACCAGACGAAGCTCATTCACCCATAACCATCAATTTGACTTTTGACGGTACTAACAACACCACCGAATACGAAATTTGTATCATCCGTTTCGAAATGGCTCTAAGCCAAGGAGTTAGAGAGAAAACAGTATATGGAGATGGAGCAATAGTGCATTGGGTGTGTAAGAGGTGTCATAAGTGTCACGTGTATGCCAATATGCAGCATCTTCCTTCTTGAGAGTTATATAACACGACATGTCCATGGCTTTTTCAATTTGGGAAATAGATGTAATAGGGAAGATCAGTCCCAAGGCTTCTAATGGACACGAGTTTATGCTAGTAGTCATAGATTATTTCACGAAGTGCATAGAAGCACGTTCGTATGCCGTGCTCAATGCTAGGAAAGTGGTCCAGTTCATTCGGACCAACACCATTTGTCGATATAGAGTATCTCGAGAGTTGATCTCTAATAACAAATTATATTTCGAAGGGGAAGTCACATATTTAGCCAAATAGTATGGTATTATCCAATCGTCCGTCACCTTACCATCCACAGACCAATGAGTCTGTAGAAGCCGCCAATAACAATATCAAGAACATGCTGAGCGAGATGACGGATTCCTATAAAAATTGGCCCGATAAGCTCCCCTATGCCTTATGGGACTATAGGACATCAGCGAGAACATTAACCAGCGCTACTCCCTATTCATTAGTTTACTGGAGCAGTACTCCCAGTAAAATTAGATGTAGATTCTCTCAGCGCCCTCTTGGGAAACCAAGTAGCTGAGAAAGATTAGTAAGATGCCACTTTGAAGAGCTAGCACTGGAAGATGAGAAGAGGTTGAAAGCTTTATACCATATTCAGGGTTATCAGAAGCAAATCGCTCGAGTGTTTAACAAGCAAGTGAAAAGACGTGGCATAAAAAAAGGAGATTTAGTACTGAAGGAAAATATCAGACAAATCTAGAAGCCGTGAGAAAAGTTTGAACCCAACTGGTCAGATTTTTATATGATCAAGCAAATCATGACTAGGAGTTCAAAATTATTAGTTGATTTAGATGGGATTGAATTGACACAATAAGTCAATCTAGACCGAATAAAGAAATGCTATGCATGAGTTAAATTGTAAATGAGCTACGAATGATCTGATCCTCCTTAAGAACATTATTAAGCACACCCATCGATGTAACACATCGATGGACGTACGTAAGCAGCTCGTAAAGTTACCTTGGGTTCAGTCAAATTTTAGTGAAAATATTTATTTCACTGGCTATGCTATCAACTAACATTCTCGAGAAAAATAAAAAGATCCCGCTTGGATGAAAACCTTGCAAAGGACAGCCAGCCTAGGCAAAAAATAGGGCAAAAAAAATAAAAAAAATGAAAATGAAAGTACTAGAAAAATAAAAAAAAAGCCTGCTAGCACGAAAACCCTACAAAGGGCGGCCTAGGCAAAAGTTAAGGTAAAAGAAAAACATCTAGGTCCTATGAGCAATCTAAGAGTAATCTATCACCGTAATAATTTTTCTTCTTTGAACAGAGACAATCATCTTTATCTATAAATATGATCGAGTTGAATTTCTCCATATCCTTCTTGTAAGTCGGCCTCTAAGATATCGAGATCACATCCTCCAGATTTTCTACCTAAACCGTTGAGCCGTTGTTCCCTTTCTCGATCTCTGTACCCTTGCCATGCCTTCAATCAAACCCGACCCTCAATGTAAGCATCCATGTTGTCTTCTCGGTCCTGAGCAGCTTTGGTAGACAGTGGCATCTTTTGTTACCTCTCCTTGATCGGAAAGGAAAGGCCTTTTTGAGGTTCATCAATGTGCAAACACCGTATCGAATTCCTTATACACATCAAACGTCTTTTCAAATAGCTGGAAACCAATCCAAGACCATTGGATTCATGTGATCAGACATCTTCCTCACATCTTCCTCAGCTTAGGGACTTCGGATACTCTGAATCATACTTTGAGAAGATTTACAAGAATCGAATGTTCAGGCCCTAAGTCGATAGTAGCACGAGCTTATTCTTTAGCTCTCTCCAGAATCTTGATCTCACAGGCACTCAAAAAATCCCAGTTCAGCTTTGCCCTCAGTCTGCTCTAATAAAGCCAGTACCTTCTAACGAGAAGCCAAAGTCAACTGATATACTCCTCAGATAGCAACGAAGCAACATGATCCATATAATTGATGAATGTATCATTACCTATGAAGCGATCAAAGTAGGGTGGAGAGCAGTAACCTTTTAAAACGGCCTTGATCAGTGAACGGCTAAATCTCTCACCACAGCAGCAAAGTTACTGTAAAAACCATGAAGAGCCTGCTTGTGACAAAACTGCCTCAGAAATCGATAAACGAAATAGAATGATGAATAGTGTAATCTCAGAAGACAGACACTGAAATACCCAGAAGTCTGTAGAGTAGGCCCTTGGGCTTTTCACCAGTGACAGTACCAACAAATATCCTTGGATTCCTGCACGCAGAAAAAGTGAGTCCAATCATCTATTCTGAAATGATCTTTAAAGAGCAAAGGCCAAGCATGGAAAGAACATGGGTGACATTTCACCTCAGCAGGTGTAGCTACCAGCCGTATGTGATCTAGGAGCCACATATACAAAAGCAAGGGGCTACCCTTGAATGCAGCACTCAGATATTCATGCACCTTGATAATGCCATATATGGTTTCAACTACCACTATCGGAATCAGGGTTTTTTTTCTTTTGAAGACACATGAACCAGCAACTCAGCCAGCCTCAAATCAGCAATACCAGAGCCAACTACAGTAAGATATTTGGCCACAAATCACAAACCTCGGGGCTGCCACCTAGCCACATGCATACTGTAGATCTTGGTTATCTAGTTTGGCAGAAAAATATTCTATCATGGGAGAAAGCAGAATACACTCACCTCATATAATGACCTAGCACGCTCTTGTCTAACTCCCAACAAACCCCTGAAGGCCTGAACATAGCCATCTTGGATGACCAAAAGAGCAATGGATAAATTAGCAGGGATATCTACAAGAGCGGAGAATTCTTCATGAGTAGGGCAAAGCTTGTCCAAGTCGAATCGAAAGGCATGATCATCAGTATCCTATAATTTGCATGCAGCCTCGAGAATATCTTCATGAACGACCATGGTTCATAAACTCATTATAGACCTCAGATTGAAACTTCGATCTAGATGAATAAGCCCAATTTTGTTGAAGGAATCAGCAAATGCTCGATATTGAAGCTTGAAGATTGTTAGATTATCTTTGGAGGCCATTGGGAGTTCTTCTGAGAGAATGAAAGTCGAATACCCCTTAGAAGGGAAAAGTCTTAAATATATAGTGAGAGAGCCTTAAGTTGTATAGAGATAGGACTCAAAAATTTTAAAAAAATCAAAAAAAATTCTATTAGTCAAATCGGCTCCTTTTTGTTTCAAATATTTTGACAGTTAATCTCTCTGATTAACAGTTCAATTTTATCATAAATTGGATTTTTTTAGCTGATTAACCATTCGAATTTACCATAAATTGGATTTTTTTAACTGATCAACCATCGGTTTTACCATAAAGTTGGATTTTATTTCTGATCAGCCGTCTGATTTTTCTCAAAGATTTCATTTTTTTTACTAACAGGCTGGTTAGTCAGTGTTCGTAAAGTTTTTGAAAAGTTTGCCTGTTTTGAGGCCAAACACTGTACTTATTTCACAACTCAATCAAGTTCAATACAAATCCAACCCAATCCAGTTTTGAGCCCAATCTCCCTCCTTTTTTTGTAAGTGTGTGAGCATACAATGAAACTAGTCATTGGAATTACTAAGAAAAATCTCAACCAAAAATAAAGAAAATTATTGTGCATTACAGTAGAGCTTCAATAAGTCCATCATAGATTCTAAGTTCTACTCTAGCTGATAAAGTGTCCCGATATCAACGCCTCTGCGTCATTCTTGGGCTAAGCTTCTTCTCCTCGCCGGTCTTTGAGGATTCATCATCTTGCTCATACTCCTCGTCCTTGGGATTAGGAGAAGACTCCACTACCATGGGCTTGGTTGATCCAGGCTTCTCGTATGTCTTTCAAAAGACCGCTGCAACCCTAGAAAACTTGTGTCTCTGTTTCATCAGTGGAGGGCCTGAGTCTTTTCCTTTGCTCCCGCTACAACTTCATTTCACCTCGACAGATCAGGTTCAGTTTGGCTAACTACCTCGGGAAAGTCTGACAAATCACCCTTTTTATTACCTGGCCTTCTGCCTAAGGTAGCAAAGCTCCTTTTATAGGAGTCTGAGTGGTAGCAGCAAGGGTAGCAGACTCTACAAAACTTTGTCCTCCACTGGACCCATATCCCAAAGTTCGTATTGAGGGATTGGTAGTAGGCGACTTCGTTGTCTCAGCAGACGGCCCGTACACCTCTAGCAGGTCCCTTAGCATGGATACCATGTCCTTGAAACTATGTATCACTCATTACACATCTTTTATCATTGAGCTCGAGACTTATAATAGGGAAATTCATAAGGTTAAAATCAAGTAAAAGATGACAAGTTATACACAGCTGAGATTTGACTTTACCATCTGGATTTGGCTAGCTCCTTGAGCCCGAAGACCTCTGCATTCTTCTTTGGCTGAGGGATTGCCTCCAAATCCTCGATTTTGCCCCTCAGAAAGACCGGCACTGTCCAAGGAGGGAATGTGATATCATCCATGGACTCTGTCCCCTTTTCCCTTGCCCTTTTGATCCCGGACCATTCAGCCCGTTGTATCCTCCTCAGCCACTCCACAGTCAACGGTGGGAGCCAAGTCCTCTTTCAAGAATGCCTTGTAGGTACAAGGATCATTCGGCCACCTTAGAGAGGATACGTCAATTCTCCTAATGAGGCTCTGCTTTAACCCTTTATCCAAACACATCTCAAGGGGAGGGGATGCTGGAAGAACACCCGCGCTCCCCGATAAAACTCTTCCTTAGAGTATCCCACCAGTAGCACCTGACACGGGGTGGGTGCCAACTCTTCGGGGTATGCCTCAGTTGTCTCCCACTTGGACAGAAATGCCTAAAAGGGAATGAACAGATTATGAATATTAATAAATCAGCATTAACAAAAATCATAAACCAAATGAATCACTTACCGCACCCTGAGTCAATCGTTGAAGCTCTCCTGGTAGGCCCCGTTGTGGCCCTTAACCGCTCATCCTGAAAGTTCCACCAGAAAATTATCGATTCAGTCTCACCAGCGTGTCCTTCACCTAATTGCAGGGCACACGATCCCAGAACATCAAAAGTTGACAGCGGTGAACAAAAGCGACATGTGAGCGAAATGTCTAAATGCATACTCAAGAATATTCAGAAATGAGCTAATAAAGCTTAGACATACCTCTCAGATGTCACAGTAGCCTATGAAGCTCGAGGATTGGCCC
The DNA here is from genome assembly GCA_033070095.1 of Escallonia herrerae. Classification (NCBI taxonomy): domain Eukaryota; kingdom Viridiplantae; phylum Streptophyta; class Magnoliopsida; order Escalloniales; family Escalloniaceae; genus Escallonia; species Escallonia herrerae. The sequence goes on along the minus strand of JAVXUP010001779.1, from coordinate 118,142 downwards.
CAGACACCACACCCATAGAGTGGTAGAGATATGCCATGGTGGGAGTACCTTAGTCGTACTCCTCTATCTCTCTAACCTCTTTCAAAGCCCTTAGACACCACAACTGTACTGAGTCATCCCTGCTACTGAATAATGTCTCCCCCAAGATATACAACAAAGAATATCAGATGTACTGATCAATAGTCAGAACGTCGTGCCCTCTAAGGTCATACCCTCATATTGTGAACGAAGGGTACCAAGGAAGATAAAATTGCCCTTTTTGTAAGACGGCTCGAAGCCATGTAACTGGGCCACAAGGTCCCGGTCCTTGTCGAGATCGTAGGCCCAAGGGATAGGCCTCCCTCGAACACGAATACCATAATATTCATGAAGTCAAATGGGGTAAGCGTCGCCTCCCCAAATGGTAAGTGAAAAATGTTGGTGGAATCCCACCAAAACTAGACCAAGCACAAAAGGTGCGTTTTGCTATGGGTGAAAGCATGTAAACTGTCCAAAAAAATTTTAAAGCCGGTCTCGGCTATCTTAGCCTCTACAGTCTGGGGTACCTTCCCCCACCATTTCCTTACTAAATGTGGGGATCACCTACAACATATATTCAAGGGAAGGGGTTGCAAACCCAAGAAAAAGGGAAAATCTCATGTCGTCCAGTTTGTGCATGAAATGCATGAAAACTAACATGGGCGGGCTCTACTTTGCATGGGGATGACTCGTGTGTGAAATAGTGTGTAATTGAAGAGAATTCGTTAAAAAACATAACTCGTCCGCAAAAAAGGTGCTTGCTAAGATATACTCGTTGATCTAGAGTCCACAAAGAGTGATTGTCCATCTGATTCTTTGGCCAAAAGTGTCAGACATTTTGCAATTTAAGGTTCACCCTTACGCCCTCTTTTAGTTCGGATAAACTCCGTGATTTCTCAAAAATTGGAGAAGAATCGCAGAGGGTTGTAGGATTTTATAGGCAAAAGGTACAATTGGGATAGGATTTGATGAGAAAAACTCCTTTAGATAGAGGAATTTGAGAGAAAAGGTGATTGAATTATGTTCGAAGTGGGTGAAAAAACCCTAAATATCACTCCCAAATTTGAATGGATTAACCGGTCAGTTTTCTGTTTAAGAGTCATACCTGGTGACTAATCGGCATGTTTTTGATACTTTAATTTGCAAAAATTCAAACATGCTGACTAACCGGCCGGTTTTGACGTAAAAAAAAAAATTGCATCGTTGTGTGAAACATATGTAAATGTTGGCTCCTTGGCTCCGGCTCTTAGGCTCACCTTTGTATATATATCCAACCAACCACCTATTTGTAAATGTTGTTAGCTCTGAATCTTAGACATATACCACTATTCCTAAGCAACCAACCGCTTGTACACGTGGTTAGCACCGACTCTTAGGTTCACTCTCTTTTTATACTTCCCAGCGACAATCATTTGTACATGTTGTTGGCTCTGACTCTTGGATAATTTTAACGTTCCTAAGTGACCAATCATTTGTACCAGTTGCTGGATCCGGCTCTTAGGTTCATCATTTCCTTTTGTCTAAGCGACCGACCTTTTGTACACGTTGTTGGCTCTGGCTCTGGCTCTTAGACATAACATTCTAGTATCCTTGGACGACCAACCGTTTGTACATATTATTGGCTCTGGCTTCTAAGGATATGCCGCTTACCTAGCGACCAACTATTTGTGCACGTTATTGGTTTCGGCTCCAGACAAGGTTTAATATCATCTTCCCTTGTAAATATTGTTCAATGGCCAACCTTTGTTACTGTTGGTGCCAACTTCAAATAATACTTTTGTCTCCTAATGAACTACAATGAGCAGGGTGCTTGTTGTCGTGCTGTGCGCGCGGTGTAGCCTTGAAGTGTGTTTTCTAGCATGCGCCTAAGGCACGCCATGTTGTGGCCATGCTATGCGTTGGCCTTGCTTGGCCGTTACTGCCATGGCCTTGCTAGGCCTAGGTTAGGCTGCCTTGGCTGTGGCTAGGCTGCCCGATTCCTCCCCGGAGGATACGTAGGAAGCTCTGTAAAGGTCTGACATGTGTCATGGTTTACGAGTTTATTCAGAATCTTATGGTCTTTTATGTATTTCACTACAAAATGTATTTTTCGATGATTTTCGCAGGCGGGTGAGCTCTCTCACTGTGGGGTTCTGTAGACACCCCATTTTTGTAGTTATTATTAATGAAATAAATATTGGGCTTCATTATTAATTAAAGCTTATTATTAAAGTTGGGCCTAGTAATATAACTTAATTAATTAGTTGGAGTCAGCCCAGTCTAGTTATCAAGGTTATAAGTCTAATTGTCAATTCCAGTAATCCAGTGGCCCAATCAATAATTGGGCTCAGTCCAGTCTGTGTCTAGATTTTCTATTTTATCTAGATAGTTTAAGGAATTATTATGTGAATTATCCCTGATGCAAGGGATTAAAGCAGTGATTAATATGATTGAGGAAGATAAATCTAGAACCTAGTACATCCCATCTATAGCATCAAAGATACTTACCAAAATAAGGGTTAGATAATGCCTCAAAATTCGAAAAAGTAATTATAAAATTATGTGATGAATCAGTCGATTTCGACAAATTGGCCGTTTAGTTGACAGTCAATCCACAAATTTTATCAAATATTCTGACTTATCTCTGGATTACAGATTGGCATAGAAACTTTTTCAGTTATAGCGCCTATCGCTCTAAAAGTAGGCCTCCTAGCATTTTCAGGGGTCTCAATTTTATTTTAGCCTTTTCTCCTTAGAGCTTTTATTCCATTTATTTATGAAGTGATAAATAACCTCTCCCGAGAATTTAGCCTCTAATATTCACTTAAACATGTTCTTAATCTCTTGCATCATGGATCTTGCGAAGAGTATTCCTAAGTCATTTAGACAAGTAAATTCCCTAAGCAGCTTTTAGTAGCTTTCTAGTCTAGTTCAGTAGTCTAGAATTGTCTCTCATTTCTTGCAATCACGTTTACATTGTAAAAATCATAAATAAAAAAAAAGTCATGTTGTAGTCTAAGTTTAAGAACAAAATGTTAGTTGCCTCCCCTAAGATCAGAGTCAAATTACGGTGGTTTTGATTCCTGTTTGTCCGACCATATATGTATGACATTGGACCCCCAATGTCGAGTTCAAGCCAATAATCTAAAAATAAACTTAGGGTTAGTTTCATTACGTTATGTGTTTTAAAGTGCAAAACCAATAAAAATGAAGTAAATATTGAAAGGGTATAGCGGGTGCCTAACACTTTCCCACTACATAACTTAATCCCGAACCCATTCTCCTGTTTTCAGTAGACTAGTTGTCCTTTGGACATTTCAGAGTCACTTCTTGGTTTTTTCTTATTTCCCTTCTTTTAATTAAATGAGCTAGTGCCTCATTAAAATCATCCTCTCAAGGGTTTTTTTTAGGCGGTTCGCTATAGCGGCCATGAGAGGTGATTTGGAGTCTTGGAGGTCAATGATGGTAGAGCGAGGCATTAGACTGTGGCATTGGTGATCGCGGCAACATTGGGTGCATGGACCCCTGGATAGAACCTAGATTTGGTTGGCATTGGTTTCCTCTTAATCCTCGAGGTGATGCTTCTCTTGGATGGCTGGGTTGAGGCTGTGGCTGGTAGTTCTGGTAGCCCTGTGTTGCAGAGGCATGGTTGGTTTGGTGTGTCAGACAAGGGACGAACTGCACTGCGATGCTCACCTCACCAGCAGAGTCACTAAAACGATACCAAGGAGTTGGGTTCACAGTGGATGTGAAGCTGCCACAAAAAGAGCAGTTCGAGTTAGATGCCAAGTATAGTGATGTATGATAGAGCAAGGATGGAGCAAGGACAGAGACCAAGGGCTACTCAGACAGAGCCTGAAGAGTGGCGGTGCTGCGAGGGCGAAGGCTCGAGATGAATACAAGACAACAGTCACATCTAATGCTTAGATCCAAAGTCAAGGTCCAAAGTCAGGCTCCTATATGTTTCTCCCATTAGAATTCCCTAGCTCTGAAATTTTAGAGTGAGAAAGTAAATGTGAAAATGAGTTTCGCTATGATGTTTTGAAGTCCCCTTTAAATATATTCTCAAGCCTCTATGTATAGGGGTTGAGATGATGACATCAAGCTATACATGAAACTCCATGGGAATAACACCTCACCGAGGGAGCCACTGATGCCAGTGCTTCACGGACTCTCGGATCACATATCCACCCGCCCTGCCCCATATAATGTTCCTCTATTTGTTTGGAAAGAGTGGCCCACACAGTGCTAATATGGCCAAATAACCCTTTGATCTAGTCACTACTCCAAAGCCTTTGCAGAGTTCCACAGGGCATCGAGAGACGCAGAGGACCTGGCACCAGTGGGAAGGCCCGACGCCCAACGGCCAGGTAGACTAGGGGCAATGCCTTCCAGAGGCTTGGTCCTGTCTTGGAGTGACAGGGAGGTCATGGGCCCTAGGGGTGCAAAGTCGCCAGTACTGGAGCGTATAGACGAGCCACGTACACACCCTAGCAGAGATGATGTCTTAGAGTCCTCGTGCCAAAGCACTCAGAGCGCGCCAAGGTAGTGTCTCAGAGGAATCACCTACCAAGTGGAGTGAGGTAGTATTCGGAAGGAGTCACTTCCCGACAAGTTGGGATAGTGTCCCGAAGGAGTCGCCCACCAAACAGGCCGAGGCAGTTCCCAAAGGAGTCACTTACTTAGCGAAAGGGGAGTCTTCATGCTAGAGCACTTGGAGCTCCCTGGCGGCAATAATGTTTTAGAGAGCGAGCCAAACCTGCGAGCTAGTTCTTGTGCCGGAGCACTTGGAATGCACCAAGGTAGTGTCTTTAAGAAGTCACCTACCTGACCAGCCGAGGTAGTGTTCTAGAGGAGTCGCTTACTCGACACACAGAGGTAGTGTCCTAAAGGATTTAACTACCCGACGGGCCGAGGCAGTGTCCAGAAGGATTCGCCTACCTAGCCGGAGGGGATTTTTTATGCTCGAGTAGTTAGAGATCCCTCTGGCAGAGATAGTGTCTCAGAGACTGAGTCTATCTCGCAGGTGAGTCCTTATGCCGGAGCACTCCGAGCGCATTAAGGTAGTGTCCCTGATGAGTAGCCTACCAGATGGGCGAGGTAGTCTCCCAAAAGAGTTGCCGACCTGGCGGGAGGGGAGTCCTCGTGCCGAGCCACTTAGAACTCCCTGACAGAAATAGTGTCGCGAAAGAGTAACCTATCCCCACGGGATGCTACAAACTCTAGGGAGTGGGTCGAAGCATGTTCCACTACCAAGGCAAGGTGCACAAGCATGGTGGAAGGATGGACCAACATGGGGGCATGGTAGCGTGACAGTACGCAAGGGCATGATTGTATAAGTAGCGCGGCACATGGGTGCAATGGAATGTGTGCTGTGCCAGCAGCATGGTAATGTTATAGAGAGCTGAGGGAGAGTGACTATATTAGTAGTGCGATGCATGAGCATGGCAGAATGTCTACGGTGCCGATGGTATGGTAGTATGATAAAAAGCTGAGGGGGCGTGACTGTGTTAACAGCACGATGCATGCACACGTCAAATGTGTGCGCTGCCGAGAGGATGCTCTGGTAAGAGCCGGGGCGTTATGGATGAGTGTCGTACAGGGCATGTGACACGGCAAAGGCATATGGGCATGGCGATGGCGATGGCGATCACGAAAACAAGCATCGTGTCAGGGGCATGTGACACGGAGATGGGGGTGCTTTGAGGCTATCACAGAGACAGGCGTCGTGCCAGGGGCACGTGACAAGAGAAGGCGAATGGGCACGGTGACGGGTGTTGCAGAGTCAACACTTGGGCGGGCCAAAAGGTGTCACGAAACGGTGCTTTGGCGCCACAATGGGTGTCGTGGAATTGGCGCTCCTATGGAGATCATCCGGGGAAGATTGAGGCCAACCCTTAGGGAAGGCCAACGCCAACATTTCTCGGGGAAGGCCAAGCCGGACCCTTGGGGAAGGCTGATGCCGCGCCAAAGTTATTTTCTTAGCAAAGAAAAATGTTTTCCTTAGTGGTGAAGAAAAGTATAGAAGAAAAGGAAAAAGAGAGAAAATGCACGTGACTTGAGGGTGTGCTCTAGGTTGATCGGCTCGGTAGCTTTGAACTTTGACCGTTGAAAAAATTGATATGTTGTGAAAATGGGACCCATGAGGGTCAATGTTTGCGACCAAGATAGGTTGCGAACATTGTGTGTGTGTGTGTGTTTTTTCCTAAAAGTTGGATCAAAATAACCAAGCAGATAACCTTGCCACCTTCCACTCCAAATCCACCCGTTATTCCATCAAACAAAACAACCCAAAAGAAGTCAACCTAACCATGTGATTAGACACTTGTCCACTAAGACTGGTGGCACCAGACTAGCGCACATCGCATCAACGTGCGTCACGCGACCGACGGTTCAGAAACGGAACCTAAAAGAAAATCCAATAACATACAAACTCAAGAATCTCCACTTGGATAAGGTCAACCTTTAAGAAAACACCATGTGTAACATTGAAAGGCACAGTGGACAAATAGTTTCTTAAAAGTTGGACACCTCTCCACGCCAAGCCTGAAGCCCAAGCCCAAGCCAATACGTCACCTCACGTCACCATCAGCCGGGAAGCCTCAACCACTAACCAACCACCACCGGCCGCTTAAACCGTTATAAAAACACCCACTATGAAAACAAACACCTAAAGCTCCATTACTCATTCTTACACACAACCCCCAACCCACCCATTATCTCCACCAAATGAAGCCCACATGAAAGCTTTCACTTACTACCGTCCAACAACGCTGCGGCACTAGAGTTGTCAAATAGGCCGGGCGGCCCCCGGCCTAGCCCCACCCGGCCCCTTTCTGGCCCGGCTTGGCCCGGCCCATACATGAACAGTGCTGGCCTGATTTGCTGGAGGCACAATGGGCTTGGGCTGGGCCGGCCCAAGCCCGGCCCATTTGACACCTCTATGCGGCACCCACCAACACCAAACTTGTCGAAACAAACCTTCCTATGAAGAAGAGAGAGAGAGAGCGGGGCACTAGGGCAGGAGGGGGAAGGCAACCCTATTAGCGAAACTACCCTTCATTATAGGCTCACCCACCTTCTCTAACCAGTGGTACCATCAAGCTAAACACTCATATCGACCTGAAGTGCTTTTCAACAGCTACTCATACCACTAGCCCTGGATTCAACCTTCCCGGCCCACTTGCACACACCATACTCCTTAGCCCATCTCAGCAACCACCCTTAACCTGAGACAACAGACCCAGTGTCATAAGACCAGATCCGGTGTCTGGAGACGCCACTCACAAAAAGGCCTAACCAAAAATAAAAACAAACAAAAAATGGAACAAATGAAAAGCAAATCCTACCCTATCATGCTTCTACTCATCAAAGGAAATCGACAGTGGAGGCGAAGGGCAGAAAAGATGGGATGTGTTGAAGGGGAAGGAGTTTCTTTTCTCTCTTTTTTTCGTAGAGAGAGAATAGAGAAGAGAAAATTAGCTTATTGGTTATTGAACTTTTAATTCATATACGTCACTATTCTCCTCAAGTGATTAAGTTTTGTCTTTTTGTAAACTCAACGAAAGCATATGAAGTCAAAGCATTTGGAGGCAAATGCCCAGTTTAGTCTAACACGCCCAGCTTCAAATCAGTGCTAACAATTTTACCCATAAACTTTGCACCTAGAAGTTTGTGTAAGCCTCTTACTCGTACCAGAAGCATGGTAAGAGGGATGCTTGTTTTTAATAAGTTCTCTAAACAATACAAATATTTTACATAGAGATCAATGATTATTATTGAAACTAGGGCCGTAAGAGAACCGAGCTTTTTGAGAACAAGCTCGTGGTTTGTTTAATAAAAGCCCATTTGTGATCGTTTATTAAACAAGCGAACTGAGCTTGAACAAAAAAATTGACCTCGTATAATAAACGAGCGGAACATGAATAACCAAAATTGTTCATCAATAAGTCATAAACTGTTCGTTTCTTATAAGCTAAATTATTGTGTTAGCCCAACTACTGAGCACAATTATTTTATAAGCCCAATCCAGATAGCCCAAACAAAGAAGCAAACCTAAACCCAAACCTAAACATAAAAATTATTGTTTTAGGCATTTTTCGGTTAGAAATTAAAAGTAGGGCTTTGATTTGTGAAATTGGGTTAACTTCTTGAGTTTTTATTCCCTTTTATCGAGCTGAGCTTAGCTTTGCTCGTGTCCACATAAACTTCGTGAACACGAGTTCAAGCATGGATTTAGAGCTCGTGACGAACATGAGCCGAGCTTGAACACTATCAAATTAAACGAACACGAGCTCAAACTCTGCTGTACAAGTGGAGCACTTATTCATTTACAACCCTAATTGAAACTCCAGTGGCAGTGGTATATACTAATGGTTGTATCATACTAACGATTGTATTATAGTGAGTTCAAGATAACGTGGGTTGTTTGTCGTAAATTTAACAAAATTATAGCAAATCATTGCTACCTTTTCTTGATTTTTTGACATTATATCCCATGTGTTAGTAGGTAGATTTAATTGTGAAAATCACTTACACACCGTCTCGTCTGGTCTCTTTATGTAGAAATCTCCCTTGCACTATGTGATGATTGCAAATTCATGGCATTCCAAATTAATAGTGTACTCTCCTTATCTTCCGCGAATTTAGATATTTCTCGTGTTGATTGTTTTTTAAAACTTGAATGAAGAATATATTTGTCACTTATTTGAAGTAAAGGAATATTTTAGGGTCATGACCTAGTATAACAGGTTTATTTTCCATTATAAAGTAATTGCAAGAAAACTTGCAATATATATCTAGATTCAAAACTTATCAAAAGAAAAAATTAACAAAAACTTTGGATAACATTGTAAAAGGCAATGCAACAAAACTAAGGAAAGATGATTTTGTTATAGAACCCAATGATTTTTTTTAGAATATATACCAGGATATGTTTTGAGACCGAATATACATAGAGTTGTGAAACGGTCAAAGAGGAACAAAATGGATGACATCCTCATCCAAGTGACCAGCCAAAAGAAAAACAAGATAAAAAAAAACAAGGTAAATAACCAGCTAATACAACAAGATAAGTATCATCTACCAACTAGATAACTCTTAACTAAAAACAGGATAATCACTAAAGAAAACACCCAATCAAAATGCACCAACAATCTGCCAGCCACAAGCCCAAACTTTTGATACGTGTCCTTGTCGTTACTATGTGTCCTCGATCTCCGTGAACCATTATGGCACCAGAACACCCACCTTCTTTGGCCATCCTTCAGCTGTCGATCCTTAGGACGCACCACAACAAAACCAAAAGGGACGCTCTTCATACCCATCAAATTCACGGAAGACCCACCCTTGGTAGCCTTTCACAACCACCGACAACCACCGTGGATCAAGCAAACACCCACTGAAACATGTAGAGACAAGGAAAAACTACAAGTCCGTCACAAACTATGTCAATCGAAGCCCTTCACAAAGGGCAACCCGAGCTCGTCAAAAACTATTTTTATTGAAAAAAAACAACTATAAACCTCAGAATGACCAAGAACCCTTACCACCGGAATCATCGAACGAAGCTACCTTTAGTCATCAGTAGCCAAAACATTGTAGAAACCACACCACCTTCCAAAAACAACCAAACAAACCTTGCTAGATCTTGGGGAAAGGGGGATCGACTAGGGGGAAGGGGGAAAATATACCCTCGACAAAAGAACATAGATCTAGACTCCCCCTTCCTTCTTCAACCCGTGGCATCACGACACACACAAACGCCATCGGCCAATTTAACCTAAGCCCATAACCCACCACAAGCCAATCATGAGAATAGCCCATGAACCTGACAGCTTAAACCCCACATCAACACCCCAAGCGATCGTCGATGTCGGAAAGACTTGATCGAGCAACCATCTGCGACAGATTGCCCAACTCTCCTTAACCACCCAGAAATCTCTAGCAATACTATGCTAGTGCAACTTTCGCGAAAAATAATTTACAAATAAGCCACATTCAATCTTAGGAATTTTGACAGTGTGCCACTCATACTCCACTTTTTGATCTTGGATCACATTACCAGGCAGGGCCTTTAAGTGGAAGAGTTTCAAGGATTAGAGAGTCAATATCGACTTCCACACGTACTTGGCATAAGTAAGTTGTTCCTCCCATGTAGTCATGCTATCCAAGAATAAGGAAACCTCAGTCGAGGTTACGGGTGTGTATAATAACGCAATTAAGCACTTAAAATTTAAAGTTTTCAGTAATTTTTAATTTAGTATGTTTGATAATGCTTAGTGTTTTATTAGTTAAAAAATTAATTCCCATTAAAAGTAGACTAAAAAAATTATAAGATAGGGCAGACTTATTTAATGCTTATCAGTTAATTTTAAGTGATATGGTTAAAAAAATTTTTAATAGAATATTATTTTAAAAAAATAATTACCACCATAATACCGCAACAATTATTTGCTAGCAATACCGCTTCCACCACACTATAACCACCACGACGGCCATTTTTTTCCCTTTTGTTATTATCACTACAATTATCACAACCTAGCCACTACCATCACCACCGTCATAAGAACATTGCCGCCTCTGCCGCACCATCGCTACCCCACCTCGTCCATATCTACCAAAACCATCTAAATATCCACCACACTACGTATAACCACTGCCATTACCACCATGTCACCGTCTATCGCCACCACCATAATTACCAATATCACTTCTTAATGCACCACTACCGCCACCATTGACACCTTTCGTCTGTCGTCACCACCCACGAACACAGTTTTGGCCAAAAAAATAAAGTATTAAATGCATAGTTTTGGTAACACGGATAAATTTGTAAATTTAATAATTTTCAGACATTTGTTTTTGATTTACCAAACATATTAACTTATATTTCAGTGACAAAAATTCGGTCACTTAAAGTTTTCAGTTTTACGAATTCAGCTCTTAAGTTTTTAGCACTTTTTCAATTTTACTCAACATTCTAGTTGACTAGAACTGCAGAGGAGGATTAGCACAAAAGAGGGTTTGCAAATTAAAATTCTTGTGAGATTTGAGGTGGGAATGTGACAGTTCTAAGTAATCACTTCAAATAATTAGTCTAGAGTAGTTATATTCTTTTCTTTCAAACCATCCGTTGACAACATGGGATGTATTTTAGCCTATAATAATTGTGGGAGAGCAAATGGAGGAAATTAATAATCACTTTCTGATATTCGCTCTCTCCTCAATGTGATTACTATATATATCTTCCTACGTCAATTTTGATTCTTTTTTTCAAATAATCTATGCCCGTAGCTTATAGCTACAGGTGCGTATTGGCCTCTATGTATAGCCTATCTGGCCACATCATGTTAATTTACGAAAAATTTGGTCACATGTGATGCTAAAGTTCCCATGCTTTTTTTGCCATTTGGTATGATTCACTTTTTAAGAGAAAAATTGTCAATGATTCCCATATCTAGACATATAATGTACAATAGCTAAACAAGAAAAAAAAGAAAAGAAAAGAAAAGACCGAAAGTCAAGTAGTCTCACTCTATGAAATTTTAACATTTTAGAACGAGCAATCCAACTACCAAAGTCGCCAATATCATAATATAAACACTAGAGGAAAATTCACTAGAGAAAGTCATCATGAATTGTCAAATAAAGGGATTTTAAACCGAAAGATTTTAGAATTCCCATTGCTTAGTAATTCTTCAAAGCCAAATCACATTTCTTCAACTTATGGCACCTTGTAGGAAGGATGAAATGAGATTATATGCAACACTTCAATGATCTAGTCACACTTAGGCAACAAGTTTCTCGTGAGAGATCATTTATACATATCGAATGATTCATATGGTTTGTTAACAAAAATGAAATAAAAGACAGAAAGATACACAATACTTTTGAGACTACACTTTTACACTAACATATATCTTCATGAAATTGGACTACAAAAGCACCAAAATATAGGTGCAGGAGATATCGTAGAAAACAAAACAAAATTTTAGCCTTTCATATTTCAGCTTATGGTTATGAAGACCAGCAAGTGTGCGGGCATAGTAAGAATGGCATCATCTCGGTAGCATCGGCTTACCAGATGCTTTATCAATTGAAACAGTATGTGCTGGTTCTTAAAGGCAGGTACAGGTCAGGTAGTTTAGTGTATCAGGATCAAGACTGGTTACGGTTATGGCACTTGCCGATACCTCTCATAATGATTTTCTTTTCTTGGCAATTAATCTGGGATCGTCTTCCTCTACCTACCAAGCTCCAACGTCTACCTATTACCAACTCAAATTTATGCCCTTTGTGTCAATCTTTTCCTGAAACTCGAGATCACCTTTTTCTTCGCTATAGTATGATTAGACCAATCTAGTTCGGCATTCGATCCATTGGGCATAAAAATAAATGATGTCGTGGGATCTATTGGTGACTGGCTCTTGGCTTGGACTAATGGGCCGCTAAGGAAAAAAAAAATCCCTCCTTATTCCCTATATATACATTTTTACTTCCCTCTGGTTTATTTGGGTACATCGAAATAACCTCACATTTAGGCAAATACCTTTTAACCCTATTGTAATTGAACAAATTAAACAAGTGACCTCAACTATTATTGCGTATACACATACTCTAACAACGGATCCTGCAAATCTGCCCCAACCACGTTGTCCACCGATCCCTAAATATAACCAATCATGTTACACACTTCTTCTAACTCCATCCTTGTGCTCATGTACAAACCTGCTCATAGTCAAGATAGGGTTACACATTACCTTTAACCAACAAAACCTCCGAGTGGGTCTTGGACTGTGTTGCTTTGACAATAGTATTATTCGTTGTGGCTCAGCTCCTTTCTCTCTTTGTTTAACTAATTTATACACTGCATATGGCAAAGGCCTTTTGATGACTGCTAAATGGGCTCTAACAAAAAATCTTTTACGTATTAATTTACTCACTTGTTCCAACTTCCTATACTCACAGCTTTCTGAATCTGAAGATGTTATGGACAGCGTGGTCCCTATTCTGTATGACTTTTGCAACTTCCTACTTGAGTTTCACTCTTTTTGTGTAGATAAAGTGTAACCTGAGCTACTTAAAGAAGCTTCTCTTTTGTCAGCTTTTACATGCCATGCCCGAACGCAGATATATAAAGACTGGATCAGTGAAATCCTTTCGTAATCTCAGTCTTTACCTTTCTTTTGTATGGTTTTATGGTATTAGCACTATGTTATTTGTGATGTAAGGTAATGTAATATAAATTTGATAGTCATGGTGATGTCATAGCAAGGAGACAAACTATGTAATGAATATTTTCTATTAATGTCACCCTCTCATTAACAAAAAAAAAAACTAATATTTGAGAAACCGTATCTAATCAATTTTAAGCATTGCCTTTATACATGCCACTGGTATAATAATTGACCCTAAAGCAGATGCTTGTATAGAGCTCTTGCCTAGACGTCAAACAACACATCAACAACTTTGCCACCCCGGCAACGTGATTTGGTTAATTGACGATGAAAGGTACAACCACCCAATCTAATTTCTATCTTCTCTCTACGGTTTCTTGTCCTTCTCACTGTCTTTATGCCCACTCAAATCTTTATATTGCTGCCGCTCCTCGCACGCACAAGCAGAGTACTCCATAGGATAACTTGACATGCAAGCTGAGGCGAAAATATTTGCAAAATGAAGTACGTGAAGCTCGACAAGTGCAAGATTGGCCAAGATGAACCAACTTCCGCTTCGGAGGCCGGTGCTCGGTTCAAAAATAAACATTCCGGGGAAAACATGAACGTTATTCATCAGAAGGTGAAAAGGCTTGTGGAAGCCATGCACAGAGTGGTTACAGCGAGGGAGCCACAGAATCGGGTGGTTCAAGGGGTGGATGGGTCGCACAGCAGCAAATCTTAATCTGCTCAAGAATGATGGTTTTGTACTCTTTGCTGCAATCAGATTGTCAAAGAGGTGAATAGTAAAAGGCAGATGGATACATGTGTTCATGTGTTTTAACTCTAATAAACATGCTACAGAACAAGTTTAAAGAACCTTTTTTCCCATCAATTTGGATTCCTTGTTTCCCTCTTCTATTCTGCTGTATTTATTTGAGTAAGGACGATGGCTGACCTGCATCACGGCTCCAAGGTCTAAGTTGGTCAAGAGAGAGATTGACATAAATTGGAAATCTTTGTTTTAGAGCTTGGTTTCGAGTGCTTTTGGATTTTCTCAATCTTTTTCCCATCCCATTGATCAAAGGCTCGTGAGACCTATTGAGAGCGCTTTAAAAGGAGGAAGGAAAATATATGTAAAAGGCATACATATTGAATAGATAAAGTGCATAAAGAAAGCATAAAAGATGTGCAAAGGCAAATGCCCTGGATGTCTTTGCTGCTCATAAGCTTCCTGATTTTCCTTGCCAGGTACGTGCTTACTATTAATGTACAAACAGCTATTACCAATTCTCTTAATGTCTACTAATATGGAGTACAAGTTCCCCCCCCCCCCCCCCCCCCCCCCCCCCGAAACTACCAAGTCGAGTTTTAACCCAATATTTGGGCAACCGTGTTGATTACCATTTTGTAGATCCTTGATTTCGTGCCCAAAGCATTGCTTCTCTTACAGCTGAAGCTGCCGCATGTTCTGCACTTGGTGCCTGTTTATCTTTAGCTTCTGGTCCCCTTCCTAATTACAACTCCAATGCCTGCTTTCTTATTCTTTTTCGGCCGTGCTACATTTGTATATATAATATCCACCGTTCTCATGTCTGGACTTGGCTGCGTTGTGTACCTAGTTGAACAGCAAGAGAAGATACACCATTGGCATGTTTAACGCTTAGATTTTTATACTGAGCCACTAATTTAAATTCAGCTTTTCTCCAATCCTTTCGAAGCATATTGTAATCCTATGTTAGCTTTTCAGGGTTTGGATTTTCCTACTTGAACACTGCTTCATTGAGGGGCATTTGCCCAGTAAAGAGCTGCCATCTGGGTCGATATGTAAACCAACTCAGACCCTTTTTGTTTAGCCAAAAGGTTAACCACTTCAAAAACGATTCAGCGCATGCCCCCGAAGGTCTAATTCTGAGCTCGTTTGCATGCCAGATGTGCCTTGCAAAATCACAGTAGAGGAAAAGATGTTCAACAGTCTCTTCTCCTTGTAAATAGATTTTTTCCTAGTCCATTATTCATCATCTTCCAAAGGAATATCATGATTTTTTCATGGAGTTTAAGGGACATTACCTTTGAGTTAGCACCCCTTGTAGAGGTGTTCATTTTTGGGCATGAGGCTACCGAGTCTTGCTGTTCACTATCTGAGCTGATGATTATAAAATCCTGCTGGTTGGGTCCTTATGTCGCTGTGCTGGGATTTGCCTTTCCTCTTGTTCCCATTGTTGCTCCTGTACCTGCTGGTAATGTACTTATGCAGTCATTTTGCTGCGGTTCCTTCTTTTTGTGTTGTTTTATCTTCTTTTACTGCTAAACATATCCCGATTTGACATTATGTACACCTGATTTTGTTCACTACCATATATATACCGATGCTTGCCACCAATTACAGGTAATGGTGCTTTTAAGATAATTCTCCACGCACGTTTTGCTAATAAGGCTTTGATTAAAGGCCTGATTTAATACTCACTCACAAGCCTACTACCCTTTTAAGCTTACAATTGCTGTCCAACTTGCGAAGTGCATCTTCCTTTGGTTAGATCGGACTCATGACCTTTGTGACGAACCGCCTCCCAAAAGACCAACATCTTCTTGATTCGACATCTTACCTTCTATGATTGATTAAATAATTAACAAAGAAAAACATGAAAGCCTTAATTTCGACTGGATGCGCAATTAAAGCTTCTTAATCTATGAAACTGGAGATTCAAAGTCGGAGACTAATTTATATGATGGAAGGTGTTAGTCACCCAGTCATACCCTGAACAGTCTCTAACTTGTTTTAGGTAATTTTTCCAATTTGTATCCCAAAACAAAATTAAACAACAAAAAAATAAAGACAGAAAACCTAACATAAATTTGGTTTGAACCCGACAAATTGAGGGTTGGGTGGCCTACATAACCGATCAGACCAATCAGAATCAAGATCATGTAGTTCTGACGGATTCTAGTAAAAATGACCTAAATCTTGGTCTGTATTTCTTTAGAGACCTATTTCAATTCAACTTTTTCTAGCTAGTTGACTACTTTCAGAATTCTTTTTGACCAAATATTGTAGTTACCTTAGAATTCTAATTTAAATAGAAGTCTAATTCTAGCAGAAATTCTAACTCCAATAGAAATTTAATCCTAACAGCTTTTTGTAGTGGCAGATTTAGAGACAGTTTATTTTTATTTTTATCAGAGACCAAAAACTTGGTCGCGGGGAAAAAATCTAAAATATGACTACTCTACTCTAAATCTAAAAGAAGCAAAACAACGTAAATAATAATACCTACTATGCTAAATTGTTTGACCTTCGACTCCGGTTATCAACGATGGGGCTCGATGCACGATGGGTAAAATTTGCAACCTAACTCTCAAAATTCGGATCCTTTCACATAAAATTTTCTTTCCAAATGATGATCCCCTTTGAGGCGGCCAGAGGACCCTTTTATAAAGGTATGGGGCAGTAGAAATGCCGAAGGAGACCACTTAGTCGTGCTTATCACTTTTAAGAGATTAGACTGAAATAGGCTGACAATTCTAAATCAACCTTAACAGTTGAATCATTTAAGTCAACTGGTTTACTGGCCGGTTCCTTCGAAATCGGTGAGTTCTCCTCTTTCAACTGACATATTTTTATACCAACTGTCGAGTAAAAAGATCACATGTTCTCATAAACCACATGTGAGAAACATGGTTTTGAGATCGGACAATCAAATCTAATCCAAACTAAGAACTCGGCCTCCTATGTGTTATCTAGATTTTGACCCTGACTAAGCCTATACTAACCGGAATGGACTACCTAAACTAGGATATTGGACTAGACCAAAGCAATTAAATTAAACTTATCAATATTAGATGTCGTTTGGGATTGATTCTTAAAAGCAGATTTCAGCTTAAAGCTGAATCAGTTTTTAAAATCAGATTTAATCTACTTTAAGCTTAATCAGTTTGCTGTTTGGCATAATTAGCTGTGAACTAGCTTAAAGTTACAAAAAGTGTTTGGATAGAAAGTGATTAAATCAGTTTTTAATAACAAAATGACCAAAGGACACTACATAAATATAGTTTCCAATATTTATTTAGTGAAGTAGTGTTAACATAACTTTCATATGAAAATAACTAAAATATACGAAAAAAATTATTGAAGAAGCTATTTTCAACCACCTATAAAAATTGTCACTTCTTATTTTGAATTAAAAGTAGAAAAGCGTACAAAAATAGTGGAGAGGAAGAAAGCGGCTATTGATGAACTGATGTGCTCCCTCTCTCTATTAACGTAGAAAAGAATATAACTCCATATGCTAATTAAAAGTCACACCTAATAATTAGTTAAAAGGGTATGGAATGCCTTTTTGTGAAAAACATGAGGATAGGATGGTAAATTAAAAGATCCAACCTAATTATGGAAAAAGTGATTATTTCATAATCCTCACTTTCCAGGATTATGTATTTAACCAGTTTTTAACTTTTTTTAGTCAGATTAAATCTCGTAATCTCTTTTGTCAAACACTCACTCATCTGATTTAATCTAGATTAAATCATGCTTGACCATGCCAAAATCAACCCCAAACACCCTCTTTTTGGGATTGATTATGGGATGATCAAACCTGATTTAATCTAGATTAAATTATGTTTGTGGGTGTTTGGCAAAGGAGATTAAGAGATGTAATCCATCTCTAAAAGCTAAAAACTGATTTAATTCATAATCCTCAAAAGTGAGGATTATGAAATAATCAATTTTTTCATAATCAGGTTTGACCTTCTAATTTACCATCCTATCCCCATATTTTTTACAAAAAGACCTCTCATACCCCTTAATTAATTAGACAGTTTTTGGAATTTATCCATTCTCCTATTGCTACTCTTCTCCTACGGCTAAAACACACAGAGGGATACATCAGCCCTCTTCCTCCACACCATCTCTGTAAGTTTTTCTATCTTCTTATCTTGTAATCTTTTCTTCTATTTTATAGTTTATGAATAAAAGTTATGTTAACATTGTTTGGATAATAGAAAGTTGTTTATTGAGTATCATCTATGGTCATTTTGTCATAGTGAAATTGATTTAAGTACTTTTTATCCAAACACTTTTTACAGATCTAATCCAGTTTACAACTACTTTTGCCGAACAGTAAACTGATTCTGATTAAATCAGATTTTGAAAACTGATTGAGATTTAAGCTGAATCTGCTTTTTTTAATCAATCAACAATGGCTTCTAAGAGTCCGTTTGAGATTGATTAAAAATAAAATAATAAAAATACGAAAGAATATATAAAATAAAATTTACAAAAATGAAGTGTCTCAACATGACCGTAAAGACCTATAAGGGTCCGATTAGCAAACGAAATTAGAATTGGAATTGAAAATTGCAATTCTATTCCAATTCCTATGTATGGAATTGGCACTACAAGAAAACAGGGTTTTAGCGACGGGGTAATCCGTCGCTAAAAGCCAAAAATTCGTCGCTAAAATAATTAGCGACGGATTTACCGTCGCTAAATATCCCTCGTATAAAAGCCCGTCACTAATAGTTTAGCGACGGAATTTTTAAATCCGTCGCTAAATATGTCATTTTTACCGACGGATTTATTTTTAATTAGCGACGGATATTCCGTCGCGAATTATATTTTTTAGCGACGGATTTATATTTTCAAGACGGAATATTCCGTCGCTAAAAAACTGATTGTAGGAATACTTTAGCGACGGAATTAATCCGTCGCCAAAAGTCAATTTTTTTTTTGAAATTTTTTTTTATTTTTCAATTACCCAGACCTGTAATACAATTTTCAAATCTCAACAACAACGCGCAATAATCAATACAGAAAGAAATATATATAATCAATTATAAAAAAAATTTATAATAAAAAAAATTCATATATGTACAAGCCGGGAACCGGATATAGCCGGTTAGGAGAGGGGAGAAGAGTACAAGCCGGGCACGGGGGGGAAGCTAGGAACGGGCACGGGAAGGGGCTCATCAGGGGTTCCCGAGTCCCGGATCTGGATCCTGCTGATCCGGGGCCGGGGCGGCCTGTCCAACAGTGCCCTGCTCCCTGATCATCCGGCACACCACTGTAGCAATGCGCTGGATCTCCTCGTCGTCCAACTGAGGCCGAGGAGCCGGTGTCTGTGGAGGGGCAGCAGGGGGTGAGGACGCTCCTATCACGGCACGAGCAGTCGTGCTAGGCAGGCCGCGTATGCGGCCTTTCGGCCGATTCACGACCTCCGGCGTATCCAGCCATCGCTTCAACCCCCCAGTACTCGCAGCCGTACTAGTGGACGCTGATGGCTGTCCGGACTGCTGCTCGGACCCCCTTAGCTGTTCATACGAGGCCTGCAAAAATAGTGGTTTAACGATATGTTAGGGCATTAATTAACGAAACAGACATTGAGGATAGAAAGAAAAAACATTAACTTAAATAAATTGACTCACATCGATCCGCCGGGCAATATCTGAAATATAGTCGCCCGCCCGGTGCGTCTCGTCCTTGTCCTTCTTCCGCACGTGCGTCTGATTATACGTCAGAGCTACGACCTCATCGTCCTCCAGATCCGGGTGCTCGACCGCGTTCTTGTGTCGGACGATGTCGTGTGGCACCGACCCCCCCGTGTGCGTCGGATCTTTGTTCTGTCTGTTCTCAGTCCCGCTCTTACTCTTGGCGTCCCAACCTGGATCCGCAGCCCACCGATCTATCATCTCCCCCCATACACGGTGAGATATCCAATGTGGGGGATATCTCGCCATGTCCGTCATCGGGGCACCCGCGGGCAGCGCCTTCTTCGCCCGGTCCCGTGCATCGTGGAGCCATCGGCGGTAATTCTTGCCGATGTAGGCAAAGAAAGCCTGCTGCCCCAGTACCTGCTGCTGAGGCGTGTCAAACGTGAACCCCTCCTGTAAGGCATTCAATAACACAAATTAACAACATAAAACAAACTGTAATTTAACATTTACTAACGCTGAAAAAAATACTTCACCGTACCAGCCACTCCTCCCATAGGGCCTCCCTCGCAGCGGCATCCCAGTCCTTCCAGTACAGGCGTGGCTCGAAGAATCGGCCCTTCACAAGAACGCCGATCTTCGTCCTCGCCATATTCTCCAGGATCCTGCCAAAGAAGTAATTAAATTAATTAATACAGTTCAAATATAAATTAACACCCCAAAATTTTGTAATAAGGCATGAGGTGATATTTTTAGTACTTACAGGCCCTCCTGCGTGAGCGTAACTCTCTGTTTACGCTGGGGGTCGATGCGTACCCCGCGTGTCGGACCACGGCCTCGTCGAGATCCTACAAAACACAGACATTAATACAGTTCAAATATAAGGCTAGCGAAAATGTACGAAACACCGTTATCAACTATACCTGAGGTAGAACCCACGGAAGATGGAGAATGCACGCGCGTGTGGGATGAATCTGCGTCGGGCTGGGGCGACGGCTCGAGCTGGGGCTGGGGCGACGGCTGGGGCTGGGGCTGGGGCGACGGTGACGGCGACGGCTGGGGCTGGGCCCCCGATGGCTGTCCGCGATCACTCTGTGCCTCGTCATCAGTAGGCAATGACGAGGTGGGACTAACCGGGGAGGAAGCAGCTCGGCGTCCAGCCCGGCCACGAATAGCCCGTATCCTATCCATATCTGACTTCATATAGATTATATACAAAGACATTAACACGTGAAAAATAATAATTTAGGCATAAATCATCATCGGCACTATATATATATATATATATATATATATATATATATATATATATATATATATATATGAACGGATGTGCAAAAACACATCAATAAACACCAAGTTCTAAAATGTTACTACATTTTTCCCGTGATGTTACAACATTACAAGTCAATCATTTTCAGTTTGCGAATCATCTTCATCACTTTCCTCGTCGCCCTCTTCTTCGTGGGACTCGTCGTCACATCATCTCCAACACTTTCAACATCTTCCGCGTCATCATCTACGACTTCTTCTCCCACAAGAAGTGTTGTTGGAAGAGGAAGATCGTCCTCCTCGTTGTTGACCTCAACAGGAAACAAGACACGTGGTTGGTCGGCTTGAAAGGAGTCTAGCTCACTGTCATATGTCACGGGCAATTTCTTGGACTTGATAGTTGTATACCAATGAGATTTGGGATTGGCGACGTCCTCCGCGTAAAAGACTTGTACAGCTTGACTAGCAAACACAAAGGGCTCGTCTGATGCAAGTCTTGACTTGACATTGACATCTACAATCCCTTGAGAGCTAACACGGATTCCTCTACTGCATGTGACATCGAACCACGTACACTTGAACATTACCAGGCGGTTTTGGGAACCCAGATATGTTAGCTCAACAATCTCATCTAGCTCTCCGTAAAAATCCATGCAATTCTCGGCATAACAGTCGCCGTTGACCAAGACTCCACTGTTTTGGGTTTGTTTTGTTCGGTCATCATCTTTTACGTTAAACCTAAACCCGTTGATGATATAGCCTCCGTAACAGGATGTTTGTTTGTTAGGGCCTTCGGCTAGTAATTTCAAGCATGAGGCCACTGGTCTATCCATTGACTGAACCTATTGTAGATGACGGTAAAAATTAAGGATAAATCAGTATACTAATTGGCCACAGAACTGTATATAACACATAATATAATTTCGTTAAATAATCTTACACGGATTTTGAACCACTGTACAAATTGTGATTTCCGATCAAGTCCAGCGGGATCAGTGATTAAAGATTCCGCATCGAACTCACTGCAAACCAATATGCATTTAACTCGCTTAACACACACTTTCAATTATGTACAGCAATGTAAGTGAATTAAGACTTTAACTTACTCAACGAATGCCGAAACTTCATCGCAATTTAGAAGGGCATATATTGTTGCAGCACTGTACTCTTCATCTGTTAGCCATCGAGTATACGTTCGGCCGAACGGACTACTTGACTGCTTGAATATTGACAATTGCCCTTCCAAATTTGTGCTTGCTCCGGGATCATTTCGGCCTAGTTGATTTAACCTCGTACCAACATTAGGCCCGAAATATTGACTACAAAAGTTTACAAGTTCTTCCGTTACGTAAGCCTCCGCAATTGAGCCTTCAACCCGAGCCTTATTACGGACTTTTTTCTTTAAATGGAACATGAACCTAGAAGTTTAGCGAATCGAGTTAGGTGGAATATCAATGATAACAGATGTCGCATTAAGTGTAAACGAACAACTATAACAATTTAAGGATTACCTCTCGAAGGGATACATCCACCGATATTGCACGGGTCCACCCATCTTAGCTTCATATGCCAAGTGAACAGGCAGATGCTCCATTGAATCAAAGAACGAAGGTGGGAAGATTTTCTCCAGCTTGCAAATCGTCACCACAATGTTCTTCTCAAGCACTTCCATGTTACTCACCCGGATCGTAGAAGAGCATATATCTCGAAAGAAATGAGATAATTCAGTCAAAGTCTCGCAAACAACCCGTGGCAACAGTCCCCGGAAGGCAATAGGAATGAATCTCTCCATGAATACGTGGCAGTCGTGACTCTTCATCCCTTGGAACTTGCATTCCGATACATTGCAACAACGAGATATGTTGGACGCAAACCCATCCGGAAGCTTCAAATTCTTAACCCACTGACAGACCTTCTCCACTTGTTTCTTGTCTAGACAGTAAGGTGCTTTCGGAAGTATGGTCCTCCCACTGACTGTCCGAGGATGCAATTCACGGCGTACACCCAACTGTTGTAGATCCCTTCTCGCTTTAAGGTGATCTTTCGATTTGCCCTTGACATTCATCACTGTGTTGAACACATTATCAAAAACGTTCTTCTCAATATGCATCACATCCATGTTGTTTCGGATAACGAGCGTCCTCCAGTAGGCTAACTCCCAGAAGATACAAAATTTTCTCCAGTTGTGCTCTTTCCCGAACCCTGCAATCTTTCGATCCGGCACACCCTTACCGTGTGGTATGTCAGTATCAAGTGCCTCCAGGTGTGAGAGTACTTCTTCACCAGATGGGTAGTCCAGTGTGACAACCTCACGCTCGATTGTCCCGTCAAATTTATCCTTCTGCCTACGAAACTGATGGCCCGGTGGCAAAAGCTTACGGTGACATCCGAACCACGAGGCCTTTCCGCCGTGCTTTAACGTATGACCGGGGTTCACGCCCATACAAGCAGGGCATGCTAGCTTCCCATGTGTGCTCCAGCCACACGTCATTCCCAATGCGGGAAAATCATGTATAGTCCACATCAAAGCAGCCTTCATCTGAAAATTTTGTTTAAGGGATGCATCATATGTTTCGACTCCATGATTCCATAATTGTTTTAACTCATCAATCAACGGCCTTAAATACACATCTATGTCCTTACTGGGACTCTTCGGCCCCGGAATAAGCAACGACAAGAACATATACGGCTTCTTCATGCACATGCCTGGTGGAAGGTTGTAAGGGACAATAATAACAGGCCAACAGGAGTAAGGCGTGGTAGACTGACCGAAAGGGTTGAACCCATCGGTTGCCAGACCAAGTCTAACATTCCGAACTTCCTGAGCAAAGACTGGATGCCTGCGGTCAAACTCCTTCCACGCCTCTCCATCAGCTGGGTGTGTCAGCACATCGGCATCGTTGCTGCGAGTCTCACGGTGAGCCCTCATATGTTCAGCTGTACTGGAGGAGTAGTACATTCTCTGAAGCCGTGGTGTGACCGGGAAATATCGCAATATCTTCCATGCAATGTTTTTCTTCTTCCCTTTGTCCGGTTTGTACCTCGAATGATCACATACTGGACATAATGACAAATCCTTATTCTCTTTCCAGAATAATACACAATCGTTATTGCACGCATCTATCCGGTCATAGCTCAACCCAAGTTTCCTCATCATCTTCTTCGCGTCATAGTACGACGGCGGTAGCTTTTCACTTTCGGGCAGTATTTCTTTGATGAAGGTAACAAACTCGTTAAAACCTTTCTCACTCAGCCCGTGGTCTGATTTCAACTGTAATAACCTACTAACCGCAGACAGCCGTGTGTGTTTCGGAGCTCCATCCCACAGCGGCTCTTCCGCAGCTCTCAACAACTCATAAAACTGATGAGCCCCCTCGATCGGCGGTTGTGGACTGTCGTTACCCCAGTCAACATTAGCATGCCCAGCATCCATAATCATATCTCAGAAATCATATCGTGCCTCCTCCCTAACTTCAGTTTGACTAGCCAGGTTGGACGACAATACTATCGTTTCTCCGTGCTGCGTCCACCTTGTGTATCCACCCATAAAACCGTACCGACGAAGATGCCATTTTACTTCAATTCTTTTTCTCCAGTGCAACAACTCACATCTACCGCACGGACACCTTATCTTATCAAGGTCAACATGTGCAGGATGCGCATAAGCGAAGTCGAGAAATTCGTCAACGCGACACTCAAAATCTTCAGCATTCTTCCTTTTCATCCAACTTCGATCGACTGACATGACGACTGAATTATCGTACTGTATACCACCTTCAATAATGACCAGTGATTAGGCATTGCCGATGTAAATATCAATGCATGAATGTTACAACATGTCTACATATTTCCCCTCCACTCTTGAACAGGTAGTGGTCCTATCCCATTCAGAAAAGCACATGTTTATAAAACAGTGAATAACTCATGCTTAGTCCGATGTCTGTGGAAAATTCGGCAGCACCTCCCCGCATTTCTCCAAGTACACCACATCGATTAGGTGTTCTAACATTCATCTAACCTTGCTCAGGAAGGTTTGACGGATGTTAGAACACCAGATCTGTATGCACCCGGAGAAACACACGAGAACGTGTACCATATATCCACGACATAGAACATAAAGCATGAGTCAAAATACTGTTTTATAAACAATTAGCTTTTCCAAACTGTCCAAACTGGACATCCAAAGGCTCATTACAAGGCATTACTTTGTAATGAGTACCTTTGAACGGGAACTAAGGGTTTCTATGCATGCATGTGTTCAGAAATTGATAAGATATGCAAGAATCTTTCCGAAATATCAAAACTACAGAATGATCGTTGCATATGTTACCAATTCCACATTAAATAGAACTCGTTGGCAACGAGTTGAACCATCTCGTTGCCAATGGACTTCTCAAAACAACAATTAATATAAAGAAGGCAGGGTTTGTAAACAACGAGTAATTGAACCATCTCTGGGCAACATGGAGTAATTATGGGATGTACAAGGGCTAATTAGGGCTAACTGGGTTATTAGGGTTAATTACGATTATTAATTATAGCTGATTAGGGTTGATTAGGACTAATTAGGGTTATTTAGTCCTAATTAGGGTTTAATTGTGCCGAGTAGTGATGATTAGTCCTAATTAGGGCTAATTGGGCTTAATTGGGTTATGTTAGGGCTAATTAATGTTAATGAGGGATAGTTTCGGATAATTATAGCTGACTAGGGTTGATTAGGACTAATTAGAGTTATGTAGTCCTAATTAGGGTTTAATTTTGCCGAGTAGTGCTGATTAGTCCTAATTAGGGCTAATTAGGCTTAATTGGGTTATGTTAGGGCTAATTAATGTTAATGAGGGCTAGTTTCGGATAATTATAGCTAATTAGGGTTGATTAGGACTAATTAGGGTTATTTAGTCCTAATTAGGATTTTGATGGTGCCGAGTAGTGTTGATTAGTCCTAACTAGCGCTAATTAGGCGTAATTGGGTTATGTTAGTGCAAATTATGACTAATTAGGCTAACTACAATCAATATGCGCATAATTGGGTTCATTTGGGCTAATTTGGGGTAATTACAGCTAATTTGAATTTCATCAGGTTCTTAGGGTTAATTAAAACTAATTAGGCTCGTTAGAGCTAATTAGGGTTAATTGATTTACTAAAATATTGTTAATCAGGACTAATTAGGGCTAATTATAGCCAGCGCTGGAGCCACGATTAGATTCCATGGGGTGCATGCTAAAAATGTCGCATTAACCTAACTAACCTAAATTTAATGCACATTCAACAACCTCAATTCCGACACCTCATATAGGGTGTCGATATGGTGTTCGATACGTGTCTGACACCTCCGGACACGTGTCCGACACATACCGACGCGTGTCCGACGGCGTCGGACACGTGTCCGACGCCCACCGACACGCACCTCCAGACACATCGGCATACGTTAATTTGTTTTTTAAATGCTGGACACCGTCGATCAAACGTGGTGTCCGTGTCTGCGCTAACTAACATGTATCTCAATCCAATTGGGTCTCATCCTCCGTCAACAACCTCAATTCTGACACCTCATATAGGGTGTCGATATGGTGTCTGATACGTGTCTGACACCTCCGGACACGTGTCCGACACATACCGACACGTGTCCGACGCCTCCGGACACGTGTCCGACGCCCACCGACACGCACCTCCAGACACATCGGCATACGTTAATTTGTTTTTTAAATGTCGGACACCGTCGATCAGACGTGGTGTCCGTGTCTGCGCTAACTAACAGGTATCTTAATCCAATTGGGTCCCATCCTCCGTCAACAATCTCAAATCTCAATTCTCAAATGCTCAATGCAATAAAAATTAACAAAAATCACACATTCAATCCAATTGGGTCCCATCCTCCGTCAATAATCTCAATATCTCAAATGCTCAATGCACAATTAACAATCTAAAATCATCTTTAACTTTTCACAGCAATTTACATGTAGAAGAGGAAGACAGAAGGTATAGCGTAGAGCAAATAGAGAGGAAGACAAGAACTTTACCTCACGTCGGAGGTGAGAAACCGTCGTCTCCGGTGGTCGACGCTGCTCTCTCTCAGTCTCTCTCCTCTTCACAGATCTGCCGGAGGTGAGGGCCCGTGGTCGCCGGAGTTGCAGGTGGTCGCCGTTGTCGAGGGAGGTCACCGCCGGGGTCGAGGGAAGTCACCGCCGGTGTCGAGGGAAGTCGCCGCCGGGGTTGGGTTTTGGGATTTTCGAAGAGAGAAGCAGTGACAGTTCAAACCAGATCTGTGAATTAAATAGACTTTTAGCGACGGATTTATTCCGTCGCTAAAAGTCCGTCGGTGAAGACCTGTTTGTACCGACGGAGTTTTTTGCGACGGAATAAATCCGTCGCTTAAATAATATTTCACGGCGGAGTTTTACCGACGGAGGTTTCCGTCGGTAAAACGCCTTTTCACCGACGGAGTTTTTTGCGACGGAATAAATCCGTCGCTTAAATAATATTTTACGACGGAGTTTTACTGACGGAGGTTTCCGTCGGTAAAACTCATTTTAGCGACGGAATCTATGCCATCGCTAAAACTCCGTCGCAAACGTCTTTTCTTGTAGTGTGGAATTGCTATGGAATTGAATATAATTTGTAACTCCATTGATTGGTTAGTACATAAAATTAGATTAAGAATTGAAATTGTTAAAGTAAAAAAACAAGATGTAAATATGCAAAACGGGAGTTTCATATTTGTCTTACCGAATCATACCCAACAGCACTCCCCCACCCACACCGACCTGCCCCACCCACCCCAAAGAACAGAAGAAAAAGAAAAAGAAAAATACACACACGATGACTTACATACAAAATGAAAAAATGCAACTCATTCATAAACAAACTTAAATTTGCAACCTAACAGTTAATATTAGAACTTTAATGCTATGCTAGTACTTGATAAGATGAGAATGTTCTCAAAGATAGAAATGTGCTTAAACTTAAAAAAAATGAAGTGGCTCTTAAACGTAGCAAGTGCATGATTAACAAGTTAGATATCTACCAGTAAATAAGATAATAGCTCCTAAAAACTAGGCTTGAAAACATTTCAAAGTTCATAAGTTCCTTGGTGGCTCAATATTTTAAGTCTTATGAGTGCTGATTTACTTCATTAACCATGGCTTCCTCAAGTGAAATGAAAGGGATATGAATGACTCAAACTTCCCCGCATTGCCAGTCAGCATATCATAAGCTTTCAATAACTCAAGTTGATCCAAATTTGACACTTCTGATAACTTCTCATAAATGAAATCCGCACTTGCAATTGTAGCTTCTGATGCACATACCTTGTCAATGGCACTAGCCATTGAAGTAACAGCTGTAGCAAGTGTATCACTAGTGTGACTTCTCTTTTTCGATGGCTGTGAGTTAGTTGTAAAGGTTGCCTTTTGACGATTCGTTTATCAAGATCTTCATTAGCCTCCTTTACATTGCCAGTAGATGTCAGCTCATTGTAACCTTCAACAACAGTCTCAGCTCATCCTCCTTTTACTCGATCTTGTCCACACATAGCTGATAAATCTTCCTATTCTCAATTACCTTTCTTCTATATGGATTTGCATTGTGATGATCCTAGAAAAAGTAATTACAGAATTATATAAAAGTAATGTTCCAATTTTTTAAAAAAGAGAGAGATTTATATGCTTTTTACCTGGACATACGCGTTCCAAGCAACTTCATTATAAACGCTAATCGTATTGAAATAAGAATCCCACGAAAAGCCACTTTGGGTCAACAACTTAGACACTACCTCATAATGCTTGTCCCATGTTTTTAGATGACCAACAATATTCTCTTTTGTAACTTTCACGTTACATTGATCACTTATCACATCAATCACAGCATTGTACGCACTTGGTTTTCATCCATTACGAACTTTGTTCGTAATATTAAGTTGGTCAAGCAAGACAACATTAAGAACGCGGTCCATCTAAGGTATGATTTTGTCTTCGAATCACCAATATTCTTTCTTTTACTAGAAAGACTAACATGTGAGACATTGCTATTGGTACTCATCTATTTACAAAACACCAAAAGTAATAACATTAGTACCATTACTCATAAGTGGAGGGATTGAGAATGAAGAGATTATATGCCACAGTAGAATTTTGTTTATAACCAGAGTAATATACATGTCACTGGAGTTAATTACTGGGTATAATGCATGCACAAATGATCATCGTCCTAGCTGAAGGAGTTGAGAATGAAGAGATTATATCTTATGCAGAACTGGTAGTGTGCTTTAATATGCCAAATAGATGCAACGGTATCCTAAGTCTACAGAGCAGATCAAGATGACTTGTTCTAATATTCCTAAAACATCAGAATCTGGATAAGCTAAAACCAACAACCAAAACACATTGCAAACACACCAATTTAGAGGGGTAACAGTCTAAGAGATGCTGGTTTCTTAGTGTTCTTAACTATATACACTAAATTTTCTGAACAACCGAGTTTAAAAAATTGGCCAACCACCTACCAAACGACTACGTCATACAACTATTGTATCCAACATCGACAACAATAGGACTAGAAGTTGATATATAGCACATGTTTAATAATAATCATAAGGAAGACTGTTGTACCTTTTTCGCAGTGCATTTTCAATAAAACACAAATACGCAGATTAATGATACGCAATAAACTACCCAATGTTGGTATATGTAGACTCACACAGTGACATGAACACCTGATATGCCTCCATTATCATTTTTCTGTATGGGCTAGAGACACCAAGAATAAACACTTGAGAGATGAAACAGATGCTTCATCAATTTGGCAACAAATAAATGGAAACAACTAAATATATGATAAAGCTAGAAAACAAATAAGAAAAGCAAAGGGTGGTTGCACTGACAACATACAAACTGACATATCAAATGCACCAGTTTAACAGCAAAAAAGAAACTGAAGTCACAAGAAATCATGGCACCAATTTTTTCAACTCCGATCCCCACCCACCCCACATACACGCGCACAAGGCCAACACCATCACAGGACCACCCACAAGGCCTACACCCTCACAGCGCCATCCACACATTGTACTCAAAAGTTGAATTTAAGAAACATCTTAAGTTCCAAACTTGAAGTCAAAAGCTGGCTGCGAAATTTCTCACAAACCAATAAACTTATTCCCTGAATCTCACATGACTTGAAGACTGTAGAAGCTTTCAAATGGATCATTAACTTTAGTTTTCACTAGACGTGGAAGGAACTTATGAAACTCATGAGAGGGTTAGCTCAAGGGTTCATTGCCTATATAACGTAGAGGCTAGGACATGAAAGTCATTCAAGATTCTTATAATCAAGTACAAAACCAGATTCCCAAGCTTGCCGCCAGTATGTTTAAGGTCTTGGTACTTCAATGAAATAGTAAATATCCAAAACAAAAAATCCTAAAGAGAATAAAGTATCCTTATAGTATATTTTCAATGTATCTTGCACAAACATGGTGGTAGCGAAAGCAATCTGGTGTGGTTTTACAAGATTGTCTTCTAATGAATTCAAGGTGGAAGCACGGTGCTAATAACTTGCAATTCTATTTCATTCTGGCTTATATGATGGTTCCAGATTGAATCAAGTTAAACTACCATCTTTGACCCAAAATTAAAACCAAAATTAATAATAAAGTTAACCGAGACAAACCCAACCTAAAATCAAAGCAAAATCAGAATAAAAGTTTGACTAATCTTAGATCACCGTCTATGCCATAAAGAAGAGTAAATTGTTGCGGCTTTGCAGCCGTCAAACATTAGATAGTTGCCTCTGTCACCGTCAAAATAGTTAGCTCGTAGCTGCCGCCGTTTGCACAGTAAATTGTCGCTGCCATGGCGAGGTTGAATCAGGGAGAAGAGAGAAGGAGGATTGTTGCTGCCAGTGAGGTTGAATCAAAGGGAAGAGAGAAGTAAGAGTGCTCAGAGAACCAGCCAGCGTCGGGGAGAAATCGGGGGTGGAGAGAAAAAAAATGAAGTGGCAAAATAGAAAGGCTGGAATTATAAGTTCGAGGTTGGGTCATGAGAATTGGATTGTGGACTTTAAAGTATAGTTTTAATTTCTTGGAATTGGGTGTAAATTATAATTCCAATTCTAAATAAGTTATCTAAACAGCAGAATTATAATTTTCAAGGTCTAATTCTAAAATCAATTTCAATTACAAGGCTAATTCCATTATCCAGTCCAACCCTAAAATTTATGTAGCTCAGAGCACAAGGCATTTGCAATTCTCTAGGCTAATAAGAGGTGTTAATGAATTGGGTTAGTGGACCCATTATTCGTCCACTAACAAATAATGTGTATTTGTTAGTTTGTATAATTACAGTTAATTAGAGGATATTTATCTTCTAATTGTTCGAGATAAAGGGCAGGTGTTGCCATAGGCACGTGTGCGGCAGCATGGGTGGTTGGGTGAGACATGTCCACCACTTGGCCGGTCGTTTGATGTTGCTTTGTTAGGTAGGGGTTAGGCTCCATTTTGATGGATTCATGAGTTTCAGAAGAACTTCTAGCGGGTAGATGCGGTGATGCAATAACAGGGGTGACTTGCTGCAGCACTGGCCCCAGATCCGGCTGCAGTCTGTGCAATGGCATTGCGGGATGCAACGTCCCAGCGATAGGCAGGGGGATGTCGTGAGCCCCACCGCCAGGGGTATGAAAGGCCGAGGCGATAGTGGTCACGACACTGGGGCCTGGGCGGTGACGGCCCAGGTCTTGGGGGTTGGACCGGTGGAATGACTTTCTGTGAGGCCATGGCCTGCATGGATCTTTGCATTTCCTTCATGGCGATCATGAGAGTGGCCTACGAGTCTTGTATGCTGGCTATAGTAGGAGTGAACTGCTGAATGGCCGCATTGACTGCAACTTACAATTCAGATGTGAGGTGGCCTTGGCGACGTAGGGCACTAGTCCCCTCTTGCTCAACCGGGTGGTCCTCTTCTTGCACGGGATGGATAAGGCTCTGGCTGGTAGCCCTCGTAATTCGTCGTTGCATAGGCATGATGCCTAAGTGCAGCAGACTGCAACACGATGCTCACCTCCCCAGCAGAGTTGCCAAAATATTGATACGGAAAAGGGGTTCGCTGCTACGTGGAGGTGCCACAAAGGATGCAGTCTGAGTCAGCTTCCAGCTAGACAAAGTAGGAAACAGCAAGGATGGAGTAAGTGCTAAGAGCAAGGCTCCTCAGACAGGTGGTGAGGGCTGGCAGAGCTGCGTAAGCAGGGTGACGACGAACAAGGCTGATGGTCGACAGTCCGTGATCAAGGGTGCAGCGTCAAAGGTTTGGTGACCAAGGTTCAAATGTGTTTCTCTCACTAAAATTCCAGAGAGAATGTCTTTTTAGAGAGAGAGTAAAAAGTCCAAATGAGGGAAAGATCCTTGAATAAGCTCCAAAGTCCACTGTTTATAGGCAAAAATGTGCATGTGTCATAAGTTGACATGTGTCGTCCCCTGGGAGCGACACGTCACCAGGGGGTCCAAAGTACTGATTCTCCATTGGACTGTCGGCCCCCAAGTTCGTGCTGCCCTGCCCTTGCAGCATCTCTATGCCCGTCTGAAGAGACTAATCGCGCCGCAGTAGCATGATCAGAGTAGCCCGTTGCCCCAGCCACCAATCCAATCCCTTACTAAATCCCACAAGGTGCGTCAAGAGACGCATAGAGAACATGACAGCGGTAAGGGTTGCCCCTGTAGCCAACTGCCAAGCAGACTAGGCGTGATGCCCTCCAAGGACCTGCTCCCGTCCCGGAGTTACCCGTTGGTCATTGCCCTGGTGGTGTCGATGATCAACAACAGTATGAGTAACATGAGTGGCCATGGTCGCCGTTTGGTGCTTGGAGTCCGTTGCGAGGAAGTCTTCGTGTCGGAGTTCCCTGCAAGTGTGATGTCAGTGGCTTTAAGGTTGTGCCAATGATAACTTTAGGGTTGCAAGCATGTCCTGCTGCAAGGGCCAGAGCCCCCTGTGATTGAGCCGGTGATGGCGCTAAGCCCGTGATGGCGCTAAGCCCGTGCTACAGTTTGATTGAGCTGGCGACGGCACGATGCGCGTCCCGCAGTTTGATTGAGCCGACAATGGCGCTAAGCCCGTGCCACAGTTTGATTGAGCCAGCGACGGCACAAAGCCTGTCTCACAGTTTGATTGAGCCGGTGATGACCCTAAGCCCGTGATGGCGCTAAGCCCATGTCGCAGTTTGATTGAGCAGGAGACGACACGAAGCCCGTCCCGCAGTTTGATTGAGCCGGTGATGGCGCTAAGCCTATGCCGCAGTTTGATTGAGCCGGCGACGGCACGAAGCCCGTCCCGCAGTTTGATTGAGCCGGCGATGGCGCTAAGCCCATGGCGCAGTTTGATTGAGCCGGGGACGGCACGAAGCCAGTCCCGCAGTTTGATTGAGCCGGCGACAGCACTAAGCCCGTCTCGCAGTTTGATTGAGCCGGCGACAGCACGAAGCCCGTGCCGCGGTTTGATTGAGCCAGCGACGGCACGAAGCCCGTCCCGCAGTTTGATTGAGCCAACGATGGCGCTAAGGCCTTGATAGCGCTAAGGCCATGCCGCAGTTTGATTGAGCCGGTGACGGCACGAAGCCCATCCCGCAGTTTGATTGAGTCGGCGATGGCGCTAAGCGCATGCCGCAGTTTGATTGAGCCAGCGACAGAACGAAGCCCATCTCGCAGTTTGATTGAGCCGGCGATGGCGCTAAGCCCATGCCACAGTTTGATTGAGCCGGCGACGGCACGAAGCCGGTCCCGCAGAGAGGGGTCCTCGTGCCGGGGCATTACTAGCGGAGCCCCCGGAATGCCGTACACTCTGGAGAGTGGGTCGAAGCATGTTCCACGTCCATGGCGGGGGCGCGCATGGTGTGGTGAATAAGTGTGATGCTCGGAGGCCTATAACATGAGGGTGGCGCATAGGCGCGACGACGACTGCCGCGGAGCAATACTTGGTGTGCCGGGGGCACGCATCATGAGAATGGCGCAAGGGCGCAGCGACGACTGCCGCGGAGATATACTTGTGATAGTGTGCTGTCGTCATGACGATTGCGCACGGTTGGTGACGAGCGTCAAGTGACCATTGGTGTTGAGTGCGCATTGTAGAGAGCGCGATGAGTGATGTAGGGAGTTTAGGAATGACCCTTGCAAGGCAAAAGGGTGGCCGACCTCTCTTGAGAACAGGGGTGCCCGACCCCTTAAGGAAGGGCTGGCTGACCCCCGCAAGGGGAGGCTGGCTGACCCCCTTAGGAAGGGTGTGGCCGATCCCCTTAGGAAAGGGGGGCCGACCCCCTTAGAAAGGGGTCGATCCCTTTTTCCAACGGTTTGACTGTGTTGATGTCGCTGCATTGGTGATGCCTGTGGATGCTCGAAAGGAGATGCACTTTGACCGGGTTATGACGTTGAATAATTGACCGTTGACTGGGTGATGTATCGGGCGACGCGGATCCTTTAGCAGGCCCTAGGGTCTGACCAAGATAGGGTATGAACAAGGAGTATTAAGACTGACCAAGACTGGGGGATTTTTGAACCGTTGAAGTTTCTAAAATAATGTTCAAGAATGTAAAGATGTTTTCGTTTTCAAGGCTTCATTTGTCAAAATTCTGTACGGAGCAGTGCAAGTAACCAATTAAGTACTTATTCACCTTTCAAACAAACCACTCCAAGTTTTAGGTTTCCATTATCCGTAATCTCTATAACGCGCTTAATCTTCTCAAACAACCCTAGAGCTGGACCTTGTGGATTCAGGCCTCTAATCAGTAATTAGATCTTGCTTCCCTTCTTTTTGTTCAACTAGGTGTCTTTTTTTTTATTTTATCAAATCTGCTCATTCTTTTCCTTTTTCTTCAACCTAGTTGCTGTCTTTTTCGTTAAATCTGCTCATTCCTATCATATCATCTACTTTTCCTGATCAATCCACTTTTATATAGCAATTGAACAAAATTCAACGGAAATTGTAATTAGTTGAACACTTATCTTCCGTTTTTCATATATATCGCGTTGAGGAAAAAAAAGAAAAAAGGGAACATGGGTGTGGGATTATCTGTGCTGATAGGAATGAAGGCAACAGTACTGTTCTTGATATTTGTGTATCTCAGAACCCTGGAATTTACATATTTGTCGATACCCTTTTTGTATGCATCATTGGTATCTTTGTTGGTCTCGGTTGCTGCCCACCCATCTATCAATCTACCAATGCTTTTGGGAAAAAGCTCAGATGGGAGTTTTCCCATTTGGTCCCTAATTATGTTCAGCCCTTACTTGTTTTTTGTTCGGGGTTTCTCCGCATTGCGAAGAATGAAAAGTGGGGAGGCTTCTTATAGTGAAATTGTTGAGGGTTTGTATGTTGGTGGGTGGCCTTCTTCGTTGGATAAGTTACCTCCCGGTAACCCCGCCATTATTGATTGTACATGTGAGTTGCCAAGGAAAGTCGTGTCCTCTGGGCATGCGTATTTATGTGTTCCGACTTGGGATACAAGAACACCTCAGCCTGCTGAGATCGAATCTGCAGTACGGTGGGCTTGTAGAAAGAGAGCTCAGAAATCGCCTATCTTCATCCACTGCGCTTACGGTATCACTTGAACCTTGAACTTTTTATGTATTTATTTTACAATTTCTTAGGTATACAATTGCTTAAATTGCTGAATTAGTTGTTTATCGCAATACCTATGTTTAACTATCCTTGATCGTGCTCTCTATTCTGCATCAGTGTCCAGAGTCTAAACAAGATATTTGTTTTCTAGCTCAAAAAAGCGATATACTTCCCCTCTTTCACTTGTGCACAAAAGGCTACTTTTATATAGACTTGATGCATGGGTACTTTATTTTGGCCGAAGTACCAGCACATGGGGCAGATTGGGTGGCAAGCGCTGTCCAAAATTTTCTAATCTTGAAATTAATTTTTGAAATTCGAGTGTGGCTGGGACGCTCACCAGTTACTTGAGGAGTTGGAGTCTAATCTCTCTCTGGGGTCCAATTGTAATTTTACTCTGTACTTTTGGTTACGGCTTTCTGGATTGACAAGTAAAAGCAACAGCAGCCACTGGCAATGGAGAGATGCAAGCGATGAAATTGACAGATTGAGAACAAGAGGGATATTGGAAAGAACAAGAAAAGAAGAATTGGAGATACCTTCATGGTGCTACTTCAGTCTATCTCGTAAAGCATTATCTGACCTCTTTCACTCGTGTTATCTGCAACTGATTATTACCCAATTATCGTCTTATAGTTCAAACCTAGCCCTAACCGTTTACTATAGCAGAACCATTACTAAGTTCATATCTGAAGTAAAACAATTATATATCCTCTAAATAACTCCAGAAACCTTATTATACGAAAGTACAGAGGTTAGTGTACAGATAACTAGGCTATTCTGGTTGAAAATACTTGGGTATCTTTGGTACAGTGTTTAAAAAGTTTATTCAAAATTATACGCCGTAAATGGCGTATTCACAACCCATGTCATATCCGTGTCCAAACACGTATCCCTGTTTCTTACAATGGGATAAGGAAATTATGTGTACTGGGTTACTGAAAGTACATCTACTTTTGTTCAGTGGACTTCTTAAAGCATGGCTCATAAATCGCCAATCTTCATTGATGACGATTTATGTTTTGCAATCTTGTCTAGGCTTGTGCATATCTTATTGTACTGCTATAAAAATCTCGATTTCGCCTTTCCTTACAGTTCAGCGTACTGACAATATAATGCATTACTTATCTCACATGTAGGGTTGAAATTCGTTTCTATGTAATTGCCATCTTATTCTAGTTGGACTTGTCATACAACTGATAATTATTGGTTACATTCATAACCAATTATTATGATGCCGAAGCTTATTTTCTCATGTAACTTATTTTGTAATTATCGTGATGAGCAAACTAGTATGTGTAACACACATGCACAGTTCAAGTAAATGGCAGTTGTTCTTTTAAGATGAGACCGAGATGGTGGAGTCTACAAAATGTGATACACTTTGGGGAGAGTTGATTGTTATTTAATCCTGTAATAACTATTATTGTTTTTATTCCTTTGTTTTGGATTACCAGGAGAGTATTTAATGACTATCCCACTTTTACTCGTTCCAGACTAAAAGGGGATAAAGCTCCTTTTGGTTTCACCTCTGGTTATATAACTTCTTAACGGCCAATAGTGTATTACTATATTGGCGAAAGATAGTCTCGCCGTTCATGTTTTGTGGTATTTCTAGTCTACTCTTAATCAAAATCTAACCTTTAACCTGGCCTTCAAACCACCCATCCCCCCCTACACCCACCCCCAACCCACCACCCACCATCCCCACACCCCACCCACCTCCAGGTTCTCCCTGGTGACTGTATGTACTCTTCCTTCCTATTTTTGGGTGTTAGTCTTCATGTGACTTTCCACTCAGATCTCCGCATTGGTCAAAGTTATAGCATCTTCTGGGATTGCATCTTCTGCCTCATTTTTCCCCAAGCTGACCGGTAAATCTTTTCTCCTCTTTTTATGTTGTTTACCATTCTTTTGGGGATGGAAAAGAATTGTCCACCCTGGTATGCTACCTATGGTGAAAATTTTCGTTTCATGGGCTTCTTTACAGCTCTGTATGGATAAAATCAACACTTCAATTATTTCCTATTTAGTATTCTGCTCTCCACAAATCTTTTTGGATCTGAACTGTTTGAAGTTGACCAATTATTATTTGCCTATCATGGCAGCTCTCCAGCAACCTACATTTCTCTTAAGTTATAGTGAAGCTAATAAGATCATCTTTTCTTGTGAAGTTTATTGTCAAATATCTCCTTTTGCTGCCTTAGGGTGAGATTGCTATGACATTTGTGTGTGTATCTTGAGCACCTAACATAATGTTTATATTGGCTTAGTTCTGTCCATATTCCATCATTTCACTCCTAAGATACTCATTACACAAGCGTCCAGATAAAGTATGAAATGCCATCAGAGCACCTTCGACAATCTCTACACCCAATTGTAGCAAGTGCGTTATTCCTAGCCACATACAGGTATTAGGAAGATATTCTGCTCCTAGAAGACTGGAGTGTGCCCTTTTTTTTTTCCCGCGAGGATCTGGTAGTTGAGATCACGAATTGATGTGGCACCTATCAAAAGTGGGGTAGCACTACATTTTTAAGAGTTACCGCTCCGAATTTAATTACCTACCATGTTCTAAAACGCGACCATTAAGAGAATCACAGTTTGGACTCTGCTTCCAATCTCAAATTAGCATGAGCATTCTCTACTTTTTGGAACAGTTCTTAGTTTACTTCTTTCAGTATCTTATACAGAAAAGAGAAGAGCATTGGTTAGAGTAACGAATCACTATTTTTTGACAAGAAGGAAACAATGCAGTGCATATATTCCAGTAGACACCAATATAGTGTGGGACCTCGATTTATTCTCGAAGATTGGGTAGTCTGGTTGAATTGGTATCTTGCTAAGTTGGAATGCTTAGGTATCTATCTAATCACGTGTTACAAGGCGGTGATAATGACTGTACTTTCTCATACTGAAGGAGGAGTTATATTAGCTATTCCAATACTTTGATATCTCTCCTACCTTTATTCAACTTGTCAAGTAATTCTTTCTTTATTTGATTACACTTGAAGAAATCTGCAGTGTTGTCGGGGGCAGTTTCTCATGGACGGAGCTACTAACTTGTAGTCAATCCAACCCATTTATCCATATCGTTTTATGATATTATGCTAAACTCTAGACATGTCCGGAACAAAGGAGCTCAATCCTGACTTCAAACATAATCTTTGGTGTTAAACCGAGTTCACCTATA
This sequence comes from Escallonia herrerae, assembly GCA_033070095.1. Classification (NCBI taxonomy): domain Eukaryota; kingdom Viridiplantae; phylum Streptophyta; class Magnoliopsida; order Escalloniales; family Escalloniaceae; genus Escallonia; species Escallonia herrerae. The sequence continues at coordinate 79,502 of JAVXUP010001779.1, read as the reverse complement.
TGAGCTCTCTGCTGCTGGAGTACAGATACACACGACCTTGCGTCTTTTGAGATCAGGAAATTTAGATCATTTCTGAGCAACCATTTTGGTAATTGGTGAACTCATTCGAAAGTATTTAGTTATTTGAAGGTTTTCTTTAGCTTCTTGGTTATAATGGCCATCTCTTTCTCTCTCACACAATGTTCTAATTCAAGCAATGGCCTATCGTAGGTTGTGTTCAATGTCATAGGTTGTTCATATCATTAAAAGCTTTTTCATGACAGAACCTTAACTGTCTTCATGTCTCTTGAGCAAAATAACTTGTATCTGCTAATGTAAAAGATTTCATTGATTTCTCGTGTCGATGCAGGTCATGGGCGAAGTGTTGCAGTTATGTGTGCATTATTAGTGGCGATGGGTGTTGCTGAAGATTGGAAAAATGCTGAGAAATTAATTCGTGAGAAACGGCCATACATTCGAATGAACGCCCTCCATCGCAAAGCCTTGGACGAATGGTCAAAGCATCGGATATCGTCTCCCAAAAGGAACGAAGAAGATGGTGTGGTTTCTGCTTCTAGTTCTTCAGGACGCTCTCTCAGATAGACTTGTTGACATTCCAAGGATGTCGCATTTGACTGTTATCAGAGCATTTCCATTTCCTTTTTGCAGACAATTCCGATTTTGACCCTTTTCTCTTTATTAATGACACTCCCATCATATTTCCTTTTCAATTACGCAGCGTTTATCTTCTTCTTTTTTTTATATAAGCAAGCAGCGTTTTGTCTTCAATCCTAGCTTCAATGGTCTAAGCCTTGCAGCTATACGTTGAGGGACCCAAAAAATTGTTGCGGTAACCGCTGAAACTATGCAGCAATCTCCTTCGTTGCTAAAAAAATTCTAAGTGTACGAGTGATTCTACCATTTCTGTTTCGAAGTGTGCAAGTGGCGCGATGATGCTCCGTTTGGAGGTCATTTCCTCAGGAAAACCAGTCGACAGAGGGACTCGTAACCGTACATTGTTTCTTGGAGCTGTGTATTTGGAAGTCCAGCCCTGAGCCAGCTTGATTGCGTTGGGTTAACACTGCTATGACGAATTAAATTAGCCTATGGTTACAAGTGAAAGGAACCGTACGAAGAAAAAGGAAACTGCAAGTATATTTGACATAATAAATCTTTCCTCGGATAGATACGCAAACTACAATTAGCTATCTATAATCGATGAGAGCAAACAAGAAAGAGGTGTTGCCATATCCTCCAAACAACTCCTCAAGCAGAGCTCAATGGAAAAGGATATCATTTTTGAGACAGGCTGTGAAGTTTTTACAAACATTTACCTTCAGAGCCAAGAAAGTATACGACTCCACCCCCACATTCCCACTCTTCCGACGGCAAAAATACAAAAGATGTGAAGAACTTTTAAAATGACCTAGGACATACTAAATTCTTTATTTTATAGTCCACCCTAACTTTTCATCTCTGAATTCGCCCGTGCATAGCACGGGATTTTAGCTAGTATCACTCTACTTTGCAACAGTTATACACACCCTATCCCCCCAAAGAGTATCTTAAGTAAGCGCATCAAAATCTTGCTGAATATTGTTCTTCCAAGCAGATTTCACAACATTAATTGGTAGGAATCCTTTGACTGACGTTACTTCGGATTTGATAGTATTGCACGTTTTATTAATTGGTCATGTATGTTATTCTTTTATCCCTACATTACACGTACTAAGGTTTATGCAAAATAATGATGTTCACACAACTTCAAAGGAGTTTTGAGACATTATCAGGTAGATAGCAGTGCTTAATTGGATGGTTTGTCTTAAGCAAGGAAGTGGAGACTTCAAGTAAAGTACTAGTGCAATAGTGTAATACATCGATTGGGATAGCCATGAATACCAAAGAATATGACAGTCTTTATATGAAAGCAAAATGAGCACAAAGTTATGTGAACCTCAATATGTCAACCTGGAAGAATGCGTAGTACAGTATTGTACATGCTAATGGCTTTGACAATGCGTTAAGAGGAAGCCTATCGTAAACGCAAATCTTTCATGAAAAAAGGACGCAACCAATGTATAACAACTCAAAGCGGGGACATAAAATCTTTTAAAAATACCTCAAATGCAATGTTCAGAATGATCAATGGCGAGGGTTTAGGCATGTTAGAAATGTGAAAATACACCAAAATCAAGCGTACTAAAATTGATAAAGGATGTACTAATACAAATTGATTAGCAAATGAATAGAGATGTGTTCCATGAGATGCAGGTTAAAAAAGAGTATGGTCAATATTATCATATTAGCTTCTTCCCACATGAAGCACCAACTCGAATATAGAGTTGATTGGTACCGCTGCTGCACTGTAATGTAGAAAGTAAAGAAATGATGCTAGAAAATAGGTCACTTTATGCAAGTACATGTGAATCTAAAACACCGTCAATAGAAAATTTTTGAAGGCTAATAGGCTATCAGTCAAATCCAAATGCATATATAGATACCTACCGAGTAAGGTTGATGAAAAAACAAAATAACCCGGGCATGATCGGCAAAGGGTGAGACTACAAAGAAAGGCAAGGAAAATACATCTTACATAGCAGTAAGATTAGAAAACTTCAGTAAATAATAAGTGTGTCAAAAGAGCCACCATTCATAAAGCAAAATTTCTCCATGTCTATTTTCTTTTGTCAGTTCCCAAGCCTTGCTTTCTTAACCTCTCGATCCCATGGAAACCATAAAGATGTCATATTGCCAAAGGTTAAACTGAAATCAACAACAAAGGCATTAGAATATGCACTTGTTGGTTTAACAATGTGAAGAAACATGTACCCTTTTTCTTCCCCTTTCACTGCTAAATCTCAAAACTGTAGCTAATGAATCTCTAGTGACTGAAGCAGCACAACAGCCAAAAACTAAGTAATGCACTGATCTGTGTATACAAAAAGGTTGCACTTTTGTTCACGTGCACTATAGCTAGCTTACTGCTGTAAGCATTTCCATACCCCATTGATTGCTAAATGCAAAAATCTTAGCTACTTAATCTTAAGCAACAAAAGGAGCAAAACAATAGTAAATTAAGAATTATAAAGTAGTAAGTCAACTGAAGTCACTTTACATCGTTGTAGGGATGGGTGGCGGTTCCTCTCAAGAATATGCTCCAGCTCTCGCTTCCATATACACACTCTTGTTCACTTTGTATAAACTCTATCTTGAACTGTCAATACTTAAGCAAAGGATAAAAGTACCCACATCCTTAAATGATCAAAGCCCATTTTACTCATCTTGAAGAATGAAGCACCAAAAGATCATGAAATGAAGATGCGAAAATATGAGTAAAAGCTATGTGTTCCAAACACATTTTCTTATCTCTGATCTTAGCTTCTCCCTTTCCATGTGCACCCCCAGATTATCCAGACATTGTGGTAAGTACACTCATGGTCCAAGTATTTGGAATCCATGCCAAAATACAATGATTTAGCATTACATGAGAGGGGTCCGGAACATATTATTCCTCCAGCTTCCACGTTTATTTTCAAAATATTAGCTATGTGTTCCAAACACTTGGACCATGGCTGTTACTTAATACTCATAGAAGTATTGATAAGAGAAAGGGTGTCCTGTGAGGTACTCGTCAAGCCATGGATTCCAAACACTTGGACCATGATTTTACTGACCAGAATGTCCGGATAATCTGGGGGCGCACATGGAAAGAAAGAAGCTAAGATTAGAGATAAGAAAATATGCATGCCAAGATAAGATGAAAAAATATCATGAAACTAATGATGCCAAAATATGATCAAAACCCATTTAATTGCATCTTTGCATTATGAGTAAAAACCAGAGATAAGAAAGCTTATCTTTGGAAAAGAGTAAGCATTGAATTGATTAAAGGGAAGCTAAGATCATAGGACATGAGATGTAAACATGATAAGTGAGAATATATAGATTTTGGCTGAAGTAAATCCTTCAGAAAATTGACAAATCAAATCGACACTATATTATTAACCTAAATATACCCAGAAGATTATATAGAGACAAATCAGCAAACATCTGTTACGCTTTAAATTGCTCCAACCTGAGTTCTCGTGGCCACGGGTTTTTGCTGGGTAGTAGAGGCCCTCTGCCGCTTGCTCTAAGACACCTTCGTCTCTTCCCACCCGGATCTCTGCTTCGTTGTCCTCTCCTCCCTCTACCTCTCCCGCACTTTTTCCTCCCTTCTCTCGCCTGCTTCAAGGTCGTCTTCCTCTCCCTCTCTGTCGCGAGACCAAGCTAGCTGCCAGCAAGCCAGGAAGATCGTCCTCCCATGTATTTTGATCTGGCTGATGATTTCGATTGTGAATTGGGATTTTAGAACCGCGTGTAAATGGAGAGAAAAAGGGATGAGCATAGGAAGAAGATAAGAAAACTGTATTTAGACGTGGGGATAGAGGGTTTTTAGGAAGACATGGGGATAGAGGGTTTTAGGAAGACAAGAAAACTGTATTTAGACGTGGGGATAGAGGTTTTTAGGATGACGTGGGGAACTGGAACGAGGCTTTTTAGGAATAGTGGGCACATGAAGTTTTCAAGAGGTGAGTATCTAATCAGAGGTTTGACACATTATTTTCTTTACTTAATAAAATTGAAAATTTTGAAAAAATAGGATTGAGAGTTTACTCTTCATTCAAGCTATCAATCGAATCCTATTATATATAGTATAGATTAGCAAAAATTTACCTCCCCTACCCTGAGATGCCTAAAGCCGATACTGAGCTGCCTCCTATCTATATTGACGTCATCGTTCTATGACAACTCCTCCCACTGACTGTCCACCACCTACTGACCCCTACATCCCCACTCCTCAATAACCCCACACCTGCCCCCTATCTGACCGAGTTACACACTGGAAACCACCATTTAGCTACAAAAGCACTTGTTCCTTTTGATCCCTCACCAACAGTACTCAGTAATAATATTACAACCCTTAAACAAGACATGTTACTTATGATCAGCACTCAGGTTGGAACCTCTTGCTCTATGGACAAACCAACCAACACCTCATTCACTGGAAGGATACCCTTACTGGATTTCTATTCAAAGACAGTCCACTACAACCACAATGCATAAATGCTGACCTCTGGAAGGTACTCATTGCACATAGTTTTGAAGTCTCTCTAGCACAGAAATAGACACAGTGGTTGATTCAGATGCCCAAGGAGATCCCAAAATCACATAAATAGAGGCCGAGAACATAGACAAAGTGGTAAGCGAAAGAAAAAGGGCAACCGAAATGTGTGGAGGGCCTGATGCTAAACAAAAAACCAAAGCTACAGGACACGAAAAACTCTCCAAAGCAACCAGGTGACCCTCCTTTCTATCTATACAATCCACTACTTTCCTTAGTCACTATTAATATTTCATGCCGCTAGCTTGCCTTCTGTTTGTATGGTTTTTGCTGAGGAACCATACTAGCTTTGAAAAAAGAAAAAAGTAGACTTAGTGACAATCACAGTCTCTAGCACTAATTATGATATCAATGCCATCTTTAGGAATTTTACATGAAGGAAAACATATTCCTTCTGTGCTCTCACCTCAATTGAAGAACTTGTAACCCCTTTCTTGCATCATCATCATCATCCTAAGTTTGTTTCCTGCATTAAAAATGAGGAAATTAGAAGCTTCCTTTGTTATGTTTAGGGATGTGGATTCTTTTTCGGAGCATGAAACTTTATACTTATTATTACCACTTCAACTTAATGATAAAAATGTCTATGTGAAAAGGAACCTTGGGGCTCGAGATTCTCAACCATTATTTCTCCGTTGACAAACGCTCTGGTATGGGTTTCGGGTGTTGTCCCTTTACAACCCCTTCACCGTCAATGAAAATCCTCAGCTGGAACTATTGAGGTTTACGCCAGGTTTGCACAATTGGAGCTGCACTCAAACTGGCTAGCACCCGTAAACTTGGGTGTGTTTTTCTTCAGGAGACTAAACAGATAACCTCAATCACCTCACATTAATTCTTGAGAATGGGTTACATCTTTTCAAAGGGACTTGACCCACAAGATATGCTAGGAACAACAGGTGGATTGTGGGTGGGTTAAACTGAGGAGGTGGATGGCTCTCTACTATATCAAGATAAGAATCTCAATTAGTCGAATTTCGGAGTCTGCCTGATAACTATTAGATCACTGGCTTTATCTATGGAAACCCAAATTTAGCCAAACGAAAGGCCACGTGGGAAAGCCTTTCTGAAATCATCTCAACTATCTCATGGCCTTTGATTCTGATAGGCAATTTTAATCAAGTTTTGTCGTTTGCGGACAAAACTAGAGTAAATTTCTTATTAAGAACTTAACACAATCTCCTTGAAGATTTTCTAAATGAAAATTTCTTGGTAGATATGCATTGGGTGGGACCTCCTTGCACTCGGAAAAATAATCCATGATGGACTCTTTGGCACATATGAACGGCTGGATAGATGTGTTGCTAGTACCAATTGGATATCACTTTTTTCGAAAGCACAACTCAAAAACCTAGGTATCCAATCATTAGACCATGGCCTACTATTACTTGATACAAACCTTAATCAATGCTTCGTGATAAGGCAACAACGTTTTGAAGCTATGTGTCTTAAAAACCTTCATTGCAAGCAAATTATTCAGGCTGCATGGGCAGAGGTATGTGAAGGATCACCTTTATCTAAAGTTACTTTTTGGGTAAGCGTACGATGAAGCAATTGTCTGCTTTGAATAAACATGGATTTGGAAACCTTTGAGCTCAAATGGAGGAGGTTAAAAGATAGTTATATCATTTCCAAAGCCAAATTTCAAACCCAAACGCCCAGCTTTTGGAAGAAAATAGAACAAAAAAAAAACTAGATTGACTGCTCGATTATGAGGAAATATTTTGGGCTCAGATGTTAAGAATACCCCGGCTAAAGATGGGAGAGTGAAATACGAGTTTCCTTTTTTTGTTTCCTTTGTGTATGGCTCAAATGAATCTAGTGAGAGATCTGTGCTTTAGCAAGAAACTTAAGTATAGGTCTCGCCTTTTTGGGAATGATCATTGGTTAGTTCTTGGCGATTTCAATGCCATCCAGAGTCCGAGTGAGAAGTTAAGGGTCCAAAAGATGGCCTCACTACTATCAGGAGTTTCATGAATGTTTGATTATTTCAGAACTTTTAGATTTGAAGTATTCTAGTTGCTTTTATATGTGGACTAACTGTCAGGATGTTGGTGATACTATTTGTAGGAAGTTTGACCGTGTCCTTGTTAACATTACTTGGATCTCTAAATTTCCTATATCTGAAACGGTTTTTCGTCCTAGAGGTATCTCTGATCATTCACCCATCCTTGTCGACTCTCTTGTCAAAGTTGACAAGGTGCCCAAGGGGTTTAAATTCTTTGATATGTGGGCCAATCACCATAAGTTTTTGCCTCTGGTCGCTAAAGTGTGGGGCACGCACTTTGCGGGTTGTGCTATGTTCAGGGTTGCCAGGAAGCTAAAGCTGCCTAAGTTACAACTTAAGGACATCAATAAGGAACATTTTAGCAACATTTCAAGTAGACTTAATGCGGTTAGGGCTTCTTTGGAGTATGCTCAGAACATGTTAGTGTTGAACCCTCTTGATCCAGTGTGGCGTCGAATTTAAAAGGAAAAGCTATATCTTTCTGCTAGAGTAAGTGGAGAAGAAGAGAGTTTTCTCAAGCAAAAATTTTGGATTTACTGGCTTGATGTGGGTGATAAAAACAACAAATGTTTCTTTAAGTAAGTTAATAAGAGAAGGAATTTCAATAAAATTATATATCTTCTTCGGTCTGACAGAACCATCCTTCAAGACTCGAATTTGGTTAAGGCTTCGGTTGTTGACCATTTTCAGAGTTTGTTGGGGACTCCTGGTCCAGGTCACTATCCGGGATTGAATGAGCTGAGGAATTGGTTGTTGAAATCCCTTTCAGATTCTCAGTAGCATGAGATGGGTCGTGAGGTTACTAAGGATGAGATACATAAGGTTTTCTTCTCTCTTAAGGATTATAAGTCCCTTGGTCCTGATGGGTATAATGCCCTTTTTTTTAAGAGTGCATGGCATACTATGAGGGAGGAAATTGTGGAAGCGATTCAGGATTTTTTTGGTAATGGTCAGCTTCTCAAAGAAGTTAATCATACTTTCCTTCTCTTAATCCCCAAACTGACTAATCCTTTGAGCCTTAATGATTACAGGCCTATTTCTTGTTGTAACACGATTTATAAGTGCATAGTCAATATCATTGCTAATTATGTTAAGATGGTGCTTGGGGATCTCATTGCTCCTTCTCAGACGGCCTTTGTTGCCTCTTGAGTATTGCAAATAATATTCTCTTGTCACGCCTCCAAACAGGAAGCCACGACTTCAAAACAAACCTCGTGACATACTATTACAATTCTAAGATAACTGTATAAACAGAGCAACTAAAACCACCAAAATGTATATGTGTGTGTGTGTGTCTACATACATACATACATACATACATATATATATATATATATATATATATCCATCAAAAGCTATTCATTATGAAGTATTTCTTCCACTGAGTATTCTATTACAAAATAATTTTTAATCGCAGCAGACAAATGGTTATACAAAACAATTCTATCAAATTATCCCAACCGGGGTAAAGTTCCCAAAAGAATATAGCTACAAAGTTTATCAAACCAAAAGCAAAATCTCATAACTCCCAAAGCTGCCATAAGAATCAAGGGTCACTTCCTTCTGTGGCAAAGGCAAGGTAAGAAGACAGGGGTGAGCTCAAATAGCCCAGTAGGGTAAACAAATGGTAAGATGTCAAGCAATAATGGCATAATCTAATAACATTAATATTACATGAAACAGACCAATCATGTCTTATTATCAAATATTGAAGTATCAAAGATTAGCATTTAACCTAAAACATGTTTCAATTATATGTAGGGTATGCTACAAACATGCGATGACTATGGTGGTCATAAGACCCAAATGTCGAACCAAACATACAAACATCAAACGTGTGCTCCGGAGCATACTAGGAGGCTTTTGCTCTCTAGTATAACAAACATGTGTCCAAAAGACCCTCTCTATTTTGAGAGTTGTTCAACATAGTCAATGTCAATCTTAAATTGACGGTCACAAATGTACGAATTCAAAGATGTGTATCATCAGGCACAAACGAAAAGGGTAAATAATGTTCTCAAAGAGGGCAAAAGTGGAATAATTCAAATACAAACCAATATGGATAACCCAACTTGATGAATATAAACATTCGAATTTCGAAAATACCTTTCCACAACAAAAATCGTATAAACCCTTACCTCAAACAAGCTTTCAAACAAAAGAAAACCTCAAAGACCACTCTAGCGCCAAAAGAGCTTTCCAAGCCTCCTATTCTCTCTTTCTCTGCCGCAAAAGAGCAAGGAACAGAGAACAAAAGGGCTATAAAGAAAATAAATAAGCTATTTATATGAAGGTAAAAATTACACTATTTATTCGAAGCAAAACAAGTTTCATTCGACTTAATCGTTCGGCCATGAAAATACCTTTCCCAAAATCTTAAGGTTTCATTCGACCGAAAACTATTCCTTCAACCAAAAACTATTTCCATTCTACCAAAAACTTCAGTCACCATTCCTCCTCATATCAATCCAAGTTTTCCTTCGAAGCAAAGCGGATTAATTCGACCGAAAACACCTTTAATTCGACTGAAAATAGTTTTAATTCAACCGAAAACATTATTAATTCAACTGAAAATACTTTTGATTCGACTGAAAACACTTTTAATGAAAACACTTTTAATCCGATCGAAAATACTTTTAATTTGATTGAAAGTACTATTCATTCGACTTAAAGTTACTGTGCATCGACTAAAAGTTACTGTTCATCGACTGAAGCTACTGTTCATCGACTGAAAGTTACTGTTCATCAACTTAAAGTTATTATTTATCGACTGAAAACTTCATGAACCTTTTTTTTTTATTTTTATTAAACACTAGAAAGAAAGTTTTGGGGTATTACATTCTCCCCCCTTAATAGAATTCCGTCTGTGGAATTAAAACGTACCTTAAACGTCAAAGAGCTGAGGGTGCCTCTCGAACATAGCATCCTCGAATTCCCATGTGGCTTCTCCACCGAATAGTTACGCCAAAGCACCTTAACTAACTTAATAGTTTTTGTGCGCAAAATCTGACCCTTCTGGTCCAAAATTTTCACTGGGCGTTCCTCGTATGCTAGGTCCTCCAGGATCTCCACAAGTTCAAAATGTATGACATGTAAAGGATCTGATGTAACGCCCCTAGAAATCCGGAGCTCTGCTGCCCCTAACTCCCGGGTCGTTAACCGACCGGATCACATCAAACCTGTCAAATCTATTCACCAACACATATTCCAAATCACCTAATTCAACATCAACTCAAATTCTTCAAAATACTAGATCACAAACTACTTAGCTTAAACCATTACAGCTTAGGTTCTTCGCAATTCAAATTTCCTAAGAACGAATTAACAGTACCGACCCACGCAAGGGTCTTACTATACCGTGGTGATGGGCTCATCAAAATCTCACTCAGACTCTAACTCATTCCTAAACCTGCTACAGCATATCATCACCTGCAGAAGGGAGTCAAACGAAGGGTGAGCTTTTGAGAGCTCAGTAAGGTCGTACAAGGACTACAAAAAGATTATAACACGACTCGAAAAATCCAACCGACGATGATTTTCAACACACTTCAAACGATCAAAATTCAATAATTACCCAAACTGAGCAAAGTTCATTAGAAATAGATGCCAAAATAAATATTAACAATCAGAACAAAATCCAAAATGATTAATAAAAGATCCTTTTCAAGTTAGCATTTCCAAGTATCACGAAACTTTTCCTCGCTCAAGGGATTTTAATCAGAGCAAAAATTCATTTCCAAAATACAGCAAGATTTCCAGAGGGATTTTAACCCAAGCAGAAATCAAATCAGATAATACGATAAAGGCTTGTCAAGGGATTTCAACCCAAGTACAAATCCTTCTAACTAAATACAATGAATATTTGTCAAGGACTTTCAACCCAAGCACAAATCATTCTAGCTAATAAAATCAAAAATCAATGTTGATCCTGGGAAATTGCAATGCCATTATGGCAAGCTAACATAGTGTACACATGCATGATGTACCAAAATAATTACTAGTCCACTTGGGTACTAGCCTGCGTTTCATGCAGGATTCAACCAGCCTTATACCACATCCCCACTAAACGGAAACCCAGGTCAACACAGAAATTAACAATATCAACGGGCATTGACATAAGCTCATATCCCCAAAATCAATTCGGGTTTTAATAACAATAATCATACTGACATAAGTCAGCATTCGGAATTTTCAGAAGAAATCATTTTTAGAAGAAAAATCACAGATAAACAACAAAAACAACTGCGAAAAATTATTGAATATAATCACAACAATTTGGAAGAATGGATACAGACAATTCAAATTTACTCAGCACGCAATAACATGCGAGCATCACAAGATTTCTAGATAACCGATTCAAGTTCAACATTAGGGTTTTATGGGCAACATGCTGATATCAATACATAACTCAGAGTTCGACATTAGCCGTAAATATCAAAGGAGTACTTACGAGTACAAGTAATCAAATAAGGGTTCGGACAAAAGTCCTTACCCAAGGTTCAGATAGAATCTCTCGCCTGGATCCGCAGCTAAATTATCCTAACCGGAAGTCTTTAACTTTAACCTAAACGGAATAATCAAACCATTAGAATGTAGCCTACAGAACAAAAGGATAACTTAATACGAACTCACACATGCTCCCAAAATGAACCTCCCCTCACCGGATATGTAAAATTATTGAAACGCCCCCGGGTGTAAAATTACTAAAATGCCCCTCTCGGACTTAAATTACCAAAATGGTCTTTCTATAAGTAGAATCACTGAAATAAACTTTCCATATGTAAATTTATGCAAAAAAACCTTTCTTAGGTCAAATTACCAAAATACCCCTTCGAGGTGGCAAATTACCAAAACACCCCTGGGGGTTTCCGGCACCGGAAAAATCTCAAAAATAACTCAAAACACTATTTTAAGCATCCTGATATCATTTCCGGTCAAAAAAGTATTTTAAATAATTTTTGTCCTAAAATTCCGAACCGGTGTCCGGACCGAGTGCTAAAAGGCCAGTTTCGTGAAAAATACCTATAGGCCTTGGAATGGCCCAAAATTTTAGATAATAATGATTTCTATAAAATAGGGCTTCCATAAAATTTTCAGGTTAAAATAACTTGGTTTGCTATGCTAAATAAATCGATAATCGTACTTACCCGATACCCTCCTTTAGAGCCCTTCGCAGACTCCAAAAATTTCCAAAATTTTCCAAAGCATAGATCTCGTAAAATTATTAGGGGTTATTGTTTTGAATTTTGTCTAATTTTGGCTCTAGCTACTTATGAAAATTCATTAAAAAACTGCCTAATTAATTTTGGTCTTTAGCGACAATTACCGTTACTGTTCAAATCAAGGCACCACTATTTCACCTTCAAACACACACAATTCGTCTTCAACTTTCAGCCGCAGCACCCAGCCCCTCCAAACTCACACATACACCCACGAATTTACCATTAATCCATTAAAAACAAAACCTACATAAGGTTAACTTCAACAAAACACATCCTAACCCACCATTCACACAATAAAACATATATACATCCACCATTATACACACATGAACACCCACGGATCAAGAACACACACTCATGCACCCTCACAGCACACAATGAAACACACTCATACACAATTACTTACTATACTTTATAAAAACATACACCAACACATGATCAACACATATACGCACACATCCTCACCCCTGTAAATACACACACACACACACACTCATGTGCACAGTCACAAGCACACCACTGAACACACACAACCTTGCACACAGTGTCCACCATCCCCACTTCCATCACCTACAACCCACCAAAACCACCTATAAACACCAATTCCCCCCTGCAATCAATACCCGAAGTCCCACCCCTTCTTACGCAGCTCAAACTTACGCATAAGGACGCTGAGTTCACACAAACATGGCAATTCCCAACGAATTTAGAACAAGACTTTACACTATACAAAAATAAGGAAGTTCACCTCGGGATTCTTCCCAAGCTCTCTTCTTTCCTCTGATTTCTCTGGTTAATTCCTGCCCGAGCTATTGTTCCCTCTTCCTCTGCTCTGTTTTCTTGTTCTTCTTTGTTTCTGTTTCTTCTTTCTCTTCTTATTTTCCTTTACCCGAAATTTCTCTCTTTTTTTTTTCTTTCTTCCTTTCTTTACCCGAAATCATTATCCAAATCCAATATTTAATAGTTTATCTAGCTTAGTCATTAACCAAGGATGAGGTGTCAAAATTCTAAAAATATGGTTTCTAAATTATTTTTATAAAATTATAGAAATGCCCCTAGAGTTTTCCAAAATTATGAAAATGCCCTCGAACATTTCGAAAATTATATTTTTGTCCCAAAATCATTTTAAGCTTCCACTCTCTACTACTATCCGAGCATTACCCAAAATTATCGTCCGCTTATTTTTCGGAGCACCGATGGTTGTTTTAACCCGCTCCCAAAGTTCGGGATATTACATCTGACACGTATTTTCTCAAGGCTGATACATGAAACACATCATGTATTTGTGACAAATTCGGAGGTAAGGTAACTTGGTAAGCGACCGGTCCAACTCTCCGTAAGATCTCAAATGGTCCGATAAATCTAGGGCTAAGCTTGCCCTTCTTCCCAAAACGCATTACTCCCTTCCAAGGCGATACTTTGAGAAATACATGATCTCCCACTTCGAACTCTAGCTCACATTTTCTATTATCTGCATAACTCTTTTGACGACTTTGAGCCACTAGAAAATTATCCTTGATCAAACGAATTTTCTCTGAGATAGCTTGTACTATCTTGGGCCCCAAGGCACCCAAAAGTTTCTCCTCTCTAACTTCAAACCAAGAAATAGGCGTTCTACATCTCCGACCATACAAGGCCTCAAACGGGGCCAGACCAATACTAGCCTAGAAGCTATTGTTATATGCAAACTCCATAAGCGGCAATAGATCACCCCAACTATTTTTGAAGTTTAACGAGCAAGCCCTAAGCATGTCTTCTAAAATCTGAATCATTCTCTTTGATTGTTCATCACTTTGAGGATGATAAGCTGTACTGAGGTCCAGCTGAGTACCCAAAGCGTTTTGCGAACCACGCCAAAACTTCAACATGAAACGTGTATCTTTATCCGAAACAATTGAAATGGGTACACTGTGGAGTCGAACAATCTCTTGAATATAAAGTTTGGCTAACCTCTCCAAGCTATAGGTAACCTTAACCAGAATAAAATGCCCTGACTTGGTCACACGATCAATTATCACCCATACCGAATCGTGTCCTTGCCTTGTCCTAGGCAACCCCGACACAAAGTCCATGGCAATACGTTCCCACTTCCACTGAGGGATGGTAAGAGGTTGCAAAGGTCCAGCAGGTCGTTGATGTTCCGCTTTGACTTGCTGGCAAGTAAGGCATCGAGCGACAAAATCCGCTATCTCCCTTTTCATATCGTTCTACCAAAACACGTCCCGTAAATCCCGATACATCTTAGTGCTACCCAGATGAACTGTGAAGCTGGAATTATGCGCGTCTTGAAACATTTCCTCATTTAATCCCACATCAGAAGGAACACACAATCTGTTTCTAAAATGTAATGCCCCCCCTCGGCGTCAATTCTGAACTCTAGCTGTTGACCCTATCCAACTTGTTCTCTAATCTTAACAAATTTTGAATCCAAAATTTGAGCTTGCTTAATTCTTTCGATCAAGGTAGGTCGCGCTATTAAATTACCCAAGTCCCGAAAACCAAAACATCCACACCCAAACTTTCTTGATCCGCAAGAATTTCCTTACGTGAAGTCAAAAGGGCTGCACACGTACTTGTGTTCTTTTGGCTAAGAGCATCGGCGACCACATTGGCCTTCCACGAATGATACAAGATCTTATAGTCATAGTCCTTCAGCAATTCCAACCATCGACGTTGTCGCATATTTAATTCTTTCTGCGTGAATAAAAACTTAAGAATCTTGTGATCTGTGTATATCTCACATGTCTCACCATAGAGATTGTGCCTCCAAATTTTCAAAGCGAAAACCACTGCAGCTAATTCTAAGTCATGTGTTGGGTAGTTTACTTCATACGTTTTGAGTTGTCGCGAGCCATAAGCAATAACTCGCCCATGCTACATTAAGACACATCCTAAACCCTTTCATAATGCATCACTATATACCACAAATCCTCCAGTCCCCGAAGGTAGAGAAAGAACCGGAGCCGAAACCAATCTTTTCTATAATTCTAGAAAACTGCGATCACACTTTTCCGACCACTCGAACCTAACCTTCTTCCAGGTCAACCAAGTTAATGGAATAGCGAGTTTTGAAAATTCCTCAATAAACCTGCGATAATAGCCAGCCAAACCAAGGAAACTACGAACTTCACCGACCGTTCTTGGTCTTTCCCAATTCCACATTGCCTCTACCTTAGATGGATCCACTGAAATCCCATCTTTAGACACTACATGCCCTAAAAACACAACTTTCTCAAGCCAAAATTCACATTTATTTAACTTGGCATAAAGCTTCTCTTCCTTCAAAATCTGTAGCACCATATGTAAATGCTCTTCATGTTCTTCCTTGCTTTGGAGTAAATCAATATGCCATCAATAAAGACTATAATGAATTGGTCCAATGTTGCACGTGCGTTAGTCAACCCAAACGCCATTACAACAAACTCATAGTGTTCGTACTTCGTGCGGAAAGCAGTCGTGGATATATCATCCTTCATAATCTTTAATTGGTGATAGTCCGATCTCAAATCAATCTTGGAAAAGTATTCCGCGCCTTGAAATTGATCAAACAAATCGTCAATCCATGGCAAAGGATACTTATTGCCAACTGTAATACGGTTCAACTCTCTATAGTCAATACACAATCTCATCGTCCCGTCCTTCTTCTTTACAAATAAAATAGGAACACCCCAAGGAGAGACGCTTGGGCGAACAAAGCCTTTCTCGAGCAATTCTTGAAGTTGCACCTTAAGTTCTTTGAGCTCGACCGGGGTAATACAATAAGGAACCTTAAAAATTGAAGCAGCTCCCGGTATAAGATCTATAACAAACTCGATTTCACAATCTCGAAGAAGGCAAGGGAGTTCCTCCGGAAACACATCCAAAAATTCGCTAACGACAGGAATAGAGGATAAATTCTGAACAGCTATTCGAGTATCCACAATGTGAGCTTAATATCCTTGACATCTCTTCCAAAGCAAACGCCTAGCCCACTAGGCAGATACAAGGCAAGACAAAGTAATGGGCATAGAACCGTTAAACTTGAACTTGGATTGACCAGGAATCCGAAAATGCACTTCTTTGGCATAGCAATCCAACGAGGCATGGTAGGAAGACAACTAGTCCATATTGAGAATAACGTCAAAATCTCGAATGTCCATAGCTATAAGGTCAGCGGGTAACACTCTACCCTCAATGCGTACCAAGCAAGGCCTGTACACTGTAGATACTAATATAGATTTCCCCACCAGGGTATCAATCATCAAATCAAACTCTAAAAGTCGAGTGTTGGAATGTAACTTACACGCAAGAGAAGGGGATATAAAAAAATGCGTGGATCCAGGGTCAAATAATGCATGAAAAGAATGAGAACCAATCTGAACTGTACCTGCCACTACGTCGTTAGAAGTTATGGCATCCTTGGCAGTCAAAGCATAAGTACGGCCTTATACTCTCGGCCTCTGGTCCCCTGTGGGCAGTTTAGCTCCAACTGGAGCTTGAGTGTTATAAGTCTTCTCCTTCTTCGGATACGGGCATTCCATAGCATAATGCCCCACCTTCCCACAGTTGAAACATGAACTTGTCAAACGATGGCAGGGCTTATCCCCATGATTCTTACCATAAGTATCGTAAACTTTCGTACTCCCTTGAGTCGATTTCATGCCTTCTTGTAAGGTTGCTTTCCTCTTGTTCTGACCATCACTCTTGTTCTTGTCCGAAGTTTCTGCACAGCTTTTTTTATGCCTCAGTTCCTCCTGTTCTTTCAAAAACTCTCCGTAGTCCGTCTCTAGAATTTCGGCCTGTTCAACCAACTTGGCATAAGTCAGAAGCTTTAGAGCCAACAATCTGTTCTTGATGCTGCCCTTCAATCCCTTCTCAAATCTTCTTTCCTTACGATTCTCGATGTGAACCAGATGTGGGGCATGCCTTGACAAAGAGGTGAACTTCGCCTCATATTATGCTACTGTCATATCATTCTATACTAACTTCAAGAATTCTTCCTCTTTCTGATCTCTTACATTTTGGGGAAAGTACTTCTTGAAGAAAATGCTCTTAAACCATTTTCAAGTCATGGGATGATCAGCGCTGATCCTCTGTGTGCGTTTGACCATCTTTCACCAATGGTCGGCTTCATCTTCTAACATGAAAACTGCATACGCCACCTTTTGCTCGTCACTACTGTCCCAAAGGTCAAACACTTTCTCATTTTGGTTCACCCACGCTTCAGCCTTCTCTGGATCGGGTTCTCCCCTCTAAAAGCGGGCAGTAACTTCTTGAATTTCTCCACATCTGCAGTTTTAACACCACCGTTCTTCCCATTGTTATGATCTTGGTTTAGCGGTACCCCCGTTACCACGCGCAATTAGATTTGCCAAATTCTGAAATCCATGTACAATGGCCTCCGTAACTCCATCATTTTGTTGGTGGATCATGAGGTTCGTTGGCATTACGATTAGAGCGTCTAGGAGGCACGGTACTCCTAGCACATCAAACAAAACTGTATAGGCCTACAAATGCACAAGGATGCACACTAATCAAGAGAAACCAAATCTAATCACACAATCATTTCATAATACTTTAAACCTAGGCTCACCCGAATCTACAAAATCACAAACCTAAGCTCTGATACCAACCCTGTCATGCCCCCAAACTGGGAGGCCGTGACTTCAAAACATACCCCATGCTTTACTATTACAGTTCTAAGATAACGGTATAAATAGAGCAATTAAAACCACCAAAATGATATATATAAAAGCTATTCATTCTCAAGTATTTCTTCCAATGAGTATTCTATATATATATATATATATATATATATATATATATATATATATATATATATATCAATCAAAAGCTATTCATTCTCAAGTATTTCTTCCACTGAGTATTCTATTACAAAACAATTTTTAATCGCAGCGGACAAAAGGTTATACAAAACAATTCTATCAAATTATTCCAACCGGGTAAAGTTCCCAAAAGAATATAACTACAAAGTTTATCAAACCAAAAGAAAAATCTCATAGCTCCCAAAGCTGCCATAAGAATCAAGAGTCACTTCCTTCACCTATGGCAAAGGCAAGGTAAGAAGACAAAGGGGTGAGCTCAAATAGCCTAGTAGGGCAAACAAATGGTATGATGTCAAGCAATAATGGCATAATCTAATAACATTAATATTACATGAAACGGACCAATCATGTCTTATTATCAAATATTGAAGTATCAAAGATTAGCATTTAACCTAAAACACATTTCAATTATATGTAGGGTATGTTACAAACATGCGATGACTATGGTGGTCATAAGACCCAAATGTCGAACCAAACATATAAACACCAAACGTGTGCTCCGGAGCGTACTAGGAGGCTTCGGCTCTCTAGTATAACAAACATGTGTCCAAAGGACCTTCTCTATTTGGAGAGTTGTTAAATATAGTCAATGTTAATCTAAAATTACGGTCACAAATGTACGAATTCAAAGATGTGTATCATTAGGCACAAACGAAAAGGGTAAACAATGTTCTCAAAGAGGGAAAAAGTGGAATAATTCAAATACAAACCAATATGGATAACCCAACTTGATGAACATAAACGTTTGAATTTCAAAATTACCTTTCCACAGCAAAAACAGTAAAAATCCTTACCTCAAACAAGCTTTCGAACAAAAGAAAACCTCAAAGCACCACTCTAGCGCCAAAAGAGTTTTCCAAGCCTCCTATTCTCTCTCTCTCTGCCTCAAAGGAGTAAGGAACCGAGAAAAAAAGGGCTAAAAAGAAAATAAATAAGCTATTTATATGAAGGTAATAATTATACTATTCATTCGAAGTAAAACAAGTTTCATTCGACTTAATCCTTCAGCCATGAAAATACCTTTTCTAAAATCTTAAGATTTCATTCGATGGAAAACTATTCATTCGACCGAAAAGTATTTCCATTCGACCGAAAAATTCAGTTCTCATTCCTTCTCAAATCAACCCAAGTTTTCATTCGAAGCAAAGTGGATTAATTCGATCGAAAACACTTTTAATTCTACCAAAAATACTTTTAATTCAACCGAAAACACTTTAATTGAAAACACTTTTAATCCGATCAAAAATACTTTTAATTCGACAAACTAAAAGTACTATTCATTCGACTTAAAGTTACTGTTGATCGACTGAAAACTTCATAAAAAAAATTTTAAACACAGGAAAGAAAGTTTTGCGGTATTACACCACTTGTCTCAGGAGCTCATGCGGAACTATTATTGAGAGGATTTTAGGCTTCCTAGATGCACCATGAAGGTGAATTTGATGAAGGCCTAAGATTGTTATTGGGATTTTCTCTTTGATGTGTTGGATTGCCTTAGATTCTGCACCACGGTTATTAAATGGATCAAAGCATGTGTCTTTAGCGCGAGTTTTTTGATCATCATTAAGGGGGAGTCTAATGGTTTCTTTCGGGGTAGGCGAGGTATTCGATAGAGGAATCTAATGTCCCCTACCTTTTTTTTATATGCATGGATGTTCTTGTAGGGATGTTGCAGAGGTTAGTAATTGGTAGTCAGTTTTACTACCACTGGAGGTGCCAAAACGATGGTATCTTTTAGCTTGCTTTTGCTAATGATCTCACGTTTTTTTGTCGGGTGACCTTCCTTCAGTTCAGGTCATGGTCTCACTGTCTTCCAGCAATTCTCAGGACTTGTTCCCAATCCTAATAAGAGTCATATTTTTTACTCTAGTGTTAAGCTTACTACCAAGGCTTTGATCTCTTCTTGTCTTGGCTTTCTCTCGAGGGGAGAGCTCCCTATGCAAATTTGGGAGTCCCTCTTATCTTCACTTGTTTGCGAAAAGAGAACTGTTAATTTCTTCTGGACCGCATTGTGAAGAAAGTCAAGCATTGGACTTGCAATTACCTGTTGTATGCCGGTAGGGTCTAATTGATTAGATCAGTCTTGTTATCTATCCAGGTGTATTGGGCTTCAATTTTTATCTTTCCAAAGAAAGTGATTCTAGAGATGGAGAGGATATTTTGAGCTTTCCTTTGGAAGGGCACAAGGCTTTGTACCACGGGAGCCAAGGTTGCTTGGGTTGATGTTTGTTATCCTGAAGAAGAGGATGGCCTGGGTATTAAGCAGATTGAGGTGTGGAACTTTGCTGCCATTTCTAGGCACATTTGGTCCATCATATCATTTAGGTCGGATTCCCTCTGGCCAAGGTGGGTTAAGTCTAACATTCCGATAGGAAGAAGTTTTTGGGAAGTCTCTTGCCCTAGTGATTGTAGCTGGTCTTGGCGTAAGATTCTCATGATTAGGGATATGATTCTCTCTTTTTCCCGATATATAGTTGGGGATGGCAGCAGAATCTCCTTGTAGTTTGATTGGTGGCATCCGATAGGTCCTATCATCCTTACCCTTACTGATAAGATTATTTCTGACTCTAATCTTGGTAGGCGAGTGAGGGTTTCTGATGTGATCTTGGGCTCCTCGTGGTGCTGGCCTGTGTCCAACACACTTGAGCTCATGGAGTTGCGTGAGAGTACCCCTAGCTCCTTTCATCCTGCCCCGGATACCCCTAATAGAATTTTCTGGAAGGCTAGTGATTCTGGGGAGTTCTCCATTACAAGTACGTGGGAAGCCCTTCGACACAAGCGGCCGTTAGCTAGATGAGCTTGCTTGCTGTCGTGTAAGTGGCATGTTCCACGTCATAAATTTGTCTTATGGCTGGCCATTATGGAGAGGTTAAGTATGCAGGATAGGCTTTTTGCTTTTCATGTCTTTCCTACCATGAGCTGTGTTTACTGTCGCATTCTTTTTGAGCCCCATGATCATTTATTTTTTAGTTTCCCTTTCATGTATCAATTATGGTCTATTATTCAAAAGAAATGCAATTTTAACTGGCCTTTGTTAAGTTGGCAGGGTATGGTTGATAGAGCTTCCTCTGAGTGGCAGGGCCCTGGATTCCTGGCATTGGTCTGTCGGATAGCTTTTGCAGCGTTGGTGTACTGTACCTGAAGAGAGCAGAATTCTCGTTCCTTCCAAATGAAGTATACTGATGTGGTTTCTTGTTCTACATGTCTTGTGCAGGTCATCCGGTGGAAGTTGTTCTCTTATAAAAAAAATAAGTAGCCACTTCCCTGACTAACCGATAGTTCCAGGGTGATGGCAGCTTACCGACTTCATTTTCTCTTGATCCCGTCATGATTTGGTCCAAATTGATATCTGGGAGATCAGTCCATGTACAGACAGACCGTTGCGGTTTTAGCATGTTTTATCACTATTGTTAATGCGATGGTCTTGCTACCAGGATCTCCAAACTCTACGCGGCTTCACCTGTTGTTGTTGTTACCTTCAGGTGGTCACTTTTGGGTCTTAATGTCTTTCTTTTGCTGATCTAGTTTCAGTGTTTTGTTTTACTACTTTTCTTTTGATGCCAGTGTGGCATGTTTCAGCCTAGTTTAGGTTTCCTTTTTTTGCTCTTGCTTAGCAAGACTTGCGGTTCTTTGTTGTATTCCTGGGATATGCCCCTTGTATATGTTGTACTACTATTTCATCGGTTGATATATATTTTTATTTACCAAAAAAAAAAGAGTATATATAAGGAAACCACTCCAGTGTAGAGGTTTTTGGCCTTGGCCCTTACAAACGGGAAACATGAGGAGGTCGTGCATTATATCTCCACCATGTAATTTATGCTTTGGGGATTCAGCAGAATCTTGTCTTAGTTCTTTCTTTGCTTAAGTTAGGTTTCTCTTTTTAGTTTCAGGTTAATAAGGTAGATATATTCTACAAGACTGTTTTCTATGATTTTGGTTACTGTCGAATGGTTTTATGATTTCGAACATAGTTAGCAATCCTTATTACGATAAGTTATTTTCCTTCCTAACTTCTGCTGATAATGCTTCTGATGCTAGATTAGGCTACATTGGACATGATACAATGGCTAGGTTAGCTAGAGAAGGCCTTTTAGGCCCACTCATAAAAGTCAATCTACCCATAATGGAACATTGCCTGGCTGAAAAAAGCAACTAGAAAACCATTCGAAAAAGCAACTAAGGCCAATGCCCCACTGCAATTAATTCACACTGATATTTGTGGCCCAATGAATATGATGGCACGGCATGTTAATTCATACTTCATCACTTTCATAGATGATTATACGCTCTTCGGTCATGTCTACTTAATCTCCCATAAGTCAGAAGCATTAGATTGCTTTAAGCGATACACGAGCGAGGTCGAGAATCAAGTAGACACGAGGATGAAAGCATTAAGGACCGACCTTGGGCACGAATATCTATCAGATCAATTGAGGGATCTATGTGAAGATAAAGGAATTATCAGACAGTTAATGATTCCTGGAACACCACAACAAATGGTGTACCGGAGAGGAGGAAGTGAACCTTGCTTAACATGGTTAGGTCGATGATGGCTCAAGCTAATTTGCTTATCTCCTTTCAAGGGGATGCACTATTGATTGCAGCTCATATCCTTAACCGTATACTCTCAAAATTAGTATCCTCCACTCCTTATGAGTTACAGACTGGGAAAAGCCTGATCTCAATCTTTTAGGATCTTAGGAATTGGTAGCTTATATACGCAATACTTCTCACCAACATGGGAAGTTAGACCCTAGCGGAAAGAAGAGTATCTTCATAAGGTATCCTAGTCACTCTAAGGAATATGTGTTTATTGGCGAGCAGTCAGATGGGGGCATAACTGAAATTGAGTCAAGTGACATAGATTTTCTTGAAGAGGATTTCCCCAATAGGGGTGAGGTGAGCAAAGATGTTGAGCTTTATAAATTGAAGGATCCCGATGTAGGGATCTTAATTCGCCTAGTTGACACTAAGTAGCTAATTCCTTAACCTTTGGGGGATAGTGGAAGTGACTTACATCATAGATCATCTCCTATAGAAAGTTCACATGATACTCAACCACGCACAAGCAAACATGGAAAGGTTCCCCGTCATTATTTTTGAGATTAAAGGTGGGGAAGCTTACATGGTTGCATTGCATCATGATGATGAGCCAAAAAATTATCATCAAGCACTCTCATCAGGTGCTATAAAGAGTAGATGAACACAATGATAATAGAAGTGGAGTCTATGAAGACCAATCATGTCTAGAAATTGGTTGACCTACCCTCTAGCTATAAGACTATTGGAAACAAATAGGTTCTAAAGGTTAAATGGAAGGTGGATGGTTCCGTTGAAAGGTACAAGGCACGTCTTATAGCAATGGGTATGCCCAATAAGAGGGTATAGACTATGAGGAAACTTTCTCACCTGTGGTAAGGTTTGCCTCGGTTTATCTCATTCTGGCCATTGTTGCACACTTGGATTTAGCTTTACCAAACATAAAGACAACTTCTCTTAGTGGAGAGCTAAATGAGGAGATCTATATAAATGAGCCCATTGGCTTTGTCATAGAAGGCCTAGAGCGCAAAGCCTGCAAGCTCATACGATCTATTTATGGCTTAGCAATCATCCAGGCATTGGTATCTTTGATTTCATCGAGCCATCCTTGATGATGGTTTATGATGGTCGAAGAAGATCATTCCCCATATGTTAAACGCTTGAAGGAAAGCTTTGTAATCCTCTCATTGTACGTTGACAATATTTTGTTAACCGAAAATAATAAGGAGTTGATAGTTGCCTCTAAAAGGTGATTATCCTCCAGTTTTGAGATGAAAGACATGGGTGAATCTAATTACGTGCTTTGAGTTAAGGTCTTTAGGGATTGTTCTAAGAGGCTTCTTGGTTTGTCCCAAAAGGACTACCTAGACAAGGATATTGCGCTATTTTAGTGGGACCTTGGATTATGTGTTATGCTATCAAGGTTTGGATTTACGCCTTAAAGGTTTCAGTGATGTTGATTAGGGTGGTGGCCTTAATGAACGTAAATCGACATTAAGGTATGTGTTCTTGCTAAATAATGACGCCATATCTTGAAATTGCAAGAAACAAACATGTGTAACACTATCCATCATGGAAGCAAAGGTAGTAGTAGCATGTTCAATAGCGAGTTAGGAGGTGATTTGGTTATGAAGGTTCTTACAACACCTTGGGTTTTCACGAGTGCATTGGATCCGGTGATAATTCATTGTGATAGTATGGCAACCTTTGAATATACAAAAAACCCCAAATATCAGGGTAGAACCAAACACATTGATATCAAGTATACTTTATTCAAGAGGCCATGGTGGAACGAGAAGTGATGTTAGAGCACATTTATACGAGTCGAATGGTTGTAGACCCCCTAACTAAACCTATCCCTAAGGCTTCGTTTGTTTCTCATGTTAGGGCTCTTGGACTTCGTAGAATTTAGCTGTTTGTCTAGAAACCATCGTACTATCAACATCTATTTTTTTTTGTGCACTTGTCACCTTTTTTGTTTCACTGTGACGTAAATGCTATGTTTAATTAGCATGTCTTTATAATATGAGAAATGTATGTCAACAGGCTGATTGGTTTACTCATACAAGCAATCAACTTCTAGCGCTCTTTTGAATAGCGAATAAAAGATGAGACTTGTTTTTGTTGCCTTGGCTAGAGCCAAGATAAAGTCTTACGAGAAGACCGTGTACGGATGCCCCATCATCCATATTAGCCTGTATAGAAGCCGGATGCAAGACCTAAATTTGGCGCTTGGCAAGCGAGATTATCTGGAGCTCAGATTAGGCACTCGAGGAGTGGCTAGGCCAAGATCCGTACTATAGATTAATATATAAGTGAAAAATGCTGATTAAGGGTGAGTATTCTATCGTAGCATGTTTTTCATACCGCATGTGCCGAGTGACCATTCTTCTAGAAGTGAGTGAATGGGTCCTCGCTTTCTCACCGTGTGAGTCTTACTGGACATATGAATTGTCCAACATTATATATACCCTATTTGACCTTTGACTACATCATGATGTGAAGGATTGGTGTTAGCTATACTTTGACATGTCACCTATGACCATGACTGATTCGGTACTAAAGGGGCATTATTGGGTTGGCTGTTAATCCAGCTCTGAGTGAAGGGAAGACTATTTTGGATTACATCCACATATATGACTCACTATTGATATGTTATGTTCATTCTTTAGCGATGAAAATAATTATCAAAGCTAGCCTGCAAGGTGAGGATGATGATATTTTTTATCCAATCATTTTTCAAAAAAAGGGAAAAGCGAGCAATACATATGAAGAGTCTGATTGAAGATGCAACAAGTCAAAAACGATTGCGAAAGTGTGCGTTGTGTAATATGATGACTGATCATGGCAAGAGAAACCATTATAAAGTGTTAGGTATCGCACCTAACGGTATGGTCGAGGAGGACGATGATGAAGAAGAGTGTTAAGGTTAATGTTTAATTTGAACTTTAAATGTTAATCTTTACTGCAGAAATTTGAGAGTTTGTTTGTTGAACCTTAATGTCATGAAAGGCTCCAATTAGTGCGCTTAAAGTGCAAGGAGAAAAAAAATTATAAATTTCACCAGAAACTATGAATCCGGCCCTAAAGTGTGCCCGAGAAGGGGCGACACTGAAAAACCAAAAACATTTCTTGTCTCAATTTTTGCCAAAATTCATAAGAAGGGGCTAATTAGTGTGCCTAAAGTGCAAGGAGCCAAAAAAATTAAAAAATTACAAATTTCACCGGAAGCTATGAATCCGGCCCTAAAGTGAGCCAGAGAAGGGGCGACACTAAAAAACCAAAAACATTTCTTTTCTTAATTTTTGTCGAAATTCATAAGAAGGGGCTAATTAGTGTGCCTAAAGTGCAAGGAGCCAAAAAAAAGAGAAAAAAATAAGAATTGATCCCCGGGAGTTATGAATCTGGCTTAAAGTGCGTCCAATAAGGGGTGACACTGAAAAATCAAAAAAAATTCTTATCTCAATTTCAATTGAAAAGAGCTAAGTAGTAAGTGTGCCCCAAGTATAAACCCAAAGTATGAGCGGATCGGAAAAAAAATTAAAAACATTTAAAAAATAATAATAATCCTACCTAACTGCTACTCTTTGTAGCAGTTAGGGATAGCTCTCAGCATCTCCGCAGTACTGAGAGCTATCCCTAATCGCTACAAAGAGTAGCGGTTCGATGGAATTTTTTTTTTTTTTGCCGATCCTCTCATACTTTGGGTTTATACTTGGGGCACACTTACTACTTAGCTCTTTTCAATTGAAATTGAGATAAGAATTTTTTTTTTTTCAGTGTCACCCCTTATGGGACGCACTTTAAGCCGGATTCATAACTCCCGGGGATCAATTCTTTTTTTCTCTTTTTTTTGGCTCCTTGCACTTTAGGCACACTAATTAGCCCCTTCTTATGAATTTCGACAAAAATTAAGACAAGAAATGTTTTTGGTTTTTTAGTGTCGCCCCTTATCGGGCACACTTTAGAGCCGGATTCATAGCTCAAGGTGAAATTTGTAGTTTTTTTTAATTTTATTTTTGGCTCCTTGCACTTTAGGCACACTAATTAGCCCCCTCCTATGAATTTCAGCAAAAATTGAGACAAGAAATGTTTTTGATTTTTCAGTGTCGCCCCTTCTCGAGCACATTTTAGGGCCAGATTTTTCAGTGTCACCCCTTATCGGGCACACGTACTAATTAATTTTTCTTTTTTTATCTCAACAATCCAATCCCAATCTATAGAATCCAACAATCCAATTTCAAATCCCAACATCCAAAATCCAACAATAGTAATAATAAGACTAATTCAATTTTAAATCTCAATATCCAAAATCCAATTATAGTAATAATAAGACAAACGTCTAGTACTTGTCAAAATAATAGTAAGGAAGGCATCTAGCTTCACCCTTTTTCCAGCTCCCACGCTATCCTAAATTTAAACGTCAATGCATCCCTCCGAGACCACTACGTAAATTTGAGCACCTCCGCACGAGCTATGTAGTCCATGTACTTGAGCACATAAATCCCGCAACCGTGACAGTTATATTGCTTTGGTCGGTCCTGTATCATGTCAATCGTCCAAGGATCCAGCATCGGATTTCTCGTGATGGCCTCTCCCAAATAATGTCTAATCTCTAGCAGAATGATAATAGTCTGCATCCAACAATAAAAAAGGTCAATCTCGTTTCAAGTATGATATAATGTAAACTTAATTTCAAATTCTAGACTAACCAATGCATTGATGTACATTTTGTACATCTGGGCAAGCTCCTGACCAGGTCTGTCCTCCCTCAAACTATCATATATGTGGACCGCTTTATTCGTAGGATACAGAACTAATAGGAAGAAGTGGTTTGCATGATGACCAAGTATCATGATAATGTTCGCCTCAGACTCGTGACATTGATTGCCCAAGTTCAACAAGCCTAGCATGTTTCCCGAGGGTATTCACTCACCCTTGCTCTTTCCTTGCCTCTTCCTCCATTCTGTGAAATCCTTCATGCTGTTCACCATGAGAGGGATATATGTTAAGCTTCAAAGTTCAGGAGGGGTTATGACATAGCTCTCTAATCCGAAGCAGATTTGTATAAGAGTCCATGACAAAAGATGAAATATCTATTTTCGGCACCAACGTTCTCATGTTCTCTCGTGACCTAGGTAAAAATAAAACGAAAGTTTGTTGTAGCCTTTGGCTCATGCCCGAAGTAGTGCTCGTCGATCCAATCCCTCTTGGCCGGCCTCAATGGCTTCGTCACTTTTCCTTTATCCGACGGAATGCTTGGGCGCCCCTGGGGAGTTGCTTGGGTCACCTGACTCTGGGGCTGAGAGTCGTACGGGTCAACTGGCAAGCGAACAGACGGCTCCCCTTGGTAACTCCGATATGCATTACTGAAGTTGTGAACTTCAGTCTTGTACCTCTCGATGGACTTCTTGACACTATCAAGCACGTGCACGACAAACCAATCAAACCCCTCTAGCTGCTTGAACACCTCACTACCCAGGTCAACATAAAAACATGCATGGAAAATATGGCTATCATTTCAGGCATGGTCGATAAGGTGCACAAATAAAAATTGAATCAGAAGTAAATGACTTATAATGTTCAACGCCCAGAACTGGTAGATAATCGCACGTGGCTTATACGATGTCTTCTTTGCCTGAGAAGGGCGATTCACCCTCTTGCGCGTCACCTTGAGAAACCATTCCAGGTATGCCTCAATAATGATGCCCATGTTCTTCAGCGATACAAGGCTATTATGTTTCCTGTCAAGTAATCCACTGTTGCACCTCATCTCTCAACACGTCCAACGCATCAGGAACCTCGAAGTTCAGCCCTCGGCCCTACCTATATGGCCGCATGTCTATAGCGGGTTTGGGTATCCCTTGTAGACATCCAGCTTGCCTCATAACTCAATCGGGCATCTAAAACTCACATACTTCGAAGTGAATGAGCAGCACCCGAACCAAACCTACCAACACGTACGACACCGAAAGGTGTCAACACCACTCATCCAACCGTTGCATCACCCTGTAATATGGTTGCCATATCACCTGTGATGCCTCCAGTATCTCAAGCTCCCCCCGATAGAACTTTAGATGGTGGTGAGGGTCTATCAGTCTCTTCCGATTGGACGTATGCCCCAAGCCCACGCCCTAGGCCACATCTCCTCAAAATCATCTCGCGGCCATGGAAGACCCATGGGTAGCCTTTCGTAAGACCAAACCTGTAAATGCAAACATTATATGGAATTTGTAATTAATCACGAATATATTAACACGTCAAACAAGAATATAAATGCTCATACCTGTAATAGAGTCAAGCAGGCGGCAATGGACTTGGCACCCTTTTTCGTAGCTTTATGCAGTGCTCAATATAGATGCGCAAGTACAGTTGAACCCCACGAATATGAGTATACCTCCCCAAGGTCATCCAAGAACAACATATACTTCGGATGCACCGTGTTTTTTGAATGCGTCGAAAGTAACATAGCTCCAATAATATATAGCAAGAATGCCAACGTATACGTCACCAAATCATGAGGAGTTTATGCATTAGGTAGCACGCCATACTGCTCTCTCAGCCACTTAAGTTTGATGTCGTTTGTTGTAAGAGCTTCCTTCGAAATTCCCTAAAAATAATGCCTAGCCATCTGAGCTATCGTTGCAAACGCCCTACTCAAAGTAATGGGAGTCTAAGTATAGATTCGACATCCTCTAATGTAATAGTCATTTCACCAAACCGGAAGTGAAATGTGTTCGTCTCGCTCCTCCATCGCTCAACTAGAGCGAATATAAGGCACTCGTCGTGCCTAGACCAATGATGAAGGACGGTGAACATAGATAAATTCTGACGGTGTAATATTTGTATTTGAGGTGACTTGTGTTTTAAATTGTTTCCAAAACACCCCTATCGACACCGTCAAATACGTCCCTCGCTACGTGGTCATCGTCATCGTATAGGATGGATGAATCATAAGGTCTGGGGTTGAACCATATCTCTGATAAAAAAATATAATCGTAAACCAACTTCGAAGCCCCCAATTTTGAAGCCATGAAAACCCTAATTTTGAAGCCCAAAAAAACCCCCAATTTCGAATCCCTAAAAACTCCCAATTTTGAAGCCCTCAAAACCCCCCAATTTCAAATCCCTAAAAATCCCAATTTTAATGCCCTGAAACCAACCCCCCCCCCCCCCCAATTTCGAATCCCTAAACATCCTAATTTTAATGCCCTAAAAAACCCTCAATTTTGAAGCCCTCAAAACCCCTCAATTTCGAATCCTTAAAAAATCCCAATTTTAATGCCCTAAAAACCCTAATTTCGAAGGCCTAAAAAACCCCAATTTTGAAGCTCTAAAAAACCCCATTTTTTAAGCCCTAAACAACCCCCAATTTTGAAA
Source organism: Escallonia herrerae (assembly GCA_033070095.1). Taxonomy (NCBI): domain Eukaryota; kingdom Viridiplantae; phylum Streptophyta; class Magnoliopsida; order Escalloniales; family Escalloniaceae; genus Escallonia; species Escallonia herrerae. The sequence continues at coordinate 49,382 of JAVXUP010001779.1, read as the reverse complement.
ACCTAACCTAACCCCAATTTCGAATCTCAAGCAAAACCCTAATTTCATAACCTAAAAGCCGCTAGTTCAATCCCTAATTTCAATTTCTAAAAACCCTAATTTGAGTTTATGATAAGAAGACAAATTAAGCATAAAATAAAGGCCAATTGAAAGATAAATACGTTTCAATTCATGAAATTAACATTGATTTATAAAAAAATTCAAAATACTTACTTGCTTTAAACTTGATATACTGCTTAGAAAATTTTCACTAATCTTCTAGAGGCTATCCACCAATCTTCTAGCGTAAGATTTTTTGGTTGTGTTATGGCAGAGATTATGGAAGTGTGATTTGGAGGATGAAGAAGATGGAAGAAAGAGTTAGGGAAGATGAAAAGGGGATCTGCCGAGGGTAGAAAAAGAAAAGGATCCTATGTTATATATATATATATATATATATATATATATATATATATATATATATATATATATATATATAGGGAGCTGATCCGTTGATAGCGCTAGAAAAATAGGAGATTTTGCTAGCGCGATCTGGCCGTCCATCGGATGGACGGCCCAGTTCTTTTTTTTTCGAAAGCTGTCAGTCGTCCGCTACATAGTGTAGCGGACGACCTTTTTTACCATATTGCCCTTCGCCCCTCGTCCGCAATACAGTATAGCGGACAAATTTTTTGGCCTGACACCGTCAATCAAAAAGTCATCCGCTATACTGTGTTGCGGACGACTTTTTGACTGACAATGGTCAAGTCATCCACAACCCCCCTGACAGTTGTCACACCAGTCCTAGGGCGACAGGACTGCTGCTTTGTCCTTATCCCACCGTTCGCGATAATCTGTAGCGGACAACTTGACAGTTTTTTCCATCCGCTATACTATGTAGCGGACTAGACGTCTCTCACCTATATCGAAACTGTGTTTCATTCTCTTTTCGAAACTCATTCATATTTCTTCTCACAATTTTTCTAGCGGCGTTGGCAAGTAGATCTGCACAATTTCTTCCAAAAAAATCCTTTAATCGTCTCATCAATCACGTAAGTTCACATTCCAATCCTTTATTCGTTCATAATCTAGAGTTTGTTATGAGTATTGCGACTTATGCATGGTTTTGAATATGTATGCGGTGGATTGTGCTAGCGTTTGTCAATATATGTGTATTCCTTATTGTGTATTGCTTATATGTTCATGTGATTTCACTTGCATACACGCAGCATGTCAACTTATGTGAGCACATGCTAGCGTTGTATGTTTGAAAATTTTTACGCTTCCAACCTTGCCGTTTTTTCATAATTTCAGTTGCAAAAAAATGGATTTTAACCCTGGACCAGAAGATCCCTCCGTATTATACGACCAAGCAAATCATGTCAGTACGCTCCTATGGGATGGTGGGGTAAGATCCTTATTTTATCAACTTTCCTATTCTTACGAACATTGTGTACCATTTGTTTTGGTTAAATTGTATTTATTAATTCGTAGGAAAGAGCACTTCTCAACACAGTAGAAGTGTCCGATAATTTCAAAGCCTGGAAGTTGAACAAAGTCCAGAAACGGTTACTGCGTGGGCTTGGGTTTGGGATTTTCACGCATGGGCAAATCTTTCAACACCTTGACCGGCACTTAATAGGTGCCCTTGTTGAAAGGTGGAGAAGTGAAACGAATACGTTTCACTTCCCTCTCGGAGAGATGACGATTACCCTAGAAGATGTAGGGTTCATCTTAGGGTTACCGGTGACGGGACGGCCGGTAATTGCTCCTCCGTCGAAAGCAACGAATAAGAGAACCGCTAGGGACTTCTTTACTTCGATACCCCAGGATCAATTTAGCACTGGTGGTATCAAGTTGAAGTGGTTGGTAGATACCTACAAGGTTCTCCCGAAAAACTACACGGACTAGATGCTTGTGCTATACACACAAGCTTTCCTCTTGTGGGTGATGGGGGCAATTCTGTTCCCAACAACGTCGAAGAATACAGTCAGCGTCAAATATTTACCGTTGTTGGGTAACCTGCTGGAGGTTGGGGATTATGCCTGGGGTGCAGCAACTCTTGCGTACCTGTACCGAGCATTGCACAAGGCAACGAGGCCCGACTCCAAAGCTATATGTGCGTGTCTCTCGCTATTGCAGGTATATCATACAAATCTTCATTACGTGCTTGTTTTTTTTGTTGAATCGACATTTAATTTTGACGATACTTTATTTAATTTGTCTTTGCTCTCAGGTGTGGTCTTATGAACACCTTGCTACCGGCGCACCCAGGCGTAGGGACGGAACCGATAATGTGTGGCCTCGGTTGTGCGCCTGGGAGTACAGCCGGAAGGACAGCCACTACCGAGGAGAGACGATCCCCATCATAACATTACGTACTATCGGGGGGAGCTCGACTCGCTATCTCCGGGCCAGATGCGATGGGCACCGTACAAATATTTGGCGCGACGGGTGGGGGAGTCGTTCGTCTTCACGCTCTCCGGGTTGCAACGCACACCCCTGATCCACTTCGAGGTCGCAGAGTGGCAGCTACCAGATCGTGCTATGCGCCATTTTGAGTGCCTGCAGGGGTTGCCAGCCGATGCGCCGGATATGAAGGGTAACAGGAACCCACCGGGTGTCGAACGGTTTGGCAAGGCAAATGCGCACGACTTGTGCGCACGAGAACTTGAGGTTTGGGATTCCTGGTAGGACACAGCCTGACCCCGTGATCAGCATCGAACAGTACAATGAGTGGTACTACCGCATCACCCGGAGGAGAGTAGCTCCAGTAAGGTTTGAACGCGGAGAGAAGTACCACCCTAGGGGTCAGATCGATGAGCATATGGCATACAATCTGGTAAGTTGCCCAACCAGTGCTTTTAATTGACCTTGATGATTCTAAGTGTGTATGAAGTTACTTATTTATTATCTCTTTGGATGTAGGTTAATGCCTCGTTCGCCTTCTTCCAGAAGTTGAGCGAGGGCAAGGATCTGGTGGATGCAATGGGCGAGGAGCTTCGCCAACAGGCCGAATCGTTGGCGTATGGCTGTGGGAATTTTTTGCTCCAAGCATCCGGGCAGCCTTCGGCGTCAACCCTGGAATGGGGGAACCCGGGTGGCAGCCCCCATATGTGAGCTCGGGATACGGTGATCCCTCGGGACAGACTTCGGGGGTGAGCCAGGGATACGGTGGTCCCTCTGTACCGGGAATGGGTGGTGATTGGGGACCACCAAGCACCATGGGCCAGGCTCAAGCGCCGTGGGAAGAGTACAGTGCGCCCTTCTTCTCTTTGCTTCTGGACTCGGAACCCCAACCCCTCTCTCAGAGTCAAGTCACGCAGGACTGGGGTTTCGAAAACATCAGTCTGTCTGAGACACTGCCCATTGTCCCGTGGGTGGGACCATCTGTTGCAGAAGGAGGGCAATATCCCCCGGTCGACCCCCGAGGGGAGTATCGCAAAGGGCATCCACTGAAGCCCCTAAAGCCGCATAAATGCCAAATTATCAGAGAGCGGTATTTTAGCGGGTTCCCCCCGGACAAAGCGTTATATAGTGTGAATCACCCTGAGGGCATGGATTACTGTTGCACGTGGGGAGAAATGTCCTCCCTGGCTCCGGGGAGTTGGTTAGACAACGGTGTCATCTCTACCTACGTGGAGATTCTGAAGGAAAGGGGCCGGGGCGGCCAAATGAGTATCCGACAGTATTTTTTTTGGATGCCTTTTTTCATAGCCTCCTAGTGGCTGAATGGCATGAGTGGGTCGAACGAAGGGGGAAGAAAAAGTTGAGTCAGTGGAGACCGTCGGATAACCTACGAGCGTATCTGAATAGGGATAGTCCAGTGAGCGCAATGGTTGCCTACGTGTTTCTAATCCCATTTCTAGGGGAAAGCCACTGGTACTTGGTTTGCTATGAACCAATGGAAAAAGTCGTATCGGTGATCGACAGTCTCCACGACGATACCCTCCACATGCCTGTGCTGCGGATGTATAAAGCCCAGCTGGACTCTATGGTAATCTTGAAGTTGATTGTTTAATGCTTATTGTAACTTCCAATTGTAAATGTTAACTCGTGTCTTACGCCGTTTTCTGTTTCTCGCAGAATATATTTTGTGCCATGGTCAATGATATCCGTGGTTTACCTGTACCGGCGCGGCCAAAGCTCCATTTTCGGACCAAGAAGACGAGGCCCAAGCAACATAATACTTCGGACTGCGGCGTCTTCCTATGCATGTACATGGATTACATCTGTCGGTCTGAGAGCCTCAAGGCGGCCGCCTGGAGTTTAGAATGCGTAGAACGCTTTAGATATAGGATAGCTTGGCAAATTTTGAAAGGCCGGCCTAGAGAGATTAGGTTTATTGAAAATCCGTCTAAGGACGAACATCCAGCTCAACATGAGGAAGCCTAGTTGACATTGTACCATTACAATAATTTTTTTAATAAATCGTGATTATTTATTTAGAAAGCTGTCATTGGTGTGATTTCTTTTGGGTTGAGATCAGTTGATTTGTGTTGAATGATTGAGTGATTTAACTTATTTGTGTCCATATCAGTGGACATTTGATTTGATTAGAGTTGGTTTTTTTGCTCTCATTGAGAATGATTGAATGGTGGGAAACAAAATTCATTGAGAATTCTTTAGCTGACGGAGTATCCGTCCGCTACACAGTGAAGCGGACGTTCAAATACTTAAATTTTTTCTAAGTGTTGAAGTTGGATGTTTTTGCTTCTCCATCTGCTACACAATGTAGCGGACGTCGAAATATAGAAAAATTTTCCAAGTGTTGAAGTTGGCTGTTTTTGCTTCTCCGTCCGCTACACAGTGTAGCGGACGTCCAAATATTAAAAAATTTTCTAAGTGTTGAAGTCGGTTGTTTCTGCTTCTCGGTCCGCTACACAGTATAGCGGACGTCCAAATAAAGAAAATTTTCCAAGTGTTGAAGTTGGTTGTTTCTGCTTCTCCGTTCGCTACACAGTGTAGCGGACGTCCAAATATAGAAAAAATTTCCAAGTGTTGAAGTTGGCTGTTTTTGCTTCTCCGTCCGCTACACAGTGTAGCGGACGTCCAAATACTGAAAATTTTTCTAAGTGTTGAAGTCGGCTGTTTCTGCTTCTCCGTCCGTAACACAGTATAACGGACATCCAAATATAGAAAAATTTTCCAAGTGTTGAAGTTGGTTGTTTCTGCTCTCCGTCCGCTACACAGTGTAGCGGACGTCCAAATATAGAAAAATTTTCCAAGTGTTGAAGTTGATTGTTTCTGCTTCTCCGTCCGCTACACAGTGTAGCGGACATCCAAATACAAATTTTTTCTAAGTGTTGAAGTTGGCTGTTTCTGCTTCTCCGTCCGCTACACAGTGTAGCGGACGTCCAAATATAGAAAAAAAATTCAAGTGTTGAAGTTGATTGTTTCTGCTTCTCCGTCCGCTACACAGTGTAGCGGACGTCCAAATACTGAAAATTTTTCTAAGTGTTGAAGTTGATTGTTTCTGCTTCTCCGTCCGCTACTCAATGTAGCGGACGTCCAAATACTTTGTGTTGAAGTTCATTTTTTTAATAAATTGGCGACCGAAAAATCTCAATATCCACGAAATCAACAATCTCAATATCGATTAACAGTGTTGCAGACCGAAGACTTATTTTAGCCACGGAATCAACAATCTCAATATCGATTAACAATAAAAAAAATGTACGATTATCAATCAACAATCTCAACATCGACAGAATCTCAAATGGCACAATTAAGAACCTAAAATTAGGGGGAAAATGAACATTAACATAAAATTGTTCATAACAGAATTTAGGGTTCAACATTGGGGGAAAGTTTTTCACAAGTGCTCCGATCAAACACCGTCACTTGAAAATTACACTTTCCCGTGTGTTCAAACACTACAAAGTCATCGAGTTGGAGGTCATGCTGCTGCATGAATTCGTTCCAACCCTCTGCGAAAGAAATTTGACCTTGGCCGGGCTTCATCTTAATTCTTACATGCCATGACCCCTTGCGGCTGGTTAAAGTTGAATCGAAATAAATTGTGGTAAGCCAATCGGAAAAGGCTACCGGTATGTCCTAACATATTCATAATACAAAAAAAGGTTAGTTTTTAACCAAAGATCAAACTTTAACACACACGAAACACAGAGAAAGAGGGATGGCCTACAAGTTCTGTATCAAAACCAGGCATCATGACCTTGAAGAAGTGTCTGCCTGCAAGGTGCATGTTGCCTACAAATTCATTGCGGCTCAACGAATCAAAAGCCATCACGCTGGGAATGTCGCTGGAGGCGCCGGAGCGTTGAGGGGAAGACGGGAGTGTCGCCAGGGGCGGCGCGGCGTCAGGGGAGGACAGTGGTGTCGCCGGATATGTGGGTCGCCGTAGATGGGGAAGTGGTTGGGTGAGATGTTTGAGACAGATAGAGAAACTGAGGGAGTGATAAGATGATTGGCCGATCTGGGTTATATAGTACAGAGTCATCCGCTACATTGTATAACGGACCAAAAGAACCCAAAAGTTTTTTTCTGCGATGCCGTCCGCTACATCGTGTGGCGGACATAAAGCATATGCGTCCGCTACACTATGTAGCGGACGGGGATAAACAATAATAAAAAAATAACTTAAACTTAGATTTGATGGCTCTCATCAGAAAAAAAAATTATTCCAGTATTCGGTCAAAAAATTATTAGAAAAAATTACAAAAAACTATTACAAATGTCAAACAGACTTGATGGCTTATACAAAAAATTAAAGGTCCACTGCAGCTTGTTCGTCTTCATCTTCGGCGTCATCTTCTTCCCCGTCTTGCAAACCCCCTGGACTTATCCCCAGTGCCTTGTAATGGTTTCGCTTGTCTTGGTCGGTCATTTTGTTGCACAATGCACACCTTCTCAGCTTTTTAGGTTGAGTTGCCTGTTCAATAGAGCTCTTCATCCGCGTAGATCTCTTGCGGCCTTTCGTTTGCGATATAATTGGGTCCAAAGGCCGGATATCATTGTCGTCTTCCTCCCCCGGCTCGTCATCTTCTGATCCCGTAGTAGGCTCAGTGTCAACCGCATTGCTGACTGAAGCTGCTTCCAACTGGTCGACGATGGGCTCTTGCTGCTGAGCTACCTCGAGGAGATGTTTATATGCGGCCATTGTAGCAGCACCTTTTACGGACAAACGGGTGAACATCGTCACCAGATGATTATACCGCAACGTCTCTGATTCTTCAAAGTCAGTATACGGGTGCTCCGGAAAGGCAATGGTACCGTGCAACCTGTTTGCACCTTTCGTCCACCGTGGCAACACATATTTATCGGGGATTGCCCTGATATTCTTCTGGGTGAAAAATCGCAGAATGTGTCTACACAGGATGCCATGGAACTCAAACTTCTTGCAAACACATGTCACCGAATCTGTGAATGTGTCATGGCTCACCGTATAAATTCTGCGCAGCTTCTCAGGGACGAGGTCATTCACGAGCGAATAAACCTTGTACTCACGCGTAGACATTTCTGCCACCTTGTTTATACTGTATCGTCCCGATTTTCGCAGCTCTACTTGGTATAGCAAGAAGATCTCCTTCGTATAGACTTTGGCACCGTTCAGCTCCAGCGGGGTCTCAAGCAACCTTCTCCTTTGTTTGTACGTTGTTGCAAAGTCTGCAGCCCTTTCTTTTACGAACAACGAAGCAACCGCTTTTTGTGCGGATGCAACGAAACTCTTCAAATTGGTAGCTGTACCCACATAACTATCGAACGTGGCATTCATAGATTCACTCCTGCCCGTCATTTTCATGCCCGCTGAAAAATACCTCCTCGTGTAAACGCCAATCCATTGCTCTTTGAGCTCGTACAAGTGCTGGAGCCACTCGTTGTCTTGCAATGAGTAATCCCGAACAAGCTTTTCCCACCTCTCCTCGAATTCATCAATCGTTAACGACTTGTTAACGCACTTGTCAAAATCCTGTTTAAAGTCTGGATACTTTGCGTACACGTGATGCAGACGTTCAGGGTATTTGTTGCTTATGTGCCAAGTGCACAAGTTGTGTCGGGTGTCTGGGAAGACGGTAGCAATAGCCTTCTTCATTGCCAAATCTTGATCGGTGATGATCACTTTGGGTGCTTTGAAGTTCATTGCTTCCAGCCACGTCCTAAACAACCATACAAAAGAACCCTCGCTCTCGTCCCTTAACAAGGCGAACCCGAACAGGATGGAGTGATAATGATGATTGACGCTCGTGAAAGGAGCGAACGGCATCGAGTACTTGTTGGTACGGTATGTGGTGTCGAAAGTCACGACATCCCCAAAATGCTTATAAGCTAGCCTCGAACGACCGTCGACCCAAAAAATTGTACTAACTCGATGCTCGTCGTCAAGTTTATAATCGAAGGTAAACTGCGGGTCCTCCATCTGCATCCGTTTCAATAGGCTCATTGTAGATTGAGCATCATTGAGGTCATACGCGGCTCGTCTATGGGTTCGGACCGCGTTACGAACGTCTGTCGTGTTAAATTTAAATTTTGAATTTCCCCAGCCTGTTCAGCAAGAACATTAACAATCTCAGTAGGTCCAATTCGCGCATTGCTCATTGTGTGAATTAGGCTCCTCGCGACCTTACCCATCTTCTTGTGTTGATGCATCTGACTCACCTTAGAAGGAGTTACTAACGGGTGATTGTGTGCCAGTTCCAGGCTGGTAATAAGCCAATGATCTTGCTTGGGTTTGTAGCTTACGAACATCTTGACCTGGCAATTTGTGCGCTCAAAGCAGTCCCGTCTTCTACGCGAATATCCTATTTCGTCATCACTGTCATCATTGCCTACGCGTGTCTCATTTTGCTGTGGGTTTCTGCCCCTATGACACTCGTATAAGCGAGAGCATATCTTTTTTGTTACGTTGCTTGTTCTTGTAGTCTTTATTCTAATGCCAAAACCAACCCTCAATGAATACGCTCGAAAACATTCTCAGCTTCTTCCAATGTTTGAAACGTTCATCCTAGATACGGATCACTAGCATCTACGGGGATGTTGGAGCTCGACACGAAATCAGACATTGTGAAACAAGACCTGTGTAGAAATAGACTACGCTTAACAATCAAATGACATTTCTAACTGAAAATATTACCTAAAAATTACCTTGGCGAATAGACCAATTTAGGATGACAAACATACCATATACATAATCTCAATTATTAATTAATAATTAATTTATTTATTGAACATAACAAATTATAATTACTAAGATAAATAGCCAAATTCATCATGCCAAAATACAACAAACTTATCTCAAAAAATTCGAATTTAAATAGGATAAATTTTTCGAAGTTATCGAACCTCAAAAAAATAAATTAAACTATAATGAATTTATTTAAAGTTAACAAATTATACCTTTTGATGAACATCGTGTCTAGAAATCACAAACAATCTAGAGTAGAACATCACAAATTGATGAATAGAGTGACAAATTTCTAGAACATAAAAAACCTATACATTTTTGTCCAAACAAATAAATTATACTTTACCAGTCAATCCATAAAGAAAACTTCATCACTCACAAACTGACCTTGCTTGAGTGAAGCTTGAAGCAAGTGTTACTCGAAGCTTGAAGGGAGCTGAAAATGGAAGCGAGTCTGAAGGAGAAGAAAATTGTGCTGAAGGAGGTGAGTAGAAGGTAATACTGTCCGCGATACGGTGCAGCGGACGTGTGCAATATCTATCATACAGACAATCTAGAATTGTGTCAGTGTCAGTCGTGTCAGTCAAAAGTTGTCGGAAAGTCGTCCGCAACATAGTGTAGCAGACGACTTTTTGACTGACGGTGTCAGGCAAAAAAAGTTGTCCGCTACACTGTGTTGTGGACGAGGGAGGAGGGGCAATATGGTAAAAAAGGTCGTTCGCTACACTATATAGCGGATGACTGACAGCTTTCGAAAGATCTGGGTCGTCCACCCTTTCGGGATGGACGACCAGATCACGCTAGCAAAAAATTTTCTATTTTGCTAGCGCTATCAACGGATCAGCTCCCATATATATATATATATATATATATATATATATATATATATATATATATATATATATATATATAGAGAGAGAGAGAGAGATTGCGCAGGAAGAAGAGAAATTTCCCCCCAACAGCCACAAAGAGTAGCGGTTAGGGGCCCACCAACCGCTACTCTTTGTGGCAGTTTGGTGGGAATCTGTGGGCCATTAAGTGCTATACTTTGTAGCGGTTGGAGGATTTTGGTAGGGCCCTAACCCCAACAAAGACCAGCGGTTAGGGTTTTTTTTGCCTCAGAGGGGTATATTTGGGAATACTGTAACCGCTTTAAAGAGTAGCAGTTACCACTTTTTGAAAAAAAGACAAATTTGGTCCATCCACAGGTACCTGTGGACGGCCAAATTTGTGGTGGAGAAATAGCTATTTTGCCACCGGTGAGTGTAGATCGACTCCCATATATATATATGGGTCGTGATCCATTGCGGACAGTGAGAAAAATGGCGGTCGTGGCGCGCGAACTAGCTGCCCATTTTCGAGCATGGACGGCCAGATCGCGCTGGCAACTTGGGTTAAGTTGCCAGCGCTAGCAATGGATGATGAATATATATATATATATATATATATATATATATATATATATATATATATGAGCTGATTCGTTGATAACGCTAGCAAAATAGGAGATTTTGCTAGCGCGATCTGGGCCGTCCATCCCTAGCAAAATAGGAGATTTTGCTAGCGCGATCTGGCCGTCCATCCCGAAGGGATGGACGGCCCAGATCTTTTTTTCTTCGAAAGCTGTCAGTCGTCCGCTACATAGTGTAGCGGACGGACTTTTTTACCATATTACCTCTCGTCCTCGTCCGCTACACTATGTGGCGGACGACTTTTTTGGCCAAGTCGTCCGCTACACTGTGTTGCGGACTACTTTTTTACTGATAGCGGTTAAGTCATCCACAATCCCCTACCCCCCTGACAGCTGTCCCACCAGTCCATCGTCCGCGATACTGTGTAGCGGACTAGACAATTCTAACTAGACCGAAACTGTGTTTCGTTCTCTTTTAGAAACTCATTCATCTTTCTTATCACAATTTTTCTAGCGGCGTTGGTAAGTAGATCTGCGCAATTTCTTCCAAAGAAATCCTTTAATCGTCTCATCAATCACGTAAGTTCACATTCTAATCCTTTATTCGTTCATAATCTGGAGTTTGTTATGAGTATTACGGCTTACGCATGGTTTTGAATATATGTATGCGGTGGATTGTGCTAGCATTTGTCAATATATGTGTATTGCTTATTGTGTATTGCTTAAATGTTCATGTGATTTCACTTGCATATATACAGCATGTCAACTTATTTGAGCACATGCTAGCGTTGTATGTTTGAAAATTTTTACGCTTCCAACCTTGCCATTTTTTTGTAATTTCAGTAGCAAAAAAATGAATTTTAACCCTGGACCATAAGATCCCTCCGTATTATACGACCAAGCAAATCATGTAAGTACGCTCTTATGGGATGGTGGGGTAAGATCCTTATTTTATCAACTTTCCAATTCTTACGAACATTGTGTACCGTTTGTTTTGGTTAAAATTGTATTCATTAATTCGTAGGAAAGAGCACTTCTCAACACAGTAGAAGTGTCCGATAATTTCAAAGCCTGGAAGTTGAACAAAATCCAGAAACAGTTATTGCGTAGGCTTGGGTTTGGGATTTTCACGCATGGGCAAATCTTTCAACATCTTGACCGGCACTTAATAGGTGCCCTTTTTGAAAGGTGGAGAAGTGAAACGAATACGTTTCACTTCCCTCTCGGAGAGATGACGATTACCCTAGAAGATGTAGGGTTCATCTTAGGGTTACCGGTGACGGGATGGCTGGTAATTGCTCCTCTGTCGGAAGCATCGAATAAGAGAACCGCTAGGGACTTCTTTACTTCAATACCCCAGGATCAATTTAGCACTGGTGGTATCAAGTTGAAGTGGTTAGTAGATACCTACAAGGTTCTCCCGGAAAACTACACAGACGAGATGCTTGTGCTATACACACAAGCTTTCCTCTTGTGGGTGATGGAGGCAATTCTGTTCCCAACAACGTCGAATAATACGGTCAGCGTCAAATATTTACCGTTGTTGGGTAACCTGCTGGAGGTTGGGGATTATGCCTGGGGTGCAGCAACTCTTGCGTACCTGTACTGAGCATTGCACAAGGCAACAAGGCCCTAGTCCAAAGCTATATATGCGTGTCTCTCGCTATTGCATGTATATCATACAAATCTTCATTACGTTCTTGTTTTTTTTTAATCGACATTTAATTTTGACGGTACTTTATTTAATATGTCTTTGCTCTCAGGTGTGGTCTTATGAACACCTTGCTATCGGCGCACCCAGGGGTAGGGACGGAACGGATAATGTGTGGCCTCGGTTGTGCGCTTGGGAGTACAGCCGCAAGGACAGCCACTACCCGAGGAGAAACGATCCCCATCATAACATTACATACTATCAGGGGGAGCTCGACTCGCTATCTCCGGGCCAGATGCGATGGGCACCGTACAAACGTTTGGCGCGACGGGTGGGGGAGTTGTTCGTCTTCACGTTCTCCGGGTTGCAATGCACACCCCTGATCCACTTCGAGGTCATAGAGTGGCAGCTACCAGATCGTGCTATGTGCCATTTTGAGTGCCTGCAGGGGTTACCAGCCGATGCACCGGATATGAGGGGTAATAGGAACCCACCGGGTGTCGGACGGTTTGGCAAGGCGAATGTGCACGACTTGTGCGCACGAGAACTTGAGGTTTGGGATTCCTGGCAGGACACGTTGGCAGCCATTGTGTCGGAGCCTGACCCCTGTGATCAGCATCGAACAGTACAATGAGTGGTACTACCGCATCACCCAGAGGACAGTAGCTCTAGTAACGTTTGAGAGCAGAGAGAAGTACCACCCTAAGGGTCAGATCGATGAGCAGATGGATACAATCTGGTATGCCTGCCCAACCAGTGCTTCTAATTGACCTTGATGATTCTAAGTGTATGAAGTTACTTATTTATTATCTCTTTGGATGTAGGTTAATGCCTCGTTCGCCTTCTTCCAAAAGTTGAGCGAGCGCAAGGATCTGGTGGATGCAATGGGCGAGGAGCTTCGCCAACAAGCCGAATCGTTGGAGTATGGCTGCAGCCATTTTTTGCTCCAAGCATCCGGGCAGCCTTTGGGCGTCAACCCGGGAATGGGGGAACTCGGGTAGCAGCCCCCTTATGTGAGCTCGGGATACGGTGATCCCTCGAGATACAGTGATCCCTCGGGGCAGACTTTACGGGTGAGCCAGGGATACGGTGGTCCCTCTGTACCGAGAATGGGTGATGATTGGGGACCACCAAGCACCATGGGCGAGGCTCGAGCGCCGTGGGAAGAGTACAGTGCGCCCTCCTTCTCTTTGCTTCTGGACTCAGAACCCCAACCCCTCTCTCAGAGTCAAGTCACGCAGAACTGGGGTTTCAAAAACATCAGTCTGTCCGAGGCACTGCCCATCGACCCCCCCCAAAGAAGTGCAATATCCCCCAGTCGACCCCCGAGGGGAGTATCGCAAGGGCATCCACTGAAGCCCCTAAAGCCGCATAAATGCCAAATTATCAGAGAGCGGTATTTTAGCGGGTTCCCCCAAGACAAAGCATTATATAGTGTGAATCACCCTGGGGGATGGATTACTGTTGCTCGTGGGGAGAAATGTCCTCCCTGGCTCCGAGGAGTTGGTTAGACAATGGCGTCATCTCTACCTATGTGGAGATTCTGAAGGAAAGGGGCCAGGGCGGCCGAATGAGTATCCGGCCGTATTTTTGTTGGATGCCTTTTTTCATAGTCTCCTAGTGGCTGAATGGCATGAGTGGGTCGAATGAAGGGGGAAGAAAAAGTTGAGTCAGTGGAGACCATCCGATAACCTACGAGCGTATCTAAATAGGGATAGTCCAGTGAGCTCAATGGTTGCCCACGTGTTTCTAATCACCTTTCTAGGGGAAAGCCACTGATACTTGGTTTGCTATGGTAATCTTGAAGTTGATTGTTTAATGCTTATTGTAACTTGCCAATTGTAAACGTTAACTCGTGTCTTACGCCGTTTTTTGTTTCTCGCAGAATATATTTTGTGCCATGGTCAATGCTATCCATGGTGTACATGTACCGGCGCTGCCAAAGCTCCATTTCCGATTGAAGAAGACGAGGCCCAAGCAACATAATACTTCGGACTGCGGCGTCTTCCTATGCATGTATATGGATTACATCTGTCGGTCTGAGAGCCTCAAGGCGGCTGCCTGGAGTTTAGGATGCGTAGAACGCTTTAGATATAGGATAGCTTGGCAAATTTTGAAAGGCCGGCCTAGAGAGATTAGGTTTATTGAAAATCCATCTAAGGACGAACATCCGGCTGAACATGAGGACGCCTAGTTGACATTGTACCGTTACAATAATTTTATTTAATAAAATCGTGATTATTTATTTAGAAAGCTGTCATTTGTGTGATTTTTTTGTGTTGAGATCAGTTGATTTGTGTTGAATGATTGGTGATTACATCGGTTTGTTTTTTTGCTCTCATTGAGAATGATTGAATGGTGGGAAACAAAATTCATTGAGAATTTTTTAGTTGAAAGCAGTCCAAATACTGAAAAATTTTCCAACTGGAAAATTTTCTAAAGTGTTGAACTTGATCGTTTCTGCTTCTCCTTCCGCTACACTGTGTAGTGGACGTCCAAATACTGAAAAATTTTCTAAGTGTTGAACTTGATGATTTCTGTTTCTCCTTCTGCTACACTGTGTAGCGGATGTCCAAATACTAAAAAATTAGCCCGTTCGGCCAAAAAATTAGCTAACGACTTCGGAATGGCCCGAAGTCCTGGGAAATGGAACTTCCCAACATCCTAGGGTTCTCATAAAAGTTTCGCGCAAAATCGCACTAGCTTAATATTTTAAATTACACTGCAAAATTACAAGGTTCCCGTATCAGTTAACCCCTTTCCAGTCTTTGAAAAAAAATTGATTTTTTTCCTGATATAGATCTTTTAAAAACAATTAGGATCTCTTTTTTGCAATTTGGCAAAATCTAGCTTTAGCTATTTTTTATAAATTCATAAAAAACTATCTAATTAAGTTTTCACCTTAAGCGACAGGAAAAAAAAAATTTGCAATGATACCAACCGCCACTAAGTGTGGAGGTTGGGGTTTTCTCAAACCTTTTTGTTGTCATATATTTATATATATATATATATATATATATGAGAACCTTCCTTTTATTATATATATATATATATATATATATATATATATATATGAGAACCATTATTGTCCTTTATTATATATATATATATATATATATATGAGAACCGTCTTTTTTATTATATATATGTCCTTTTATTATATATACACGAGAAGAATACAAAAAAAATGCAAGCAACCGCAACAAAGGTTGGGGGCGAAAGCCAACCGCTACAGTTTGTTGCGGTTGGGTCTGCTCTCGTGGGCCCCCAACCGCTAGTCTTTCTTGCGGTTCATCTCGCGGGCCATCTGAGCCATCCATGAGTACCGTGGATGGCTAAATTTATGGTGGAGAAATAACAATTTCTTCATCGGTAGACAGGGATCGGCTCCCTCTATATATATATATATATATATATATATATATATATATATATATATATATATATATATATATATATATATATATATATAGCTGATCCGTTGATAGCGTTAGCAAAATAGGAAATTTCGCTAGCGCGATCTGGCCGTCCACGCGCAATCTGTGGACGGTACAGATCTTTTTTTTTACGTTTTTTTAAGATCTGTCCGCTACATTATGTAGCGGACAGATTTTTTTACCATATTATCCCTACGTATGTAGCGGACAAATCTTTTTACCATATTACTCCTACGTTTGTCCGCCACATAATGTGACGGATGACCAAAACCTATTTTGTTCTTGTTTTTGTCAGAGACTGTTGGAATAATTATAGCCGCCCCTTCTTTTCTCTCTCTCTCTCTTCTCCTCTCTTCTCCTCTTTCTATTGCTTTCTTCTTTCTTGCTTTTATTCTTCTTCTCCCTCGTGATTTTACAAATATGCTTAGTGGAACTAGATGCGGCAGCAGGTGACGAAGTCGAGAGCGGCATAAGGTGATGTTGAAAGTGGCGACGGTGATAGCTACTGCTGTGGGTGGATTTCGGGATGGCAAAATTTTATATAGATTAGATTCAGGTTTGGGTTTGGGTTTGGGTTTGGTGTGGACGGTAGCAAGATCTAATATTGTCAACCATTGACAAGTAGCAAGATCATGTAATCACTAAGAAAATTCACGATGAAATCACTAATGATCAAGGTTATGTTATGTCATTCAAAGGAACCTGAGTATGGTATACTTGAACTTCCGTAGGAAGAATGAGGGCTTGAACTGTCATTACACATGGAATAGTCTAATGGCAAAGAACCAGAAATGGAGAGAGAGTGGCGTATCTGGGTCTGGCAGTTTCGGGCTCAACTCCATAGGCATTTGCATGCTGCTATTCCTAATTGAATCCAGAAATCGTTTTGAGAATAGAAGTATTGCTGACGATGAGGTCGAATGGTTTGTGCATTCAAAAGCTTGATCCCATATCTCTCTAAACAGTTGCAGAAGAAGGCGACGGCGCACCACCTTAAGACGCGATCGCCAAGACACAGTCGCGGGACGTCCGCCGTGGGCCCGCCATCTACCCTCCCCCAGTTACCTCCCGCCATGACGGCCTCCTTTGCAGATCTGCCATCTTGTGATCTTCATAATATGACATAGACAATGGGTACAAGGGAGAGGGAGAAGATGAAGAGAGAGAAAATAAAAGGGGTTGTCTCTCTTTTTTCAGATCTGACATATGGTACGGGTTCTCTTTTTGTCCGCTACATTATGTAGCGGAAAGATATAAAAGGGGTTGTCTCTCTATTTTCAGATCTGACATACAGTGGTATGGGTTGTCTCTTTTTGTCCGCTACATTATGTAGCGGACAGATATAATTGGGAATTGAGGGGTATATTTGTCAAGATATCGTTCGCTACATTATGTAGCGGACGGACTAAAAAAAAGGCAAAAAAAGATCTGGACCGTAGACAGATCGCGCGTGGACGAGCCAGATCGCGCTAGCAAAATCCCCTATTTTGCTAGCACTATCAACGGATCAGCTCCCATATATATATATATATATATATATATATATATATATATATATATATATATATATATATATATATATATATATATATATTCCATTTCTTTTCTTTTCTCGGCCCTAGCCTTAGAAGAATTGGTCTTAACCACATGAATGCAACCCTTGGGACAAGAATACCATCAGCAGACTAAAGCTCTTACATCAACTCAGGAAGAGTTAAATTCAATTTTTCCATGTTATAGATAAGCCTAATTTGAGCAATGGTATCGGGCGACGACTATAACAGCATGCCAACTTATGAAAGAAGGGGAAAGAAAAAAAATGAGTCAAAATGGTTTAGGGCCAGATTTAGGGTCAAAGGGTCGGGCAAGAATAGGGCCAAAAAGAGGGCCAAAATCGAGCCGGGGTAGGGGTCGGGACTGACCCAGACCTTTTTAGAGCCGGGCCGGGTTTTTTGAATATTTTCATGGCCTGGCCCTGGCTCTAGTCCTTGGCCCTATGGACCAGGGCTGCACTGTTCACCATTTAGAGCCGGGCCGCCTCGCTCCGAGGACTTCTAGTTTGCTAAGACGAGATCATTTTGAGATAATGATCACGAAATAGAGTTCCACTCCCTTTTGTCTTCCTTTTGAGATGTTACGAGCTTCTGCCTTTTGGCACGAGTCTACTTACCAAAGGAAGCATGAAAAGATGCCATTATAGCACTGGCAGCTGGCATGCCCATGTGCTGATGCTGAAGCAAATCTAAATAACGAGCTGGATATATAACATTGGACCATCTCATCCCCCCCTTAACCCACTTAGAATGGGCTTTTCACATGGCACACGAAGCATTAGGAACAGGTTCCTCTGGGCAAGGTTCATTAAGCACAAATTACTGTTCATGAGAGGTGAGAACAATATCTAAGTTCCTTTTCCAGTTGACTAGGGATGGCAATGGGGCAGGTCGAATGCGGGTTTTATAAAATCCGCACCCGCCCCGGTAGTCTTGAAACCATGCCCCGCCCCGCCCTGCCACCGGGTCATGTAATTGTAATACCATAACCGACCCTAAGCTGGTTTAAGAAACCCATCCCCGCCCCGCCCCGCCTGGTATGAATTTCAAACCGAGAAACCAAATTATATCCTGCACTTCAAAAACCCACACACATTCAAGATGGAAAATTGGAAAACCAGTTTCTTGAACTTCTATTTTCGTTCACAGAACAGTGAAAATAAACTCAACATCTCAATTGAATTCTGATGTTTCACCACTATGAGCAGAGCGCTTCACACAGATTTGCGATCTAAAATTAGAATCAGTGACATGAGAATATCGCTAAAGGTAGAGGTGGACAGGAATGGTGCTTTAGTCACCTGGTAGGTGGTTGTGATGGTGGTGGGTGGCCGGTTAGGTGGAACTGTGGAGGTGGAGCCATGGCCGTGGGGGCTGACCACCTACCGTGTGGGGGAGAAGGAGAAAAAGAGGCGGAGGCGGGGTAAGTTGGCAGAGATGGCCGAGTCACAAAGAGGGAAGGAGAAGCTGGCGCAATGGTGGAGCAGCGGCGTAGCGGTGTGGCAGTGGCGTGGCAACTGGGCTTGGCATCTTGCTTCCTTAGTCGGCAGAGGGTAGATAATGACTAAGTGACACTGTGAAAGGAGATAAGAAATTTAGGGTTTGAGAGAATCATATATATGGCCCAGGATGAACGGCTAGGATTGAGTGATGCATATGTTTAGTAGACCGGGGCGGGTGCGGGTCGGATACTGGGGCAGGCTAGACGGAATACCATACCCAACCCTAACACACCACGGATTTTTTTTAAAATTACCATACCCGCCCCATGACCAGTCAAAATAACCCGCTCCTAACGGATCAAAGCGGGTCGGAGATCCGCCGGATGCGGATCTTATTGCCATCCCTACAGTTGACATTAAGGCCAATCAACTTCTCTCAGAGGATGACAAACGATTGTGCGTTGTTTATATTAAAAAAATCAAAAAAAGATAAATTCTGAGAAAAAAAATTAACATCCAATTCTTTCCCCCAAAATCTTCTTTATGATTTTACTTGAATACGACATGATTGAAAATAAAACTAACCAATGGTTTGGCTCATCAAGCAAGATTAAGCTACGATAGGCTAAGCTTTTCCTCGGATCTTCCCTCCCATGACCTTACAGGACCCTGACGAGTGGAGTGGACTCCAAGCTTTTTCTCAGAAAATATGATTAGCCTAGTATTTGGAATACAAAGCCTAATCCTTATTTTTCTAACCTTTGGAAAGGGATCCTAAAGGGTTTTCTCTTCTAACTACAGTTGAATTCTAGAATCATACATAAATAAACTTTATCCATAAGCCATTAACTATAGTTAACACCACTTAATAATTGTGATTTCACAGCAGCACAGAAAATATTTAAGCCCTTACTAATAATTACGTAAATGTCTGAAAATTAATTTATTGCAGCTTTAATGCATTTATATCAAATCCTTAAGTACCCGTTGACCAAGTTTTGCGATCAACAATGAATTAAGTAAAGGGAATATCATATTCTCAAAAGAAAATGTAAAACTTTATGATAATAGATAATGTCCTCGAATTCATAACAAACATAACCCAATGAAGCACTGATCATTATAAAATTATTGCACTCATGAGAATGTCAAAACAATGCATTTTACGAGTTTGAATCGTTAAAAAACAGGTTTCTCCTAATAGTAGTATTATCGTGAAAATTGAATTGTTAAAAAGCGGGTTTCCACATATTAGTATTATCGTGAAAAGTATTTTATCAAACAGTAACACAATAAACTATTATTCATATTGATCTCATTCAATGCATTACGCTAGTACGTAACTTAAAGTCTCCACTTTTATGGTCAAAAGAAACCATCTAATTTAGCACAACAGATGCTAGATATCATTATACACATAAATCATATGTATCACGTGCTTTATATAAATCATATAATACCGATATAAAAGAATAACATACAAGGCCAATAATTGAAACATGCAATATGAAAACAAAATTAACGTCAATCAAATATCAAGCTTTAGGGCAAGCCCCAACAGTTCGGAGTACACTTGAAGCAGTGCTCCAATCTTAGTAGCCGGATGTCGATGGACGTGTTTTACCTTTTCTTTCTTATGTCAAATTGTACGAGTACGGACATGTAATCTGCGCATGAGTTTTGCATTTTTAGGCTTGATAAGATTATGTATAGATACAAATTTTTACAGGCACCCAATACGGACGAAGGACCTAATACGAAAACAACAAAAAGGCATAATATAAATGAAACTAAGAATGGGAAAAGGATTACAGCAATTAGTGCAACTAGTTATCAACCCTTACATATTTTAGCACTCAGTAAATTAAGAATCGGAAAAGGAAAAAAAGCAGGCAGCCAATCATTGAATTGCCCATGTAATCTAGTACTTCATAGTAATTCTTCTTTTTGCCTGCTATACATATATATTGAATGAAAGGGTTCCCTAGAATACAGGAGCATGTCTATGTGGTTATGCATGTAATGGCTAACATTTATATTTGCATGACAGAGCATATGGAGCTTTTCTTCATTCATTTTCTTGTCAGAAGCTCCGTCAAATTTCCGTACGTATATATATATATATATATATATATATATATATATATATATATATATATATATATATATATATATATATATATATATATATATATATAGGGAGCTGATCCGTTGATAGCGCTAGCAAAATGGGATATTTTGCTAGCGCGATCTGACCGTCCATCCTGAAAGATGGACGGTCCAGATCGCGCCTTTTTCCAAAACTGATCCCCGTCCACCATACTGTCTCGCGGACGGGATTTTTACCTTTTTGCCCTCCTCCCATGTCCGCGAGACTGTCTCGCGGACGCCTTTCTGTTCCTGACATGTGTCAGGAAAAAGGCGTCCGCCATACTATATGGCGGACGATCTCTAGGCTGACACATGTCAGGACCTGTCCTCTCGGTCGCCTATAAAGTCTCGGGCGTGAGCCCCGAGAACTGTCCCGTCGGTCGCCTAGAAAGTCTCCCTAATTCTCGGCTCTTTCAGCAAAATTTTTGCGGGCTTTCAGATTCACTTGCTTCCATTTTCAGCCCCCTTCAAGCTTCTTGGAGTAACACACTTGGTTCAAGCATCACTCAAGCAAGGTAAAGTTTGTGATCTTGCTACCGTTTATCTTAGTAATTTTAATTTGTTATGTTCAGTAAATATATAATTAGCAAAATGGGAGACACTTTTGAGATTATGTATATGGTATCCTAAATCGGTCTAATCGTCAAGATAATTTTGAGATAATAAGCGTATTCTATTTCTACATAGGTCTTTTTCACAATGTCTGATTTCGTGTCGAGCTCCAGCACCCCCGTAGATGCTAGTGATCCGTATCTAGGACGAACCTTTCAAACGTTGGAAGAAGCTGGAGAATGTTTTCGAGCTTATTCATTGAGGGTTGGTTTTGGCATTAGAATAAAAACTACAAGAACAAGCAGCGTATCGAAAAGGATATGCTCTCGCTTATACGAGTGTCATAGGGGCAGAAACCCAGTGCAAAATGAGACACGCGTAGGCAACGATGACAGTGATGATGACGAAATAGGGTATGCGCGGAGAAGACGGGATTGCTTTGCGCGCACGAATTGCCAGGTCAAGATGTTCGTAAGCTATAAAGCCAAACAAGATCATTGGCTTATTACCAGCCTGGAACTGGCACACAATCACCCGTTAGTAACCCCTTCTAAGGTGAGTCAGATGCATCAACACAAGAAGATGGGTAAGGTCGCGAGGAGCCTAATTCACACAATGAGCGATGCGCGGCTAGGACCTACCGACATGATTAATGTTCTTGCTGAACAGGCTGGGGGAATTCAAAATTTAAACTTTAACACGACAGACGTTCGTAACGCGGTCCGAACCCATAGACGAGCCGCGTATGACCTCAATGATGCGCAAGCGACAATGAGCCTATTGAAACGGATGCAGATGGAGGACCCGCAGTTTACCTTCGACTATAAACTTGACGACGAGCATCGAGTTAGCACAATTTTTTGGGTCGACGGTCGTTCGAGGCTAGCTTATAAGCATTTTGGGGATGTCGTGACTTTCGACACCACATACCGTACCAACAAGTACTCGATGCCGTTCGCTCCTTTCACGGGCGTTAATCATCATTATTGAAACCAATAAAACAACCCTAGAGGGGGGTGAATAGGGTTTTTGAGACTACTTTAAAAATTAACAAACAACAAACCTCAATCTCAATAACTTAAGTAAGCAAACAACCAAGTAATAATTCAATGAAGATGCTAACTAAACAATCTCAAACAATTAAAGAGCAATAAGTAAAGAGATTGAGTTAGAGATACTTGACAAGGAGAATTAAATGGTTCGGCTTGATATACCCACAAGCCTACGTCCACCCCTTCAAGGAAGTCCATTGAAAGGCCCTAGAATCCACTAGTATGATCTTCCTTACGGGTCAAGATCGAACCTCTTACAATCCCTTGATGCTATGCCCACATCAAGAACAAGCTTTGACAAACCCAAAGCTCCAAAGCTTGACAACCCCAAGCTTTGATACAAGAACCTTTCAATGAAGAAATGTGTACAAGATTTCACTCTCAAGAAGTAGATGAGTACAAGTTTAAGCACTAGAACAAGAGAGAGATGAGAGAATTGATGACTTGAAGAATGCTCACTCTCAATCAAAGAATTGCTCACAAAGATGCTCTCTTTAATGATGTAAAATCATGAAGATGAAGAGAGAAAAGTTTAATCTATGAGCCTTGATGTTTCTCTAATGAATGGAGGCTTAGAATGTGGTTTCCATGGTGTATAATGAAGCCCCAAATCATTTATATAGAGAGCAAATGAAATATAGCCGTTAGAGGCAAAATATGGGCAAAACTGTCATTACAGTCGACTGTAATCAATGCAGTCGACTGTATTCCCTCAAAAATAGCCGTTGGAGTTTTGTCCTCGAAAATAGCCGTTGGAACTGAATTTTGACCAATGCAGTCGACTGCATTGGAATGCAGTCGACTGTAATACCCTGCTGCCAATCAGCTGCCTCACGGAACCCCCTTCCCTATTTTGGGCATAACTTTCTCTAGAAAAATCGGATTGAGGTGCCGTTTTTTGCGTTGGAAAGCTAATGAAAAGTTTTATCAAGATATGAAAAGATTAGCACCAAAATAGTTTTTGAGAAAATCTGAGTGAGCTCCAAAGTTCACTCATTTTCAAGAACCACACTTGTGTGAAAGGTTATGAACTCACATGCAATGCACAAGGTGTCCTAAGGTCTTTTTAGGTCATAGTCATCAATCCAACCATCAAACCAAGACTAGTTACATAATAGTAAAGACCAATCATAATCGTAGTAACTTAGCCTTTGCATTCTTTCTTGCTCTTTGACATAGGACTTGATGAAGCTTCCATAGTATGTCCACTATAACTTTAAGCTTCTTTGGCTTCAATCCATCTATCCAACTTCTCAAATGTGTCTTCATGAGTGTCATGTATATATCTACTAAGAATCCACTCAAAACACACATTAGAACATAATCAATGTGTAGTTATCATCAAAACAAGATGTAAGCTTAGGTTATCCAACCATAGGGCTAACAAACTCCCCCTTTTTTATGATGACAAACATTGATTCTATATAAGGTAAGATGTATCATATGATAGTCAATTAAGCATAACAATCTCACTTAGAACATTCAATAATCTCTAGTATACTCAAGACATGTCAATCTATCTCATTTAGCGATTAAGCTTGTAGCTAGCTTCCCTAGCTAAAACAAGATATGCTCTTCCTCTAATGTTCTCTCAAAACACACAATCACATAGCATATAGAATCAAGATTATTTCTCCCCCTTTGTCATCAACAAAGAGACAAGGGTATGCATGTGTGAAGAGATAACTATAAGCAAGATAATAGCGTGAAGTGCATATAACTTATGAACTTATAGGATGACATCAAGAGTTCTTTCATGATCGAAAGAAAGATATTCAATTTAGCTCAATAATCTTGTTTACTTTATGTATATTTCAAGAGTAACAAGATATTATATGATTCAAGCATGTAAGCTCCCCCTATCAAGTTATCTTATGCATATTCCATCATAATGTATGCTCCCCCTCAATTAATGCGTGCCAACAATATCCAACAAACACAACTAAATGTCTAACCAAGTCATGCTCCCTTTTTGGCATTACCAAACGGGGTGTGTGTAGGAATAGCATTGTGAAGCATTAAGACAACGAAATCTCAACGTGAAATTTTCACAATGCGAATAATGGTCATCAACAATCAATATTTCCAATATAAGTGCAAGAGGACCATTCATCAGCAAGGTTCACATTAATTCTCAACAAGCAAGCTATTTATATCATGAGAAATAAGTATGACAATTTAAGCATGTTTCATGACATATAAGTTTAGTGTATAGCACAATGTTGAATAGAGCCAAGTTTTACCCTCTTGATGAATTACCAAGGAATTGAGCTCATGAGTGATCATTCTTGAATCCATTTTCTTGACAAGCTTTGAGGGTCTCCTCATTTTAAGTAGCATGTCCAATCTTGGAATGCTTACTCCCCCTTAAGATTTAACTTGTTGGATAACCTAGGCTTACATCTTGTTTTGATGATAACTACACATTGATTATGTTCTAATGTGTGTTTTGAGTGGATTCTTAGTAGATATATACATGACACTCATGAAGACACATTTGAGAAGTTGGATAGATGGATTGAAGCCAAAGAAGCTTAAATTTATAGTGGACATACTATGGAAGCTTCATCAAGTCCTATGTCAAAGAGCAAGAAAGAATGCAAAGGCTAAGTTACTACGATTATGATTGGTCTTTACTATTATGTAACTAGTCTTGGTTTGATGGTTGGATTGATGACTATGACCTAAAAAGACCTTAGGACACCTTGTGCATTGCATGTGAGTTCATAACCTTTCACACAAGTGTGGTTCTTGAAAATGAGTGAACTTTGGAGCTCACTCAGATTTTCTCAAAAACTATTTTGGTGCTAATCTTTTCATATCTTGATAAAACTTTTCATTAGCTTTCCAACGCAAAAAACGGCACCTCAATCCGATTTTTCTAGAGAAAGTTATGCCCAAAATAGGGAAGGGGGTTCTGTGAGGCAGCTGATTGGCAGCAGGGTATTACAGTCGCATTCCAATGCAGTCGACTGCATTCCAATGCAGTCGACTGCATTCCAATGCAGTCGACTGTATTGGTCAAAATTCAGTTCCAACGGCTATTTTCGAGGACAAAACTCCAACGGCTATTTTCGAGGGAATACAGTCGACTGCAATGACAGTTTTGCCCATATTTTGCCTCTAACGGCTATATTTCATTTGCACTCTATATAAATGATTTGGGGCTTCATTATACACCATGGAAACCACATTCTAAGCCTCCATTCATTAGAGAAACATCAAGGCTCATAGATTAAACTTTTCTCTCTTCATCTTCATGATTTTACATCATTAAAGAGAGCATCTTTGTGAGCAATTCTTTGATTGAGAGTGAGCATTCTTCAAGTCATCAATTCTCTCATCTCTCTCTTGTTCTAGTGCTTAAACTTGTACTCATCTACTTCTTGAGAGTGAAATCTTGTACACATTTCTTCATTGAAAGGTTCTTGTATCAAAGCTTGGGGTTGTCAAGCTTTGGAGCTTTGGGTTTGTCAAAGCTTGTTCTTGATGTGAGCATAGCATCAAGGGATTGTAAGAGGTTCGATCTTGACCCGTAAGGAAGATCATACTAGTGGATTCTAGGGCCTTTCAAGGGACTTCCTTGAAGGGGTGGACGTAGGCTTGTGGGTATATCAAGCCGAACCATTTAATTCTCCTTGTCAAGTATCTCTAACTCAATCTCTTTACTTATTGCTCTTTAATTGTGTGAGATTGTTTAGTTAGCATCTTCATTGAATTATTACTTGGTTGTTTGCTTACTTAAGTTATTGAGATTGAGGTTTGTTGTTTGTTAATTTTTAAAGTAGTCTCAAAAACCCTATTCACCCCTCTCTAGGGTTGTTTTATTGGTTTCAAGTGGTATCAGAGCCTCGGCTCTTGATTTTTTGGTTAACACCTAGAGAGTTAAAAGATCATGGGGTTTCCTAGTCTTGAGGGGAGTTCTACTACTAGACCTCCACTTTTTGATGGATCTTCATATAGTATATGGAAAATTAAGATGCGAGTATTTTTAGAATCTTTAGATTATGAAATGTGGGGAATTGTTGAAGATGGCCCTTATGTTCCAACCAAGAGGATTAGGAATAAGCTTGTGCCAAAGGAGAAATCCGAATTTAATGACTGTGATAGAAATATGCTTTGCATGAATTCTAGAGCTAAGAATTGTCTTGTTTGTGCTCTAAACACAAATGAACTCAATCGAGTTATTATGTGTGATTCGGCTAAGAGTATGTGGGATACACTTCAAGTCACTCATGAAGGGACTTATCTTCTAAGAGATTCAAAGATGAATTTATGGCATAGAGAATATGAATTGTTTCAAATGTTTTCTGATGAATCTATTATGGAAATGAATTTTCGTTTCACTAAAATTGTTAATACTTTGAAGCAATTAGGAAAAGATTTCTCTAACGGTGATCTTGTGAGAAAGGTAATTAGGTCATTACCTAGAGAATGGGATACAAAAATCACCGCACTTCAAGAATCAAAGGATCTCAATACTTTTCCGTTGGATGAATTAATTTGCTCATTGATGACCTATGAAATGCAACTCGAATCATCCGGGCAAAAAGTTTCAAAGAAGAAGAAGAAGTGCATTGCTCTTAAAGCTTCATCAACAACGGATCAATCTTCATGTGCGGAGGAGAAAGACTTGAATAACAAAGAGATTGATATACTTGCAAAGGAATTTAATGAGTATCTCAAAATGAAGAAAGATGGAAACTTGCACAAGAGCAAGAACGAGTCAAGTATGGAGAGTACCTCAAGGGAGAATAAGAAGAAGAACGAGGCAAGAAAGAAGCACTCCATAAAGACATCAATTAAAGCCATTATTTGGAGCGATAATGACTCAAGTGGAGATGAAAGTGGTGATTTCGACGATAGAGATTTAAATCTATGCTTCATGGCTCAAAAAGAAGATGAGGTAAATTCTTCATATAGTGATAGTGATAGCAATTTTTCCAATGATGATATTTATGATGCTTACGCTCTTTTATATGAAGAATCCATGAAATTAGCCAAGAAAAATTGTGCTTTGAAAAAACAAGTGCGTGCGATTTCAAAAGAGCTAGATGACTTAAAAAGTGAAAATAATGAGTTGCATGCCAAGAATGAATGCATATCTAGCCATTTATACGTAGAGCATGTGAATAATGATTTGGTTGAATTGATTGTGAGCATTCCTAGCACAAAACAAATCTCTTGTAATACTTTGATTTTAGAAAAACAAAATGAAATTTTAAAGCTTGAGATTTGTGATTTGAAAAGATGTCTTGAAAAATTTGTTGATGGTAAAAACAACTTGGATGTCATGCTTGGACACCAAAAAGTTGGTCTTAACAAAGGCGGTGTTGGATTAGATCCCTTCACCTTGTATCCTAAAGTTTTTAAACAACAAGCTAGATTAAATGTTCATACAAGACAACCAAAGAACTATTGCACACCATTTACACATTGTGGTTGGTGCAACAAGAAAGGACATACAACTAATTATTGTCCTTATAAAATTGTCTATGTTAGAGGTAGAAAGAAAATGTGGGTTGTTAAAGAGTTTATTAATGTTGCTAAAACTAACACTTATGGACCCAAGAAAATATGGGTACCAAAAGTTAGACCTAAATTATGATTGTAGGTTGTTCAAAGCAAAGGCAAATAGCAACAAGGAGAAGGCTCCAAGAAAATTTTGAGAAGGAGGAGCAACAAGCTAAATCTTAAGGGGGAGTAAGCATTCCGAGATTGGACATGCTACTTCAAATGAGGAGAGCCTCAAAGCTTGTCGAGAAAATAGATTTCAAGAATGATCACTCATGAGCTCAATTCCTTGGTAATTCACCAAGAGGGTAAAACTTAATGATCTTCTCAACATTGTGCTATGTGCTAAACTTATATGTTATCAAGTATGCTTAAATTGTCAAATCTATAAATAGCTTGCTTGTTGAGAATTGATGTGAACCTTGCCGATGAATGGTCCTCTTGCACTTATATTGGAAATATTGATTGTTGATGACCATTATTCGCTTTGTGAAAATTCCATGTTGAAATTATGTCATCTTAATGCTTCACAATGCCATTCATACACACACCTCTTTTGGTAATGCCGAAAAGGGAATCTGACTCGGTTAGACATTCAGTTGTGTTTGTTGGATATTATTGGCGTGCATTGATTGAGGGGGAGCATACATTAGGATGGTGTATGCAAACTTGATAGAGGGAGCTTACATGCTTGAATCACATTCTATCTTATTACTCTTGAAAAATGCATGTAGTAGAAGAGATTATTAAGCTCCATTATATATCTTTCTTTGGATCATGAAGGAACTCTTGATGTCATCTGTATGAGTTCATGAGTTATATGCACCTCACGCCATTATCATGCTTATAACTATCTTTTCACACATGCATACCCTTGTCTTTTTGTTGATGACAAAGGGGGAGAAATAATCTTGATTCTATATGCTATGTGATCGTGTGTTTCGAGAGAACATTAGAGGAAGAGCATATCTTCTTTTAGCTAGGGGAAGCTAGCTATGAGCTTAATTGCTATATGAGATAAATTGACATGTCTTGAATATACTATAGATGATTGAATATTCTAAGTGAGATTGTTGTGTTTAATTGACTATCATATGATACATCTTACCTTATATAGAATCAATGTTTGTCATCATCAAAAAGGGGGAGATTGTTAGCCCTATGGTTGGATAACCTAGGCTTACATCTTGTTTTGATGATAACTACACATTGATTATGTTCTAATGTGTGCTTTGAGTGTATTCTTAGTAGGCATATACATGCACACTCATGAAGACACATTTGTGAAGTTGGATAGATGAATTAAAGCCAAAGAAGCTTAAAGTTATAGTGGACATGCTATAGAAGCTTCATCAAGTCCAATGTCGAAGAGCAACAAAGGACGCATCGGCTAAGTTACTATCGATTATAATTGATCTTTACTATTATGTAACTAGTCTTGGTTTGATGCTTGAATTGATGACTATGACCTAAAAAGACCTTAGGACACCTTGTGCATTGCATGTGAGTTCATAACCTTTCACACAAGTGTGGTTCTCGAAAATGAGTGAACTTTGGAGCTCACTCAGATTTTCTCAAAAACTATTTTGGTGCTAATCTTTTCATATTTTGATAAAACTTTTCATTATCTTTCCAACGCAAAAAACGGCACCTCAATCCGATTTTTCTAGAGAAAGTTATGCCCAAAATAGGAAATGGGGTTCCGTGAGGCAGCTGATTGGCAGTAGGGTATTACAGTCGACTGTATTTGAATGCAGTCGACTGTATTTGAATGCAGTCGACTGCATCTTGACCAATGCAGTCGACTGCATTGGTCAAAATTCAGTTCCAACGGCTATTTTCGAGGACAAAACTCCAACGGCTATTTTCGAGGGAATACAGTCGACTGTAATACCCTACTGCCAATCAGCTGCCTCACGGAACCCCATTTCCTATTTTGGGCATAACTTTGTCTAGAAAAATCGGATTGAGGTACCGTTTTTTGCGTTGGAAAGCTAATGAAAAGTTTTATCAAAATATGAAAATATTAGCACCAAAATAGTTTTCGAGAAAATCTGAGTGAGCTCCAAAGTTCACTCATTTTTTAGAACCACACTTGTGTGAAAGGTTATGAACTCACATGCAATGCACAAGGTGTCCTAAGGTCTTTTTAGGTCATAGTCATCAATCCAAGCATCAAACCAAGACTAGTTACATAATAGTAAAGATCAATTATAATCGATAGTAACTTAGCCGATGCGTCCTTTGTTGCTCTTCGACATTGGACTTGATGAAGCTTCTATAGCATGTCCACTATAACTTTAAGCTTCTTTGGCTTTAATTCATCTATCCAACTTCACAAATGTGTCTTCATGAGTGTGCATGTATATGCCTACTAAGAATACACTCAAAGCACACATTAGAACATAATCAATGTGTAGTTATCATCAAAACAAGATGTAAGCCTAGGTTATCCAACCATAGGGCTAACAATTATCACTCCATCCTCTTCGGGTTCGCCATGTTAAGGGACGAGAGCGAGAGTTCTTTTGAATGGTTGTTTAGGGTGTGGCTGGAAGCAATGAACTTCAAAGCACCGACTGTTATCATCACCGATCAAGATTTGGCAATGAAGAAGGCTATTGCTACCGTCTTCCCAGATACTCGACACAACTTGTGCACTTGGCACATAAGCAACAAATACCCGGAACGTCTGCATCACATGTACGCAAAGTATCCAGACTTTAAACAGGATTTTGACAAATGCGTCCTCAAGTCATTAACGATTGAGGAATTCGAGGAGAGGTGGGAAAAGCTTGTTCGGGATTACTCATTGCAAGACAACGAGTGGCTCCAGCACTTGTACGGGCTCAAAGAGCAATGGATTGGCGTTTACACGAGAAGTCATTTTTCTGCGGGCATGAAAACGACGGGCAGGAGTGAATCTATGAATGCCACGTTCGATAGTTATGTGGGTACAGCTACCAATTTGAAGAGTTTCGTCACATCAGCACAAAAAGCGGTTGCGTCGTTGTTCGTGAAAGAAAGGGCTGCAGACTTTGCAACCACGTACAAGCAAAGGAGAAGGTTGCTTGAGACCCCGCTGGAGCTGAACGGTGCCAAAGTCTATACGAAGGAGATCTTCCTGCTATACCAAGTAGAGCTGCAAAAATCGGGCCGATACAGTATATATAAGGTGGCAGAAAAGTCGTCGCGTGAGTACAAGGTTTATTCGCTCGTGAATGACCTCGTCCCTGAGAAGCTGCGCAGAATTTATACGGTGACCCACGACACATTGACGGACTCGGTGACATGTGTTTGTAAGAAGTTTGAGTTCCATGGCATCCTGTGTAGACACATTCTGCGGTTTTTCACACAGAAGAATATCAGGACAATCCCCGATAAATACGTCCTGCCACGTTGGACGAAAGGTGCAAACAGGTTGCACGGTACCATTTCCTTTCCGGAGCACCCGTATACTGACTTTGAAGAATCAGAGACGTTGCGGTATAATCATCTGGTGACGATGTTCACCCGTTTGTCCGTAAAGGGTGCTGCTACAATGGTCGGATATAAACATCTCCTCGAGGTAGCTCAGCAGCAAGAGCCCATCGTCGACCAATTGGAAGCAGCTTCAGTCAGCAATGCGGTTGACACCGAGCCTACGACGGGATCAGAAGATGACGAGCCGGGGGAGGGAGCCGACAATGATATCCGGCCTTCGGATCCAATTATATCGCAAACGAAAGGCCGCAAGAGATCTACGCGGATGAAAAGCTCTATTGAGACGGCAACTCAACCAAAAAAGCTAAGAAGGTGTGCATTGTGCAACAAAATGACAGACCACGACAAGCGGAACCATTACAAGGCACTGGGGATAAGTCCAGTGCCTTTGCAAGACGGGGAAGAAGATGATGCCGAGGATGAGGACGAACAAGCTGCAGTGGAACTTTAGTGTACTGAATATTTTGTAATAATCTTTTATGAGCCATCAAAAGTGTCGGACATTTTGTAATAATATTTTAGTAATGACTCGTTTGTAATAACCTTTACAATCATTTTTTTATATGTGATTTCTTACACTGTCCGCTACACTGCGCAGCACAACATTAGAAACCTAAGGTATTAAAGAATACCCCCCCTACAACACTTAGTTTGGCTTTTCTTTTTGGTTTACTTCGCTATACTATGTAGCGGACGGCCCCGCAGAATACCCCCCCTACAACACTTAGTTTTTTTTGGTTTTGGTTTACTTCTCTGCGTCCGCTATACTATGTAGCGGACGGCCCCGCAGAATACCCCCCTACAACACTTAGTTTTTTTTTTGTTTTGGTTTACTTCTCTGCGTCCGCTATACTATGTAGCGGACGGCCCCGCAGAATACCCCCCCTACAACACTTAGTTTTTTTTTTGTTTTGGTTTACTTCTCTGCGTCCGCTATACTATGTAGCGGACGGCCCCGCAGAATACCCCCCCTACAACACTTAGTTTTTTTTTTGTTTTGGTTTACTTCTCTGCGTCCGCTATACTATGTAGCGGACGGCCCCGCAGAATACCCCCCTACAACACTTAGTTTTTTTTTGTTTTGGTTTACTTCTCTGCGTCCGCTATACTATGTAGCGGACGGCCCCGCAGAATACCCCCCCTACAACACTTAGTTTTTTTTTGTTTTGGTTTACTTCTCTGCGTCCGCTATACTATGTAGCGGACGGCCCCGCAGAATACCCCCCTACAACACTTAGTTTTTTTTTGTTTTGGTTTACTTCTCTGCGTCCGCTATACTATGTAGCGGACGGCCCCGCAGAAACACTGATTATCGAACACTTGGTTATTTTTTGAACACTTGCCCTGCAGATAGACAGATATCCAACAGACAGATATCCAACACTTGGTTTCCCACCGTTAAATCATATCGGTCAATAAAATCAATCGCATTCAATAAATTTTTTAAAAAAAAGTGTTGTAACGTTACAATGTGAATTGGGGAACATCATCTCTCGCGGGAATGATGTTCCTTACACGGATTTACAATAAACCTAATAGCTCTAGGCCGGCCATTCATAATTTGCCAAGCAATCCTATACCTAAAGTCTTGTATGCATTCTTCGCTCCAGACAGTCTTCTTGAGGCTCTCAGACCGGCAAATGTAATCCATGTACATGCAGAGGAAGACGCCGCAGTCCGAGGAATTATGTTGCTTGGGCCTACTCCTCTTCAATCGGAAAATGAGGACCGGCCTGCGCGATACCTTCTCCCGACGCCTACCATTGACCAGGGCAGCAAAAAGATTCTGCGAGAACCATAATAAGCATTAAACATAGCTAGCAAAATAAGATTAATCAGTTTTATAATATGCAAGTTACAACAAGAAGGAAACAGGATCTTACCATGGCATCCAACTGGCCTATGCCTCGGTACATATCAATCACAGGCATCACGTCGGTATCATCGTAGAGACTGTCGACGACTGAAACCGTGCTCTGTAATGGTTCGTAGCAAACCAAGTACCAGTGGGCATTCCCTAAAAAGGGGATTAGAAACACGTCGGCAACACTTGCGCTCACTGGACTATCCCTAGCAAGATATGCTTGTAGGTTAGGGGACGGTTTCCACTGGGCCATGGTTCTCCCCTTCCTTGCATTGCCCCAGTCGTGCCACTCTTGTACTAGGAGCTGATGAAAAAAAGCATCCAAGATAAACACGCGCGGACCGATGTTTGGATGCTCCCGACACCTTCGCCTCAGAATTTGCACGTAGTGCGAGATGACACCGCTGTCTAACCAAGCTCCCGGCGCCAGCGAGGCGATCTCTGTCCAAGAGGCATTGTAATCCAAGCCCTCGGGGTGATCCATGTCATACGACGCTCCGTCTTGGGGGGCCCCGCTAAAATAACGGGCTCGGATTAGATCGCATTTATGCGGCTTTAGGGGCCTGGCTGGATGCCCTTTCGGATATTGCCCTCGGGGGTCGATCGGGGGATATTGGCCTCCAATTCCTTCTTCGGCCGGCTGATATTCCCCTCCGGGGCCGCCAACTGGTCCCGCCCACGGGACAATGGGCAGTGCCTCGGAGAAACCGTAGTTTCCGAAAGGACAGTCTTGCGTGACTTGAGAGAGGGGTTCCGGGAACAAATTGAAGGAGGGGCCGCTGTAATCGCCCCACGACGCTTGAGCCTGTCCCATCCCCGCTTCAGAGGTACCACCAACTCCCTGACTCACCCCTGAAGCCTGTCCAGAGGGATCACCGTATCCCTGGCTGACGCCCGTATAACCCATTCCCGGGCTGACTCCCGAAGACTGGCCCGATGCTTGGCGCAAAAAATTCCCGCAGCCTAAAGCCAATGTCGCAGCCTGTTGGCAAAGATCCTCGCCCATTGCGCTCACCAGATCCCTCCGCTCACTCAACTTCTGGAAGAATGCAAGCGAGGCATTAACCTACATCCAAAGAGATAAAAAATTAAGTAACTTCAATCAGACATTTATATTCAACTAATTTGGTTCAAGTCAGACTTGTTGGGCAACTTACGAGATTGTATGCCATACGCTCATCGATCTGACCCCTAGGCGCATACCTCTCCCCACGTTCAAAGTTTACAGGGGCTACTCTCCTCCGCGTGATGCGGTAGTACCACTCATCGTACTGATCGATGCTGATAACGGGGTCTGGCTCCGAGACGATGGCCGCCAGTGTGTCCTGCCAAGAAGTCCAAAGCTCTATTTCGGCCGCGCACAATTCGTACGCATTGGCGGTGCCAAACACTCCGACATCCGGTGGGTTCCTGTTAACCCTCATATCCGGGGCATCGACTGGCAAACCCTGCTCCAACTCAAAATGGCGCATTGCTCGGTCGGGCAGCTGCCACTCTGCGACCTCGAAATGGATCAGGGGTGTGCGCTGCAACCCGGAGAGCGTGAAGACGAACGACTCTCCCACCCGTCGCGCCAAACGTATGTACGGTGCCCAACGCATTTGGCCCGGAGATAGACGGTCGAACTCCCCTCGATAGTACGTAATGTTGTGATGGGGATCGACTCTCCTCTTGTAGTGGCTAGCCCTCCGGCTGTACTCCCAAGCACACAACCGAGGCCAGACTTTGTCGGTTCCATCCCTACGCGTTGGTGCACCGGGAGCAAGGTGTTCGTAAGACCACACCTGAGAACATCAAAAAATTATATTTATATCGTCGATTCAACAAAAATAAAACACAATAACGAAGACATGATTTATATGATATACCTGCAATAGCGAGAGACATGCACATATGGCTTTGGAGTTGGGCCTCGTTGCCTTGTGCAATGCTCGGTACAGATACGAAAGAACCGCTGCACCCCAGGCATAATCCCCAACCTCCGACAGGTTACCCAACAACGGTAAATATTTCACGCTGACCGTGTTCTTCGACGTCGTTGGGAATAAAATTGCTCCCATCACCCACAAGAGGAAGGCCTTTGTGTACACCACAAGCTCACGGCCCGTATAGTTTTCCGGCAAAACCCCGTAGGTATCTACCAACCACTTCAACTTTATACCACCAGTGCTAAATTGATCCTGGGGTATCGAAGTGAAGAAGTCTCGCGCTGTTCTCTTATTCGTTGCGTCTGACGGAGGAGCAATTACCGGCCGCCCCGTCACCGGCAACCCCAAGATGAACCCTACATCTTCTAGGGTAATCGTCATCTCTCCGAGCGGGAAGTGAAACGTATTCGTTTCACTTCTCCACCTCTCAACAAGGGCACCTATCAAGGCCCGGTCAAGCTGTTGAAAGATCTGCCCATGCGTGAAAATCCCAAACCCAATTCCACGCAGTATTCTTTTCTGGGACTTGTTCAATTTCCATCTCGTGAACTCGCGAGATACTTCTACGGTGGTGAGAAGTTCTCTTTCCTACGAATTATTAATAAATACAATTTAAGCAAAATGAACGGTAAAACAACGTTCGTAATAATAAGAAAGTTGATAAATAATGTATCTTACTCCACCATCCCATATGAGCGTACTGATATGGTTGGCTTGGTCGTATAACACGGATGGATCTTCTGGTCCAGGGATAAATTCCATTTTTTGCAACTGAAACTATGGAATCGGATTTTACAAACGCTAGCACATGAACAAATACATACATATATAAATCCTCATCATCGCTAGCACATGCTCAATGCATAATCAAAACCACGCATAAAACGCAATATTGATCACAACTATAGATTAGAAACATGTAAAGGATTGATTTTGTGAACTTACGTGATCTATTAGGGGGTATTAAAGCTGCTCTTATGAAGAAATTGCGCAGATCTGCTTGCCAACGCCGCTGGGAATATTTGTGAGTAGGAAGAACGGAGAAGAGTGTAGAAGTTATAGGACTTTCTTTTGGGTTTGAATATATATATTTGCTGTCCATTGGACAATATATATTTGCCGTCCGCTATATAGTATCGCGGATGACATTAGTCTGTTCCTTGTCCGCTATATAGTATCGCGGACGATAGACTTTTGGTTGTTTTGGTAGTTTTCTCTACGTCCGCTATACTATGTAGCGGACGGCCCCGCAGAATTTTTTTGGTTGTCTTCTCTACGTCCGCTATACTATGTAGCGGACAGCCCCGCAGAATACCCTCTCCAACACTTAGTTTTTTCTACACTTAGTTCCACCTCTCCAACACTTAGTCCAACACTTCGTTTTTTCTACACTTAGTCCAACACTTAGTTTTTTCTACACTTAGTTCCACCTCTCCAACACTTAGTTTTTTCTTTTGGTTGTTGTCTCTACGTCCGCTATACTATGTAGCGGATGGCCCCGCAGATGCTGATAGACTGTCCGCTATATAGTATCGCGGATATACATACCGCAGAAAATGGTTGGCACGGACCAAACTGTCCGCTATATAGTATCGCGGATATACTTATCGCAGAAAATGGTTGGCACGGACCAGACATTTAGTTTGGCACGGACCAGACATTTAGTTCCCGACCTTCCCGAACCCCGGCCTAAGCGGAGGGCCTTATATCCGCTATATATATAGAGAGCTATACAATGTAGCGTAATGTAATAAATTGGAATAAATTGGCGCCCGTAATGCAGTTTTAATAAATTGAAATAAATTGGCCCCGAAGACTTGTTTTAGCGACATAGTAGGTTAATGCTATTTTAATAAACTGACGCCCGAAGACTTGTTTTAGCGACGGAATCAACAATCTCAATTTTTCCAAAAAATAATGTACGATTCATAATCAACGATCTCAATATATCAAGGCAACAAAAAAAGGCACAATTAAGCAAGAAAAAATTTGAAAACATAATAAACAAGAACATAAATTTTTTTATTATAATAAACTATGGTTCACAAATGGGGTACGAAAGCTTTTCACAAGCGCTCCGATCAAAGATTACAACTTGAAAATCCCACCACCCAAGGTGTTCGAACACTACAAAGTCCCCGAGTTCGAGGCCATGCTGGCGCACGAAGACGTTCCAACCCTCTGCGAATTCCTTTTTTTGGGATCGGCCGGGCTTCAGCTTGATTTCAACCTGCCATGCCCCCTTGCGGCTATATAATCTTGCACTATCATGAATTGTTGTAAATTGATTGGTAAATGCTTCCGGTATGTCCTACCAAACACAAAATACAAAAAATAGGTTAGTTTTGGTTAAGAAAAACAAAAGATCAAACTTTTAACACACGAAAATACAGAGAAAGAGGGATAGCCTACAAGTTCATGCTCAAATCCCGGCATCATGACTTTGAAAAAGTGTTTGCCTACCAGGTGCAAGTTGCCAATATAATCGTAGGCGTAGGTGGTCTCCGATCCAGAAGCCATCGAGATCGGCGTTGAGGGGAGGACGGTGGTGTCGGCGGAGATGTGGGTCGCCGTAGATGGGGTAGATGCTTGGGTTAGATGTTTTCGAGAGAGGGGACGCCGTCCGCTACATATATATATATATACCCCGATCTGATTAAATATTTATAGCAGGAGAGAGTTGACGAAGGGACGCCGTCCGCTACATTGGAGATTTCCACAAAGCGGACACTGTTGACGCCATACAGATACCAAGGGGACAGTTCTCGGGCTCACGCCCGAGACTTTATAGGCGACCGAGAGGACAGGTCCTGACATGTGTCAGCCTAGAGATCGTCCGCCATACAGTATGGCGGACGCCTTTTTCCTGACACATGTCAGGAACAGAAAGGCGTCCGCGAGACAGTCTCGCGGACATGGGAGGAGGGCAAAAAGGTAAAAATCCCGTCCGCGAGACAGTATGGCGGACGGGGATCAGTTTTGGAAAAGGCGCGATCTGGACCGTCCATCTTTCAGGATGGACGGTCAGATCGCGCTAGCAAAATACCCCATTTTGCTAGCGCTATCAACGGATCAGCTCCCATATATATATATATATATATATATATATATATATATGGGGGCCGATCCACACCCACCGGTGGAGAAATAACAAATTTCTCCACCGAACCGCTGGTCTTACCAGCGGTTGGCCACGTGGGCCAAAAAAGGACGAAAAGGGACAAAAAAGGACGAAAATACTATGATAAATTCATGAAAATATCACGAGAAAATGAAAAACTCGTGAGAAAATGGTGGCAATAATGCCCAACCGCAACTCCTACATGCGGTTGGCATTATTGCCTTCCGTGACCCCACCCCCCACCCGTCACCCCCCTTGCCCCCCACCCCCTTGCCCCCCACCCCGTGGCCCCCACCCTATGTCCTTTTCCCCCACCCGTGAACCCCCCTTCCCCCACCCGTGAACCCCCTCTTCCCCCACGTGTCATTACCACCCTACCCCCCCACCCCCACGTGTCATTCCCCCCTCCCCCTCCCTGCTGTTCACTCACGGTTCTTCTCTTCCTCTCTCACTTTTCTCTCTATAAAATCCCTCCTCCCCGAATCATTTCTTCCACCCTCCTCATTCTCCCTATCTCACCTACATACAAACAAAAAAAATTTACGCTAGAAGATCGGTGGATAACCGCTAGAAGACCGGTGGATTTTTCTTGAAATATATCAAGTTAAAACAAGTAAGTATTTTTCAATTTGTTCTTACCAATTGATTGTTTAAATTGTGTTACGCTTAAGTTGTTCTTACAATAGTCTAAAATTCGTGTTTAGGGCGTCAAAGGGCGTCAAAATTACGTTTTGACAAATCGGGGTATTACATTCGAAAAATTCCAAAATAGCGATTTTTTAGGGCGTCAGAAATAGAATTTTTCACGAATTTATAAAAAATAGCTAGAGCTAGATTTTGCCAAAGTACAAAACAGAGACCCTAGTTATTTTCAAAAGATCTATATCAGGTAAAAATTTCAGATTTTTCCAAAGACTGGAAAGGGGTTAACTGATACACGCAACCTTGTAACTTTGCAGTGTAATTTAAAATATCAAGCCAGCGCGATTTCGCGCAAAACTTTTATGAGAACCCTAGGGTGTTGGGAAGTTCCATTCCCCAGGAATTCGGGCCATTCCGAAGCCGTTAGCTAATTTTTTGGCCGAACGGGCTTTTAAGCGCTCGATCCGGACACCGGTTCGGGATTTTTAGGCGAAAAATCCGTAAAATACTTTTTAGATCAAGAATGAACTCAGGAAGCTTAAAATAGCATTTTAAAGCACTTTTGATATTTTCTGAAGCCAGGGGGTATTTTGGTAATTTGCCACCCCGAGAGGGGTATTTTGGTAATTTTCCCGAAAAAATTTTCCAACGGACTTTTAAGTCCAGAAATGTAAGTAAAACGCCTGAAATGTTATTTTGCAGCTGATTGCGGGGCGTAATTGTCGCTAAAGGTGAAAACTTAATTAGACAGTTTTTTTACGAATTTATAAAAAATAGCTAGAGCTAGATTTTGCCAAAATACAAAACAGAGACCCTAGTTATTTTCAAAAGATCTGTATCAGGTAAAAATTTCAGAGTTTTTCAAAGACTAGAAAGGGGTTAACTGATACGCGCAACCTTGTAACTTTGCAGTGTAATTTAAAATATCAAGACAGCGCGATTTCGTGCGAAACTTTTATGAGAACCCTAGGGTGTTGGGAAGTTCCATTCCCCAGGAATTCGGGCCATTCCGAAGTCGTTAGCTAATTTTTTGGCCGAACGGGCTTTTAAGCGCTCGATCCGGACACCGGTTCGGGATTTTTAGGCGAAAAATCCGTAAAATACTTTTTAGATCAAGAATGAACTCAGGAAGCTTAAAATAGCGTTTTAAAGCAATTTTGATATTTTCTGAAGCCAGGGGCATTTTGGTAATTTGCCCCCCCGCGAGGGGTGTTTTTGTAATTTTCCCGAAAAAAAGTTTTTCAGTCCAGAAATGTAAGTAAAACACCTGAAAGGTTGTTTTGAAGCTGGTTTGATGGGCGTTAGGGTGACAATGAACCCCCGGGGGCTATTTTGCTAATTTTACGTTACACAAATCTGTGCTTAAAATAACTTTTAGTTCAGGAAAGGGTGTGAGACACCTGAAAAGTTATTTTAAAGAGTGAATTCAGGAAGCTTGTTGTCAGGGGGCATTTTGGTAATTCGCATCCCCGATAGGGGTATTTTCGTAAATTTGCAGCGTTAAGTTTTTCAAAGGATTTCTTAGTCCAGAAATGTAAGCAAAGCACCTGAAAGGTTGTTTTGAAGCTGATTTGGGGCGTTAGGGTGATAATGAACCCCCGGAGGCATTTCGGTAATTTGTCGCTCATCGGGGGCTATTTTGCTAATTTTACATTATACCAAATTTCTCGAAAGACGGTGGTTTAAATAAATTTTATTCTTCTTTTATTTAAATCTATGACTTGTTGAGAATGATATAATTTTTATTTTTTAGATTCCAGTATAAATATGGATGCAACTGGAGGAAATAATTTTTGTGAAGGTTCTGATCCACCTTACGTTGGTCAAGTTTTTCAAGCACTGGACGAAGTTGAAGCATACTATAGAGCATATTCGAAAACGATAGGTTTCGGTATTAGAACTAAGACGACTAGAAAACGGGCGAATACAGATCAAATTTGTGCAAGACTATTTGAGTGTCATAGAGGAGCACCGCATGTAACTCCGGTCGTTCGGATCAGTGACGAAGGGACAACAAGACAAAGAAAACGGGACACATTTCCGGGTACCGGCTGCAAGGCCCATGTGTATGCAGTACACCGAAAAAATGAAAACCATTGGGTTGTCACAGGAGTGGAGTTGAGCCATAATCATCAGTTGATGACCCCCAGTAAGATTGGTCAAATTCATCAACACCGAGAAATAAGCGCGGCACACAGACAACTAATTTTTACAATGGCCGAGGCTAAAATTCCACCTTCTAAGATGATGGGGGTTTTCTCAAGCCAGGCTGGGGGGATTGACAAGTTGAGTTTCAACGAAGTAGACCTTCGAAATGAACTTCGTGCTCAGAGGAGAGAGTCTTTCGGTAAGAGTGATTCTCAAACTACACTTGATCTCTTCAGGTCCCTTCAGAGTGAGAATTCTGGATTTTTTTACAGTCTCCAACTGGATGATGAGAACCGCATTAGTACTATATTTTGGGCGGACCCCCGTTCTAGAGCTGCTTACCAAAATTTTGGGGATGTTGTGACGTTTGACACCACATACCGCACCAATAAGTACTCTATGCCTTTTGCTCCGTTCACCGGGGTGAACCACCACTATCAGTCAATCTCGTTTGGCTTTGCCCTGCTTAGGGATGAGACGGAGGAGTCATTTACGTGGTTATTTGAAACGTGGCTTCAAGCAATGTATCATATTCCTCCAAAGACCATCATCACCGACCAAGATCTGGCAATGAAAAATGCAATCGCTAAGGTCCTTCCAGATACTCACCATGGCCTGTGCACATGGCACATAAGCAACAAATATCCCGAACGGCTTCACCATGTATATGCAAACCATCCGTCATTCAAGACTGACTTTAATACATGTGTGAAGAAATCGTTGACGGTAGACGTGTTCGAGGAGAGGTGGGCCACGTTAATGGATACTTACTATTTGCACAATCACGAATGGTTACAATCGTTGTATGAGATCAAGACACAGTGGGTCGGTGCCTACACCAAGAAGTTTTTTGCAGCC
Organism: Escallonia herrerae; assembly: GCA_033070095.1. Lineage (NCBI taxonomy): Eukaryota > Viridiplantae > Streptophyta > Magnoliopsida > Escalloniales > Escalloniaceae > Escallonia > Escallonia herrerae. The sequence continues at coordinate 7,451 of JAVXUP010001779.1, read as the reverse complement.
GGAATGACTACGACCTCGAGAAGCGAAGCTATGAATTCATTCTTTGATGGGTACGTAGGCCAGTCTTCAAGTATAGCGGAGTTCGTACTAGAGATGCAGAAAGCCGTTGACAGGCAATTGTACCGTGAGAGAGAAGCCGACGCGGCTACAGTTTGCAAAGAAAGAGCTATACTACTTTATTCACCTTTAGAGGCTCATGCGGCTCAAGTCTATACCAAGGAAATGTTTCGACAGTTTCAAGAGGAACTACTAAAGTCGAATCAATATGGCATGACAAAGTTGCACGAGTATTCCACCAGAGATATCAAGGTTTATGCTTTGACAAATGTGACGAACTTCGCCAATCCGTGCTCTTCGTCGGCTCCGAGGACCAGACGACATTTTACCGTAGCAGTTTGTAAGGACACCGGGTTGGTTAATTGCAACTGTCAACTGTTTGAGCATAAAGGTATACTTTGTCGACACGCGTTGAGGGTTTTGAGCGCCAAGAATGCTAGTGAAATCCCTCCACCGTATATCTTGGAACGGTGGACGAAGGAAGCCAACAGAGTCCACGGTCACATTCCTTACGTGCCCAATGTTTCAGTTGATTTCGAGCAATCTGAGTCGCTGCGATATAATCACCTTTGTAACATCATGCACGGTTTATCAATGGATGCAGCGTCGACATTTGATGGGTACAGGTATCAAGTTGAAGCAGCCGCACGGGATAAGGCTAAGCATGCACAGTTTAGGATGGCATTACCAGAAACTGTGGACACTCCGACTACTCGGACAACTCCAGGCGGTAGATTCAATCGAGCCAAACAGCCAGTCATTGACGGCACTGACCTACAAGGTGAGGAGGACGACATTTTTGATCCAATTATTTCTCAAACAAAAGGGCGAAAACGAGCAATACGCATGAAGAATCCGATTGAAGAAGCAACGGGTCAAAAAAAATTACGAAAGTGTGCGTTGTGTAATAAGATGACTGATCATGACAAGAGAAACCATTATAAAGTGTTAGGTATCGAACCTGGCAGTATGGTCGAGGAGGACGATGATGAGGAAGAGTGTTAGGGTTAATGTTTCAGTTGTATAAATTGAACTTTTATAATGTTTAAATTTGTGATTTGGTTTGTGCAATCTTTAATTTGTGATTTGATTTGTGGATTATTGATATTTTTGGTAACTCCGTTTTCGGGCACACTTTAGGCCCCAATTGATAGCTTCCGAAAAAAGTTGTAATTTTTTTTGTCACTTTTTTTCCGCTCATTGCACTTCAGGCACGCTAGTTAGCCCATTTGTAAGACTTTCGGCGAAAAACGAGACACATTAATTTTTGAGTTTTCCTAGGAAGGGCCTATTCGGGCACACTTTAGGCCCCATTTGATAGCTTCCGAAAAAAGTTGTAATTTTTTTTGTCACTTTTTTTCCGCTCATTGCACTTCAGGCACGCTAGTTAGCCCATTTGTAAGACTTTCGGCGAAAAACGAGACACATTAATTTTTGAGTTTTCCTAGGAAGGGCCTATTCGGGCACACTTTAGGCCCCATTTGATAGCTTCCGAAAAAAGTTGTAATTTTTTTGTCACTTTTTTCCGCTCATTGCACTTCAGGCACGCTAGTTAGCCCATTTGTAAGACTTTCGGCGAAAAACGAGACACATTAATTTTTGAGTTTTCCTAGGAAGGGCCTATTCGGGCACACTTTAGGCCCCATTTGATAGCTTCCGAAAAAGTTGTAATTTTTTTTGTCACTTTTTTTCCGCTCATTGCACTTCAGGCACGCTAGTTAGCCCATTTGTAAGACTTTCGGCGAAAAACGAGACACATTAATTTTTGAGTTTTCCTAGGAAGGGCCTATTCGGGCACACTTTAGGCCGCATTTGATAGCTTCCGAAAAAAGTTGAAATTTTTTTTGTCACTTTTTTTTCGCTCATTGCACCTCATGCACGCTAGTTAGCCCATTTCTATGAATTTCGGCGAAAAGCGAGACGCGTAATTTTTTCGAATGCCGTCATATGAAAGGTATATTCGCGCACATTTTAGCGCCAAATTCATAGCATGCGAAAAATTATGTACATTTCTTTTTGGTACAGTTTTTTGTAACATCACAGCAGCTAGCCACGCACGTCAGGATAATGGTAATGAAGGCGTCTAGCTTCATTCTTTTTCAGCTCCCAGGCTATCCTATACCTAAACGTCAAGGCATCCTTCCTAGTCCACGAGGAGTGTTTGAGCACTTCCGAGCGAGCAATGTAGTCCATGTACTTGAGGACGTAAATCCCGCAATCGTGACCGTTATATTGCTTTGGTCGGTCCTTTATCATCACGACCGTCCAAGGGTCACCCTGTGGCCGTCCGCATGCTAGCGAGAGGACAGTAGTCTGCATCCAACAATAAAAACGAGAATCAAGCCTATGAGACAAGAACAATATACTATGAGCCAAGGTCAAAAAATAAATACTAACCACTAAAGTGATGTACTCGTTGTACATCTGTGCCAGCAGCTGTCCAGGCTCGTCCTCCCTTAGGCTATCGTATATGTGAACCGTTCTGAACGCTGGATGGAGAACTAATAGGAACCAGTGGTTTGCATGATGACAGGGTATCATGATAAGGTTCGCATCAGCAGCGGGACATTGATAGTCTGCGTTCATCATGCCTAACACGTTTCGACCTGGTTTCCACTTACTCCTGCCGCCCCCTCGCCTCCATTCTGTGAATTCTCTCACCGTTAATTCCACAAAATGAGTGGGATACATGTTAAGCTTCAAATATTCAGAACGGTTAAAACGTTGCTCTCTAATCCGGAGCAGTTCTATGTAAGCGTTCATGACAAAATTTGAAAGATCTGTCTCCGGCGCCAACGTTCTGATATCCTCATGACCTAGGAATGTCGCAAGGGGAAAGTCTGCTGAATTGACAGGCTCATGCCCGAAGTAGTGCCGGTCGATCCAAGCCATCTTGTCCGACCTCAATGGCTTCGTCGCTTGTCCTTTGTCCGACCGAAAGCTTGGGCGCGAGGCCTGGATTCCTACTTGGGGAACCTGACTCTGGCACTGAGAGTCGTATGCGTCAGGAGGCAAGCGACTATACGGCTCCCACACCTGACTCTGGGGCTGATAGTCGTACGCGTCAGGAGGAGGGCGACCAGACGGCTCCCACACCTGACTCTGGGGCTGATAGTTGTACGCGTCAGGAAGAGGGCGACCAGACGACTCCCACACCTGACTCTGGGGCTGATAGTCGTACGCTTCAGGACGAGGGCGACTAGACGGCTCCCCTTCGTAACCCCGGTACGCAAGACTAAAGTTTTGAACTTCAGTCTTGTACTTCTCAATGGACCTCTTGAGATTGTCAGGAGCCTGCGCGACAAACCAGTCAAACGACTCCAGCTGCTTGAACACCTCAATGCCCTGGTCAACCTAAAAAACATGCATAGAAAATATGGCTAATCATATTTGACAAATGGTCGATAAGGTGCGCAAATAAATTATCAAACAACACTAGCATGACTTACAATGGCCAATGCCCAGAACTGGTCATAGACCTCACGTGGCGCGTACGATGTCTTCTTCACCTGGGAAGGGCGATTCACCCTCGTGCGCGTCACCCTGAGAAACCACTGTAAGTATTCCTCAGTACTAATGCCGTCGTGCTTCAGCGATACAAGGCTATCATACGTTTCCTGCCAGGTATTCCACTGGTGCACCTCGTCACCCAACAAAATCAAGGCATCAGCCACCTCGAAGTTCGGCCCTCGACCACCCCTGTATGGCCGCATGTCTACAGCGGGTTTTGGTATCCCTTGTGGACAGCCAGCTTGCTTCATAGCTCGATCGGGCATCTGAAACTCACATTCTTCGAAGTGAATGAGCGGCACCCGAACCAAACCTGCCAGCACGTACGACACCGGAAGTTGCCAACACCACTCATCCAACAGATGCATCACCTTGCCATATGGCTGCCACGTCACCTGGGATGCATCTAGTATCTCTAGTTCCCCCCGATAGAACTTTAGATGGTGGTGAGGGTCTACCCGTCTCCTCCTCCGGTTGGTCGTAGGCCCCCAGGCCCACACCCTAGGCCACGTCTCATCGGAATCTACCAACGGTTGTGGACGACCCATGGGTAGCCTCTCGTAAGACCAAACCTGTGAATGCAAACATTATATGGAATTAGTAATTAATCCCGAATATATTGACTAAGGATCCTACCAAGAAAATAAATGCTCATACCTGTAATAGAGTCAGGCAGGCGGCAATGGACTTGGCACCGTTTCTCGTAGCCTTATGCAGTGCTCGATATAGGTGCGCAAGGACAGCTGAACCCCACGAATAGGAGTATACCTCCTCAAGATCCTCCAAGAACACCATATACTTCGGATGCACCGTGTTTTTCGAATGCGTCGGAAGTAATATAGCTCCAATAATATACAGAAGGAATGCCTTCGTATACGTCACGAAATCTTGAGGAGTGTATTCATCCGGTAGCACGCCGTACTGCTCTCTCAGCCATTTAAGCTTGACGCCGTTTGTTGTAAGCGCTGCCCTTGGAATTCCCGGAAAATACTGCATAGCCATATTCGCTATGGATGCAGACGGCACGTTCAAAGTAACGGGTCTGCCGTGACATGGGATTCCAAGTATAAATCCGACGTCCTCTAACGTAACAGTCATTTCACCAAACCGGAAGTGAAATGAGTTCGTCTCGCTCCTCCATCGTTCAACTAGAGCGGATATAAGGCAATCGTCGTGTCGAGACCATTTCCCGCAATCGGTGAACAGGGTTAAATTTTGACGGTGTAATAGCTGTATTTGTTCCTCGTTTAGTACCCACTCTTCAAGGTGCCTTGTGCTTTGAATTGTTTCCAAAACACCCCTATCGACACCGTCAAATACGTGCCTCGCGACGTGGTCATCGTCATCGTATAGGATTGATGTATCATGAGGTCCAGAGCTGAAATTCATACCTTTAAGAACAAAATATAATTATAAACCAACTTAGCGTCCATAATATCCATAATATTTACATTCCAAAACTATAACTGGATCTTTAACCTAGCTTACCAACACATTAGCAATAGTCATTATTTCAATGTATTAAAACAAATCCTCAATTCCCACCACTCCGAACGCTTAATTACGCTAGTTCCCACTGAATTTAGCGCCAACGTGGTTATATAGCAATATATAGCCCGATGGCCCCTACACCTCCAACACCTCAAAACCGCTTTAAAGTCAAGTTTTTAAATGTATTACGTCAATTATATACCAAATATATCAGGAAAAATTTTAAAGGGGGCAAGTTACCAAAACACCCGCTACTTATGCAAAATATCCCCTGGCAGTCATCGCCGGTGCGTCACAAGGTTCAGAACATCTGGAACAAAATAAGTTTTCGGGTGTCTCACACCCTTTCCTGAACTAAAAGTTATTTTAAGGTATGAATTTTAAGCTGGATCCTTCCTAGCAAAATAGCCCCCGATCAGCGGCAAATTACCGAAATGCCCCTGAGCGTTCACTATCACCCCAACGCCCCCGAACCAGCTTCAAAACAACATTTCAGGTGGTTTACTTACATTTCTGGACTAAAAAGTCGTTTGAAAAACTTGGCACGGGAAAATTACCAAAACACCCCTTGGCGCGGGAAAATTACCAAAACACCCCTACGCGCGCCACGTCAGCTTCAAAACAACATTTCAGGTTTTGTAATTATATTTCTGGACTAAAAAGTCCGTCAAAAAACTTAGCACTGTAAAATTACCGAAATACCCCTCTCGGGGCGGCGAATTACCGAAATGCCCCCTGGCATAAAAAATATCAAAAGTGCTTCGAAATGCTACTTGAGGCTTCCTGAATTCATTCTTGACATAAAAAGTATTTTACGGAGGTTTCGCCAAAAATCGCGAACCGGTGTCCGGATCAAGCGCTTAAAGGGCCGTTCGGCCAAAAAAATAGGTAACGGCTTCGGAATGGCCCGAATTCCTGGGGAATGGAACTTCCCAACATCCTAGGATTCTCATAAAAGTTTCGCGCGAAATCGCGCTAGCTTGATATTTTAAAATACACTGCAGAGTTACAAGGTTCCCCGTATCAGTTAACCCCTTTCCAGTCTTTGGAAAAATCTGAAATTTTTACCTGAGACAGATCCTTTAAGAATAACTAGGGTCTCTTTTTTGTATTTTGGCAAAATCTAGCTCTAGCTATTTTTTATAAATTCGTGAAAAACTGTCTATATTTGGCACCCTAAAAAATCTCTGTTTTGGAATCTATAAATGTAATACGCTGATTTGTATAAACCTAACATTGAATTATAAGGAAATTCAAAATACTTACTTGTTGTGACTTGATGTATTTAAAGAAAAAACTACCGATCTTCTAGCGGTTATCCACGATCTTCTAGCGTAAAATTTTTTGATTTGTATTGTTGTGGAGATTATGTAGGTGAGATATGAAGTACGAAGGAAGTTGGTAAAAGATGACAGAGTGCAGAAGAAGGGTTCGGGGGAGGGGATTATAAAGAGAGAAGCGAGGAAGAGAGAAGAAAAAAGACAGAAAAAAGTGAGGAAGGGTGGGTGTTTATGCGGTCAAAGGCTGCTGCAAAAAAAAAATTCGGCAGAAGGACACCACGTTGGGGCATCACGGGGGAGGGAAGGACGACACGTGGCATCGTGGGGAAGGACACCAGGTGGGGCATCACGCGGGGGGGGCGCCACGTGGCAGGGGAGGGGCAGGGACCAACCGCGGGTTGTAGGAGCGGTTGGGCCCTGCGGATGAGGGGAGGGGACGCCACGTGGCAGAGGGAGGGGACCAACCGCGGGTCGTAGGAGCGGTTGGGCCACGTGGCAGGGGGAGGGGACGCCACGTGGCAGAGGGAGGGGACCAACCGCGGGTGGTACCGGCGGTTGGGCCACGTGGCAGGGGGAGGGGACGCCACGTGGGAGGGAGGGCACCAACCGCGGGTGGTACCAGCGGTTGGGCCACGTGGCAGGGGGAGGGGACGCCACGTGGCAGGGGCGGGGACCAACCGCTGGTGGTACCAGCGGTGGGCCGGCGCGCCCACGTGGGCGCCCCCGTCCCCCGGCCACGTGGCCCAACCGCTGGTACCACCCGCGGTTGGTGCCCTCCCCTCTGCCACGTGGCAGGGGGAGGGGATGCCACGTGGCAGGGCCATCGCTAATACCGCCGGTTGGCCATGCTGGTGGGCCACGTGGCAGGGGGAGGGGGACGCCACGTGGCAGGGGCCATGGGGTTGGGCCACGTGGCAGGGGTGGGGGACGGCACGTGGCAGGCATATTAATGCCAACCGCTGGTTGTGCATGCGGTTGGTGTCCTTTTTCTCTCTCGCCATTTTCTCACCATTTCTCGTGCCATTTCTCGTGCCTTTTTTGCCATTAATGCAGTGACCGTACACCTTTTTCGCCTTTTTTGGCCCACGTGGCCAACCGCTGGTCTTACCAGCG
>JAVXUP010001778.1:0-193009 GCA_033070095.1 Escallonia herrerae | reverse complement strand
GAAAAACATAAGAGTTTTTAAGACTTCATCAAATCTGGAGATGGCTGGGACTTTTATAAATCAGGCACAGAATGACGTGTGATCAGGTAAGGAATTCGTTTGTTTAATTCATCATTTGCAAGAAAAAGCATCTACAATGTCCAACTCAAAAGCATGCTCGAGAATAGGAGAAGTCCAGGTATAAGAATCAAGGAGAAGCCCACCAGATATAAGAGCAAATTCAAACCCCATGTATTGTCGACGTGAGACTTGACACCCGCCCTTACGCAAAGCGTGTGAATAAGAGGTGCTCCTCTTCAACAAGAAGTGGTCTCGTTAGATCGAATACGAACACAACTTTTCAATGGTGTTGATATAGTGGAAAACCTTGTGAATATCTTGCACGAGAGACAAAGAGGGTGTGTGCGTCTGTGTGTGTTTTTTTTTCACAAGTTGAGTACGTATGTATTATGTAGCAATAGAAAACTAAAGCAAAAAAACCTACCAAAAACTCTCTCCCCAAAGTCTTCCCTTAAAAAATTTTCCAAAATCCACCAATTTATGGACCATTGTAGCAATAAGAGCATAAAGCCTCTAGCAAATATTACCGGGGAACCATATTGAGATCAACAATGGAACCACATCCGGTCTTTCGCTCCTTCATGCGTTCGTGTTGCCAACACAAGACGCAATTCTCCATTGCCTTCCGCTTGCAGGAAGAACCATTATCTGTTGTTCTCACACAGCCAGTGGACGAACTAGCAGCATTCGCACTGCACTTCTTAGCATTGATCTTAGCGTGTTGCAAACAATAGAGACTTCCGTCCTTTGCAAATCTGCTGCAGGGCGTTTTCTTCTTCGTTGTTTCCGCACAACGCGGACGAGAGGACTGAGTAAAATATCAAACGTGCGGTGAGATCGGATCAATAATTTGTTTACTATTGGAACAAATGACTGCTTATTTGGTGACAAGGAAAAGATAGATTCACAAGGCTTCATATATATATATATATATTGAAGTACCGACGAAACTTGCAACTGGTAGAGCCGATGCTAAGACATAATCTGTTGCAGCGGGACTTGTTTTAAGTAGACAGAAAGAACTTGGGAGTAAAAATAACAGTTGGGAAGTGAGCATTGGCCCAGACGACTTTCACACCCCAGACGCTAGATGAATGCCATCACCATAGGGGAAAGAGTGTTGAAAGAGAATCAAGATTTACTGGATTCTTACACTCGTGTACATGCCGTACTCGTAAGGCGTCTAAAGCATGAGGTATTCAAGAACTTTAAGGCGCAGTTTCCGATTTAGCCATATTTTTGTGTTGAGAGTGATGGTGGTGCTGTATTGTGGTGGTACGAAACCACACACACACACACACACATATATATATATATATATATGAGAATGACGAAATATACGTACCTCTTGGCTAGTGAATACGGCAGCAGGAGCAGTGGCGATGCACAAACCCGTTTGTTCCCTTGCCACAGGTGCTGCAGGATTGTTAGTTTCCGAACCAGGAGAATATAAACTGCCGCAGCCACCTTCTAAAGCAGATGACATCAGTACATCTGGAGGAGACTGGCAAAAAGAAAGTGTAAATAAGACGAGGATCTAGGAAGGTGGCTTGTTATGGGGATATATTCATACCCAAAAAGAACACACACACACACACCCCACACAACTAATACGATATTGAGACGGATGGTGCATGGTACTTTATTGTGTTGGTATTCGTTGTTGAAAATGTTGGGCGTGATGGATGTCCTTGTAAGATGTGAAGGATTGGATGGTACAGCTAAATGTACAATCAAGAACTTTTAGACTATGGTATTTCTTCACTCATTTTGTAATGGAGTGAACGTATTTGTAAATGTTTGCGATTAATAACCCAACCGTATGTAACCATCGGATCACACATCGTTTGGACAAAGTGCAATCACGCAATATAATACTGTACTAAGTTAGAATGCCGATATTAGCAGTGTGTAAGTGATATACAACATACGAAAAAGGTGCATGTAAGCTTTTTTTAACCATAACTCGCATGTTAGTCGTCGTTTCTTTTTCTCTATTTAGATTCGTTAATAAACTTATACAAGATGGGAAAACATTGTAGTAGTGCAATTTGTAAAATATGAATGTTTGTTTCACTGATCTGTATAACTTTACGCACATATTTTCTCTCATAATTAAATCTTTCTATGATCACGATATCAAAAAATTATATCATGAGAAACTATTGAGTATATATCTTGTAGACCGAAGGAAAAGATTTGGCAGCACCCTGGTTTCTCTAGGGTTGTAGGCTATTTCTCCTGCTGCTCGGGTTTGTATAGTTCAGAGAAGGAGAGAGTGAAAAGATGGACATACCTGTTCACTCGGAGGTCGGTCCTGAGGATAAGTGGATGCCGCAGCGGGGATGCACAAACCCATTTGTTCCCTTGCCACCGGTGGTGCTCGATTGTCCTTTGCCGGACCACGACCATATAAACTTCTGCCACCGCCTAATGCGGATGACACCACTGGAGGACACTGGTGAAGAGAGGTGTAAGAAAGTAGGGTTTAAGGAAGGTGACGCGTTATTAGGCCTATTTTTCATACGTACCTGTTTGCTCCATAGAGGCCGGTCCTGAGAATAAGGGGATGCCGCGGCAGGAGTGAACAAACTCATCAGTTTTTCCCATGTCACCGGTGGTGCACCATTGTAAATTGCCAGACCAAGAGCATATAAAGTGTCGATGCGACGACGCTGGTGAAAAAAGGAGGCGTAAAAGCTAGGTTTAGGAAGGTGGCGCCTTAATCTGCCAATATTCATAGGCAAGCATACACACACACACGCATTTATACAGAAAAAGAGAGTACGATGAGAGGATGAGGTACCTGTTCACTCCATAGAGGCCGGTACTGAGGATACATGGGCACGGCAGCTGGAGGGGACGGGACGTACAAGCCCAATTGGCCGTATGCTGCAGGAGGAGGAAGGTAACCATATCCTAAACTCAGAGGAGAGGATAGTTGAGAATAGACGGCATTGTCAATGTTAGGGTTATGGCCTTGGTACTGCTTGACGTGGGGCTCAAGAAGGCTGAAATAGAAAGGGTGGTATTGAGGGTTGAGGTTAGCGGCCGGATAGTTCACCGGGAAACGTGTGCAACCGCCGGTAGAACGAGCATACTCATGTCGGTTGCAGTGGTGGTTGCCGGACGGGATCATGTCGTTCATCTGAATCCAAGAAAATCTTGCGGAGGAGGCTATGGCGCGGGTGCTGTGAGAGAGAGTATATGGATAGGGTTGGATATGTAGGAGGAGAGGAAACCAGAAAAGGGAAGCAGAAATATATAGTAGCAAAGGTGGCTAAGAAAATTTTAATCTATTTGTTTTAGGAAAATAGTAGCCAAAATTAAGAAGGAAGATCTTTCTTGGATCCACCTAATATCCTTCAATGTGAGTCGATCACATCTTCGTATCAGTAACTCGATATAAAAATTTTAATGTACCGCTCAGAGACATGACATGGCGTAACTAACGGATAAGACGAGTGAATAATAAATCATTAACCTTCTGTGTAAGGGAATTCGTCAGTTTCGTTAGATCATACGCATCTGTTACACCACGTCAAATCTATCACGGGTATACTAATTCTTTCTTCGGTAGATTTTTATTTATTTAATTTCCTTTTATCAGAAAGGAAGCTTCCAATTTTTGGATATTGGGGTTAAACTCTATTACCTAAATATGGATTTATTTCAAGTTGCAAAAACTAATTAGAAAAAAGGATTTTGTTTTAGTACTGATTTGTTTTAGCCAATTTGCAAGACAGATCGACTATTTTAGTCATTAGTAGTATTTTTGGCGACAACGAAGTGTGAAATTTTTTTTGTATCTATGGTTGCAGACTTTGTTTTCTATTTTCTGTTTTCATTTTCTATTTTCTTTAAATTTAATTTTTTGCTTAAAGTTGTTGCCTTATATAGATTAGTTTGATGCTTTATACAAAATTTATCAATAATCTCCGGAGGAAAAAAAGTTCTATAAAAGGCAATTACATCTTAAAGAAGGAAAAATCATTCTATTTTTCTGGGGTAAAGCCACGTACACTGTGCTGAGTCACAAGTGACCTTACAAATGCTATCATCTTGAATGATTATAAGATAAAAATAGCAAGATTTCATTGTTTGGACATAGGTTTTTCTAATTTTTGCAATAGCCTTTTGCTTGGAAAAAAGGACACAGAGACTAACTCTGAAGGATACAGAAATCTATGAGCTGGTGATTGGTCAAATTATACAGTCAACTCATTGCATAATCAATTAGGAGACCATAATACTAAGATTAGTATCAGCCAAGTAGAGATAAATATGTTAGAGATAAAAGTTCTCCAAGTCTTAATACTATACATGATTCGCCATCTTTATCTCAATAATTAATTTTTTTTGCCGCTATAGTCCATTAACTTCAAACTTTTTGCCATACAAGTCTTTTTTTCGTTTTCACAATATTTTTTATTTTGTGGCCCAGACATCAATGGCACTAGTGTCATTTTTCTACCTCAAAAGCAAAAGCTTTTCTACCTCAAAAAGAAAAGCTCTCCCTTATGGTCTGGATTGCTCAATTAGTTCATGAACTAATTCTTGCACTCTTTCTTTAACATTACATCATTAATTAACTTCGTCCTTTTGGTCACTCCAAGGTAGTCAAGATACCCCAACGAATAAGTAGCAACATGGCCAGAATCTTTTAGTACTATAACCACCAAACTCTTTACAAGGTGACTCTTTTCTTTACTATGCACCATCAACACTCTCTTCCTGTGGGATACAAGTTATATTGAATTTTTATTAATTTAACAAATCCAACCCAAATATATGTTGGCTTTTACCCAACAAATCTATATTAGTTCAAAAATAGGCCAGGATGTGTCGATTCAATATTATGGTGAGCTATTTTGGGCTTTGGCTTTATAACCATCATAAAATTCGTATTTGATTTGATTGGTAAGTCCATGAATAACATTGGTCATTCCATGAATAACCACCAGCTCCACCTACCGCTGCCGCCTGTCACCACTGGCATCCACCAAAGACAACTGTCGACGCCTACATTGCCATCTGCTGATGTCATCCACGGCTGCCTCCACCGCTAGCGTGCCAGTACCTGCCACCGTCCTCGGCCAGCCACCGCCACAGCTGCTGGTTGAAGCCAGCCCCCAGCCTCGCGCCACCGGCAGCCGCATTACTGGTAAGAGTAATACCACCGGCAGTCACTACCACCGGTCACCTGACGCAGTGATACATGCTGTCTTCCAATACGGTTACGGTACAAGTAATTATAACGATAAAGATGCATATACCTGAATTAAACAAATGTAACTGTAAATCCCAGAGAGATTTTATACAGATGAGCTCTTTTCTCCCCCCTCTCAAGTTCAGTGAAGGGACACCTGAAGAGGACAGCAAACAGACTGCAACTACTAATCATGGTCTGCTTCATGCATTTAGTACTAATATTACGACAACAAAACAACAAAGGGGAAGCAGCAACGGAGAGAGTAGTACAATGCCCTGAATAACCACCTAAAAAGTTAAGATTAGCGAGCTTGTGCCTGGTTGGAAGATCTGTCCCCTAACATTCAAGTCCTGTATTTCGTTTCTTCTAGCAATCCCTCGTTCAATAAACCTGCAATGCAGCACACTAGTATATGATGACCTGGGAAAGGAAGAGAGCTATCTTTTACTTGTACAAAAGCCCTCAGGTAGCACCGATTCTTGTATAGAATGTGAAGTGTTTTTGAGTGAGACCTTGTAAATTTTCTCTTACCCCTTTCTTTGTTCAGAGATAAAAACAAAGCAGGGGCAATTACATCAACACTATAGTGCTCAGACCAATAAAAGCCAATGCAATAATGATGATAAAAGTAACAAAGTTGGATTAACAAAGGCAAAAAAGCTACTAAGCACGTGCTTGCAAATCTCTTAACAAAGAAAAGAACATAGGCCAACTAGCGTAGGAAAAACGGAAGCCTAAATTTTAGAGGAAAGACAGAGTCTATCAAACAGGCCTAGATTGTCCCTTTTGTCATTTTCTTTCTGACTTTCTGGTTTTCATGTTGGCTAAGATATTGCCACAAAGAAGATCTCTGTTACCACAGCATTTTCTAAAAATGACACAAACTCCATGCACTCTAGCTCCCTGTTTTTCTCACCTCGTGCTGCTATTTTCACTCTCCTAGCTCAAACTTCCTGCAACCGCAGAAACACAACCTATATTCCATCTCCATGACCACACTCATCGGATGCACAAAAACTTGCCATAATAAGGCACCATAACCAATACATGAACTCACTCTCTCACCTTATGCATCATTAACAACAGAATTCTGAATACCCACAAAACCGTTAATAGCACATACAAGAGCCACCATAATTGGGCTCACACATTCCCATGTCCAAAGAACCCAACATTTGGGTTTCTCACCATTCTCTTCAACTTTTTCATCTCAACAGTGAAAAACATTAAGAACCTATTTATAAAAATAAAAAAATAAATATCGACGACAAAAGGGGTCGTGGCTGCTGCATTTTTCTGAGATTGGCAGCAACGACCAAAGCAATCAGACCCCTATTCCAACGGAAGTTTTTACAAAAAAAAAAAATCAGAAATGGACTGAAAACAGAGCTACCAAACAGAGAAGAGAAGAAACAAAGGAGAAACAGAAACTAATGGGAAGAGAGAGAATATAGGGAGCTGTAATTAAGGGCCCTTTTGTCACTTGGCATAAAGTGTTTGTGGCACAGTGTATTTGTTTATTACAAAATCGTCTAACTTAACGTTTTTCATTCTAATTTTGTATAAGAAACACTGGAACTATGATCACCTTCCACGAAAAGACTCAGAAGTACCCAATGCATCTACATTGTTTAGAGAACTTTTAAAGAATTCAGTACATTCTAGATCTTGAATGAGCACAAAACAATAAAAAACCATAATGCAGTTAAAGCACCTGTTTTTCATCCTCAGTTAGTCTGTTCCACAGAAGTCCGGTCTTCTTGCTGCAAAGGCTTCAAATAGGTGTGATGTTCAGCAAAGGAAATATTGTAATCCCTCCTATTTGATTTGGGTCGAGAAGGATCCCTTGCTGCCAGCTGATATCTCTTCCGACTTCGGTGAGGAGGTGCAGTATAGGGATGACAACTCTGGGACATATGTAAATCCGTAGGAATATGATACAGGACACCATTCAGCCTCTCAGAACCCAAATTCACACTAACCAAATACCCAAAATCAAATTTTGCATCAATAGTTCCTCTCACTTTACTGCCAGGCTCCAGATAGGAACTTTCTGTGAAAAACAAAGACAACCACCCTTTATTGCGATCGAAATGTTAGTCACCATGCAATAGCATCTCAATAATATGCCACACAAAAGGAGAAGGAAAAATACTGAGACGGAATGTTATGAGGTAAGGAAAACCATATTGAGATGAATATCTTGTGACAGCCCACGAGATTTATTTGTAATGAATAATAATTGCAGTAGCAAACAGAAGACCATATAAAATGCAAAGCATTAAACTTCACAGATACAATAAATTCAGTGAATGCAGTATTTGGCACAATCATCATGTGAAAGTTTGAGCTCAAACCAAACAGCCCATTTAGGTTTACACATGTTTGATGGTTTCCGCTATGCCCCTAATGCGCCCGGACATCTTCAAATCTTGAGAAAGATAAGAAGTGACGGATATGTCTTTTAAACGTGTTGGACACATGTCTGGAGCATGCCCAACACCAGCACTCAGACATCCAGATTCCAGAGACATTCGTTCTTTCATGATCATCACATACCCTAAAAGCCGATCGGGTCATCTAAACGGTGGATTATAATAAATCCTGGTACTGACTTAGGGTCTATTTGAAATCACTTACAGTTTTAATTTTTCAGTTTCCAAAAAAACCAAAACCAGTTTAGTTCTTATTTTTTACAAAAACAAATAGGTGTTTGATTACCCAGTTCTTATTTTGAGTTTTTTCTTTTGGGTGATTAATTACCCAATTTTTATCTTGAGTTTTTTCTTTGGTGGTGGTGGCCACCGCGGGGGCGGGGGGGTCCCAAAACAAAAACCAAAACTGGAAACCCAAAACTCAAAATGGGAGTTTTCAAAAACAGCCCTGTTTTAAAAACTGGTCTTCAAAATTGCAAGGAAAAAAAAAAGAAAATTGTGTGCCAAACGCGTTTAAACTAGAGGAAAAACTGAAAATTTTAGTTTATATGATAGTCCCTTCTGTCAATAATGCGTTTGGAAACTCTGTCCAAACACAGGGAAAACCCTAAAATGTGGCAATTCTGGACAAGTCAGTTATAGCAATGTAAGTCAAAGTAGGGGCCACCATTGGATTGTCAGATTTGAAATCTTTCTTGCACAATTATTTCCCTCATGTATGCTCCATTTTCAAAAAAAATAAAAATGGCCAAATAACATGGACTGGCTGACTAGCATAGGATTGAGTAATTAATGAGGTTTAAAAGCTCAGTGTTAATAACAATAATGTACTTTCTGTCTTCCTCAGCAATGAGCATGGGCATCAAAAGTCTATCAAATCTAATATGGTTGGCATTGTATTCAATGAACTGGAAGGCATGGGCTGACCTGAAAATTGATTCATGGGAGCATCATCCTCAAGAACATGGAGGGGAGCTGATCCATTGACAGTACTACCTGGGGATTCTTTTGCACCAAATGCAAGATCACTTATATTTTTCTTTGCCAAGAAATTTCCAAATTAATAAGTATTAGTAAGGTCAGGTTTCAAGTACCAGCAGCATATATGGAAGGGACTTTTTTCCGGAAGTAATAAACCTGCTCAAAATGATAAAGCAACGACATATAGTACTTCCGTAGGACGAACGACGCACTTGTTATTGTAGATGGGAAATGGAAGACCAAAATGACCTCCTTCCATTTGCGATCTGTTAGAACCTGCGACAAGTTCATGAAGTAACGAATTATAATCCCATGCAAAAACATCAAGCCCAAGCGTAGAGCGACTTAACATCCTCAGTGAAAGGCGAACAAAAGGAGCAAACATATGCCTAAAAGGAGCAGCAACAAACAAGTTCATTTTAATGTGAACATGATAAGTCATAACCAGAAGATGTTAACAGATTTTGTACCGTATGTGTACACAATCTACACAGATTCCCCCAATCATTCTTGTAGTCAAGGAAATGCAAATGCATGCACCAATTTAGACCCATACACCCTAGCTGCCTCTATCCAAACAAGTTAGGGAGAAAACACATGAACCTGCAAAATAAAAGTGGTTGCAGCCAACTGTGGCAGAACAGGATACGCTCGTCTCTAACACTGCCTTTGCGTACCTTTAAAATGCCACCTCGAGACGTGACCTCCACAAAAAGGCGATGTAGATCTAAAGTCTTCCCCCCAATAGTAGGGACCCTGTTAGTAAAAAAGGATAAAGAAAAAAATATCAATCAGATCCTTTCATTCTTCTCTTTTTTCCATGTGTCCTCTCTGTTTAAGCAGGTGAAACAGGTATTACTCAAAGCACAGAAAAGGTTTATAGAATTATTAGAATAGGAAGATCAAATCATTTCAATGTTCCTTCAATATATACACCATACACAACAATCATTTTGAAGGGAACGTAAGTGGTGATGAGGGCACACCAGCACAGCTTCTTGTATCTACCGGCCTTCTTGTATAAGCAACTGTTCCATAACTTTGCTCCAAACCATAACATTTAAGAAATTTCCCATACTACAGAGAAACAGAGATGAAAAAAGCAAAATAATGTGTAACGCTAAGTAACCCAAATTTTAGTCCCAAACGATGTGGCTCATTATGAATATTAGAAAAAGTAAATTCAAACATCTTAAAATGCTTAAATTACACGAGGCACATCATTTGGAGTTCAAATAAAGGGGGATTTGAAAATGCCTAGAATTACTGAAAAAAAAATACCATAGTAAACAGATAATGCAGTCTAACGACTTCAAACAGCAAATGAACATTATTGCCTAGTAAATGACTTGAAAAAATGGTAAACCTTTTCTAGATATTAAAGAAAGTACCTGTACTCATAAGATGGATACCATAGAGCAGAGGAGAAATAAGCACCCAAAAATAACCAATTTGGGCCTACTAAGATCTAACTCCGGCCAAACCCAAAACAGCCCAGAACTAGTTAAAAAGGAACAGAATACTACAGATCTTTATGAACACTAATAATTTTTATTCAGATTTTTGCATTCACAAGGAACTCATATGTCTTTGCTGCCAAGAAGCAAGCTATATGCTGCTTATCCTGCAAGTTAAATCTTCTGGCAACCATGTGCAGGTTGGGTGAAAACCTGATAGTCTTGGATATCTCACAATATCTGTAGTTGAATAATAGCATATCAAAGCTCGGACAAGAGCTCCACCTGCTATAGTAGTAATAAGCTAATGGTTTTCCTGCTATATTACACCCGATAGAATTACAGTATTTGTGCCTATATACTGTTCCTTAGCTATTATATTGCAACATTGCAGTTACTTGACTCAGATTATTCAAAAACTATATCATGTATAAGACTGCCTTACTTTCCGGATCACCATGTTTGTAATTATGTGTGTCAAGATCTTGGTTCAGTAGATGTTACATATGTTCATAATTCATAGTATTCCACTATTCCATCACAGTCTTGGTTCAGTAGTTGTTACATATGTTCATAATTCATAATGCATAAACTTGTCATATTATATGCTGTTTTAATCCAAGGCAACTAAGTAGTCTTTGTGATATCAACTATTATATAGCTGATACTTGTATGTCCTTATTAGTTAGATTATGAAATGAGCATATAACCTATATTGTTTCTGGCTTGCACCAGAGAAGTTACGACTTGCATAAAACGCATAACAAGCAACCACTTTCTTATGTGATCCTTAACTAAGATATCCACCAGAAGATCATGGCTCCATATGGTAGGATGACACGACAGCAAACACCAGTGTTATAAAACCTGGTGTCACGTATCACAGCCAGACATTGCTTTAAAGGTTACAGTTACCTCCAAGCCCCCCCATCCAGCATACCATAACATGGCTGACTGGCTCATGGAAAATAATAGCTGTCATCGAAGACATAATTGTCTTGGCCGGGGTTGCATATAACAAGATAACACATAGGTTCAAACTACCTATAAACCCATGCAGAAAGAAATTGGAAGCAAAAATCAAAGAAAAAGATACCTTTGGGATTTGCAGTAAGACAGCCAAATGACTAAAAGCAGAACATAAACTTATACTCCAGGCTATGATTAACCCTAGAAAGATTATCTAAGACTATCACCACCAGCCTTACCAACGAATGCTGTAATTGCTGCTACTGCTACAGATTAATTGGTAAGTGGAAAATAGACAGATAAGAGAATTCCTTATATTAAGTCACGATGCCATTACGAATCACAAATAGAGGTAATTCAAGAAAATATTTAACAATGCAAAGATGGCTATCTAGAGACAGAAATATTTCTCTTCTATAAGATACTCTTTCCTGCTGAATATAACTTCCGCGGTCTTCCAAAAAAGTATCTACCAAGAAACCCTCACATACTTGATGATATAGGTCTGACATAAGGTTCAGTTGAAATACCAACAGTTGGTTCGTAAAAACGGTGGTTATGTTTTTTCCTAAAAGTTTTGTAGGTACATCACTGGCGAGTCATAAGTTTGTTTAATTGTATGATTGTCAATAAATGGACAATCGACCTTAAGCTAATCATATTCAAACAATCAGGCAATTGACATAGACTGTTATGGTAAACAACAAATCATACTTGTTCGATAGTTGCAGTGTAGGGAGCATGGTAAAAAGCCACTGAATTATCTACATCACAGAGCCAAAGAAGAGTTCATCAAAGATAAACATAAGCCAATGGAGTTCGAGTCTTTGACACTGATTAGGCATAATATCCCTCCCCTTGCAATGACGGTTAAAGCATTCAAGGTAATCGCCTGACATTTCTAGTAAGAAAAACAACAATCGCAATCCCCTAGTTAAGCAAACAATACTTGTCCTCAGCAGAGAAAAATCATATTTCCGCCAACTCTCCGGCAGCAGAAAACATCCTTCAGTCATTGTTGTTATGTAAGTGGCTTCTAGAACGTACGTTTTTGTTAAGCCTACTATCATACAACAGAAACAACAATTAATAGGTAGTAGTATTTATGATCGAAAAACCAGTGAGAAAGCTGACTAGTTTATGGTAATGACGTATTCACTACTGGCCTAGTAAGTACTCCGGTCTCCCTCAACAGAACTCGTTCTAATCTTATGGTATACATCAGTCTCTACAAGGAAACTGTTGAAAAGTCGTTCCAAGTCACAGATCAACAGGAAAATTAGTCTTTAGAAACCCGCAACATTAATAAGATACCTCTAATAACCTAACTGAATACCTGCAATCAGCTCGCAGGTGGCATCACGTACAGGCATTGAATGCACTCACATGGGAGGCATCCAAAATGTTGTAGAGGCAACACAAGCAAAGCTACGCTTCCAAATTTAAGCACGGTCCACGAGATATAAGTTCTTAGCTCAGAATCTAATTAGGTCTCATATAAGCTCATAGTCAGATAAAATCCAGGCCACACCTAAAGAGAACGAGTCAGCTCTAGTTTCTGGACAACCGTATCCGTTACGAAAATGAATGAAGGAATTCAAAGGTATCCCATCTGCTGGAATGTAACCAAATGATACTGAAACTGAACCTATAGACCCTACCAAAATGCATGCTTTTATTTCATTTTTGTACATATATTCAACAGAAACGCCAGACGAGCGAGCCCCTATAAATAGGCATATACAAAGTCAGCCAGATATACAACCCAAAAAGCTATCCAAAAAATCAGGGCGGGCTCACTAAATCAACATCTTCCTCGGCGCAGAAAGCTGAAGTAGCTAGAAAAATAAGCTTCAAACCTCTCTTGTACCTTTCCATTCCATAAACACCCAAAAATCCATGGAGCAATGTTTTTCGCCTCAACAAGTCAACGACAAACTGTGCGATGACCCATGCAACCGCCAACAGATTGAACACCAAGTCCCACATTACCAGGCCAACGTAAGAGCAGATAATCAACTGATTCACCAGTCTCTTCCACACGAAACACCGAATAACATAGATCTTTTCTCTCTTTCGCAAATTATCTCCCGTTAACATCAAACTTCTAGCAGCTTCCGAATCAATGTAAGACACCCTAAGAGGGGCCGACAAAAACTAAATCTCTTTCCAGGGAAATGACATGTTTCTCAGGAAGAACGTACAGAATAAAAGGATTAGCCAAAAGAAGACCCTCGCTGCCCTCTCTGTATAGCACCCGTCAACCTCCCTCAAGAGAGTCACAAATTGAGGGCCATAAGCACCTCTAAATCGTTTATTTTTCTATATCTACCCGAAATTCAGATGAAATAATTAATCTATGTTGGTAAAAGCATCGAAATCATGCATGGACGAAAGAAGGAAGTCTTGACAAACTAAAAGGTTCCTCTAAAAATTGATTGCATGTCATACTAAAGAATCTTTCCGGGATTTAGTCCAGCAGCATACTTTATTTACTTCAGCAACCCCATTACAACAAGCTATCAAGTAGGAATCTTTAGCACATCAATTTTTTAGAAATAGACATAACTAGAACAACAAATTTATGTTCTTGGACTTCAGTTTCTACATAGCCAGATAATTCACATAATTGTTGATGAAGAGTTAGACATCAAATGCTGAAACAAAACATTTTCTAATTCCTTAAGCCACTCAAGCTCTTATGTTGTGGTAATTAATAAATGGAGCCAGTCATTAATTCCATTCCTATAGCGAGACGGCAATCACTCGCACAGATTCTCACACACATGAAAACTAATAGACACATGCATGCATGCATGCATAGCACGTCTATATATATGCATTAATCACCAAGAGTTCATCTTGTAGTTTTTTACTAGAGAGGGCGCAATTTAACAGATACCCATCTGGGAGGACATAAAGAAAATACGCAAAAACAGATAATCTTGCACACAACACTGGTAATCATGGACGTAAAATTCAATAAACAAGAGGGGTCAAAAACAGATGAATAAATTAAAAAAAAAAACCTACTTACTTAAGTTTGGTGCCGGATGATTGGTGGAAACCCTGAAGCTTGTCCAAGAAAAGATTAGGGTTTTGAGCAATTTCTTGATACTCAGCCTCTGGTGCAGGGTAAGGCTTGTTGGTGGTGGCGTTGGCGGTGGTTTGCGGTGGCGATTGGTCTTTTGGTGGGGTTTCAGTATGAGTTGATTGAGCGTTTTCAGCAGTGAGCGACATGTTGATCGGGGTAAGAAATAGACAATTTTGAGATTATTACGGCAGAGAGAACTGTAGAAAGATGAAAACCCTCCCTTCACTTTCAGTTCAGACACAAGATTTACTAAATTCGGCTGCTCTGTGGAGTATCTTTGCAGGAACAAGCAATCTTGCTTTTAAGTTTTTATATTATATATATTTTAACCCTTTATTGTTTCATGTGTTTATTTTTCTTTTGCCCTCTTTTCATTTATTTTTCTTTTTAATTCTCCCATGGCTGCGTATTTTTCTTTACACAAACAGGGGCGATTTTATTTGGAAGGAATGGACGCCATAAGAAAAATTGAACTTCCATCGTCCAAGTCTTGACGTCATTATAAAAATGGTAAGATAAAATTACTTAAAGTCATTAACAATTCATATTTTATTAATATAATTTTTTTCTTGTTGCCGCCGCCGGAGGCAAGCCGAATAATAATGTCAAAACTAATTAGGAAAGCAAACGACACACTCAAGGATCTTTTCGCTTGAGATAGAAATATTAATTTCAGTGGATTGACGCCTATAGTCCTTAAGCCATTAATACTTTGCTGCCTTTCTTAAGAACTTAATTAAGAACAAAAGTAGTAAGAGGATTTGGTGGCTAGATAGAAACTTAATTTAAGCTGGGTTTTCAGTTTTAACCGGTTTACAAATTTTCAAACAAACTACTAATCATCCGGTTTGTAAAAGAGAGAACCAAACGGATTCTTTCCCTATTTTTTTTCTTAAATTAAGGACTTCATTGATTTAATGTAGATTTTATTGGTTTATGGTTGGTTTTACAAGAAAATGTAGCTTTGCCCTCCATTTCTAAACCCCAATTTTAGATGCGTAGTGCATAATGTCTTGTATTCCAACTGAAGTCACAGATGAGTTAAAAATAAAAAATTTATAAATAAGATAAGATAACGGCCGAGACTGAATAACTTTATACCACCCTCACACACAAAGGCCAAAATAAGTTACCGACACCTAAGTACCCACAACCGTGCCCCATACTAAGATAAAAACAAAACAACATGGAACCCGAATAGACTACAAGAAAGACGTGAACATGATAAGATGAACAACGAAAAGTAGAAGACACATGTATAAAGAATTATTATAAGAGGCCGCCTGATCGGAGCGAGCCCATCAGATTTTGGATGGGGTGAGTTGGCTTGGTTTCATTGGTGACTTTTGGATCAGAATATTCTTTGACTACTAATTGGCACCCCTTTTTCGTTAAGACGAACGTGAATGGGGAGGTTGGAAATGAATATATAACTTAACTCGGTTAGTTCTTAAGAAGAGGATCCGTGGCGCAATGGTAGCGCGTCTGACTCCAGATCAGAAGGTTGCGTGTTCGATTCACGTCGGGTTCAATCCCCAGTGTCCTCTATTTTTTTGTTTCGGCAATTTTTCTTGCTCAAAACAAATTTGTCACTGGAAATTTTTAGTGGCATTTTTCTTATTGATCAGGGGAACTGAAAAGTGACAGCGTTTTGTCGCTGAATCCAAGTAAGACGTGCCACTAATAAGACTGTGAGTTTGTCTTTTTCTCTTTCATTTTTTACTGCTTCTTTCTTAGTTCACGTTCTTTTTTCTTTTCATTTAGAAAATGAAGTTGCATAAATTCCTTGGGTTTAAAACAACTTTTGTAAAATCGTATCGCTCCATTTTTGCATAGTATATAATTGTCTCCAATTATCAATTAAAAAAACATCATTTAAAAATTATCATAGTATAATTTTGCATAGTTACCAATATAGTCCATATTGGTAACTCAGAAAACTATCAATTAGAAGGATGGTTAGTGATACTGGGTCTGAGTAACAGAGAACTTACTGTCAAAACATGAATGATAATCTCAAGAAAACCTTCTTTTGAATCTATAGAATTCAATCTCCTAAAAGCGCACGAATGATATTTTTAATGTCAACCTTCGAAAGATTGGCAACAAGTCAGTTGGAAAAAGACTACCATTGAGGATAGATCATAGGCAACGTTGAGACAATATTGTTGCACAACAACCCCTATTACATTCACGTCCCTTGCAAAACTTTTGTCGCGTATAATCTGGAACATGTTTTATGAACCTAATTTCGAAATAGCTCCTCCAACAAAGTGAAACAACACCCTCGAAGCCCTATGAGGTCTTTGACACAACCCCTGGTAGCCAGCCAATTGGGATAGGGATGGCAACTTGGGGAACCCGCCCCAAGTCGCCCATCCCAATATTCGTCCCCGCCCTTTAAATTTCAGCAACCCCCTCAACCTTGAACAACTCTCTTATTCTACAAACGATATAAGCAGTTTCTCTTTGACAATTAAAAAAGACAGCAGCGTCATGTTTTCTTCAGCAAATTTTCTAGTGTTGATTAATGTATCCCTTGAAGGAGGTGTAGTAGTTGCTATCTGCCTTCCTTGCTGCTTGAAAAGCGTAGACACAAACCCGTGGATACCTATATTTGGCGTCGGTATATCTCATGCCTCACTGCCATCTTTTCCTGCAGTGTATTAGTTACAACGAGGGGTCAATAAACAAATCGTTTTAAACACGCGTGCACGCGCGTGCATACACGCACACAACATTGTATGAGTAGATTAGGAGACACACCAAACACCCTATCAGCAACGCCTTCAATAAAAACATGAAAGTATTTCAACAAAAGAAGTTTAGCAAATAGAATTATATTTAAGACGGGCGACAAGTATGTTAAATTGCTATTTTGACAGTATATTAGTAATTATCAGCCCTTCATAGGTCAACTTGCTCATTTAACAGTATATTAGTATAATATGGTGTAGTCTTAAATTGCTAAAACGAGCAAGTATTAGCAAGTAGAACGATACCTAAGACGAGTGACTACGTGAATACTCTCACAACAAATATCCCACGACCCAATAAAACATTCATTCTATTACTTGTCAAACTTCACACGGTGAACCTTTTCACCTAGGATGAAAGCATGAACCCTTTGCTCCTATCTACGGTGTGAAAATATTTACCACACACGCGCGCACACTATGTTACAATATTACCTGATTTTCACTATTTTGTTTTAATTTTTACGTACACATTCTTCGAATAACTTATGAGTGTTTTGTTGAGATCTTTAAGATTTGAAAATCACATTTTCTAGTAATTTACGTATGTTTATTCGAGACAATAACAAATTTGTTATGCTTAACTGCACGCAACATATCGGTTCAAAGTAATAAACCATGTCAAAATTTGTTGACATTGTGTATTTATTTCTCTCATTTTTATATGAGACCATGTAAGTTTGATAAATTTCTCCCGTGTGTAATGCACGGATCAAAACTAGTATATGCAATATATGAAGGATTTTGCTGTAATCTGGTAGCAGGAATAGCCTCCAATTTTTATATATTGATCATTAGTTGTCGTTGAGTATTGTCAGTAACATTTTTCAGACGCTTTTAACGATAATTTCTTTAGTTTTTAGCATCATTAGTTGAAAATTATTAAGCATATTTAGCAACCATCATTTATTGCAATATAAGGAGTTATATGACGGTTTGTCTTGGGGCCTTTTGACGCAATACAAGATGAAGGATTTACTTTCCTTTTAAGAGTAATTATTATCGTATACATATTTATTTAGGGCACCAGAATATTGCCAAAATTTTGGACAAAATCTAGATGTAATCCATATAATATTGCAAAAATTCTCTGTAGGTGTTATTTAATTATATATATAAAAGCTGAAACTGAGAGAATGTAACATTCTCTTTCCTATTTGGCATGCCTCTTTTTATGTCATTTGGAATTCAACCAATCAAATAAGTTTCACACTTTTCTTTCTTTCACGTCAGCATATCTCATTTAAAAACAAATATCTCTCTCACTCTCTCTCACACACACACACAATTTTAAATTTATATCTCATTCTAATATATATCTCTTTATACAAAATGTATATGTATACTGTTCTAAGTGAGTTTTATTAATCAGAACCTCAATACATGAGTTATTAATATTATTACTAAAAATAGTAGAAAACTCATAAAAAAGGTAAAAATAACATTATTTGTTATTCTCTTTCGACACTAAAGAGTATAAGCTTTTGGTTAGCCATTGTTGGTTCCACGTGCAACACACAGGACTAATGCTAGTCTATTAGATTGAAGTATTAACTTAGCATACGATATCAGACAAGGTCAAATGCCTGACTACAAAACTCATTCATGGTTATCTTATCTTAATCACCATTTTATTTGTAAAGCAAGTGCCACCATATCAGACATTAATGCTACTCAAAAGCCACAAAGTGGGATTTTAATTAAAGGACTAAAATTGACACTCAGAAATAATTGTCTCTGAAAGTACAAAGTGACAAAATTTAACACCTTCGCTTTGGAATTTTAAAATGGAGGTGCCTTATCTTGGAGGCAGTGTGTCGAGGGCTATTGCACTGAATATATATTAAAGGGGCGCGGACTGTCTAAATGATAATGACGTCCACACCTCAACCTAGTTGGAAAAATATTAGCTTTTGCAGGCAGGGATATTTCGTACTGTGAATAGTACTCCCTTCAAGCGGTAAGCATAACACAACATTATCAAAGAGACCTTGAAGTACATGTGCATATACTCTTCATAACCCCTAATAAGGGAGTAATTGTACACGTAAATTTTTGAAACTTCATTATTTATGAGCTTACTAAAAAGCAAAGTTGTTTTGTTCAAATGATTTCCGACAGGTAACGTCGAACGGATGAAGCATGGATTGCAGGTCCAACCACCGCTGGATATATATACAACATTCGAAGGTTAGCAACTTGTTGAAAAGGAGGAGGACATCTAATACTTATTTGAAGGACAGATAAGTACACACGAGCAGGGGCGGAACTACGTGGTAACAAGGGGGCTTGAAGCACCCCTTGAGCTTTTGGAAAAAAAAAATCGGGAATTGCATCGAGACCCCACACCAGTCGCAGTCAGCAGTCACCTCTCTCTCTTTCTCCCCCCGTGACCTTGAAGAACTCACTGGCGGTGAGGACTGAGCTCCAGCCATGACCGTTAACCGCTTGCCGATGGCCTCCGACTCATCGCGATGACCTGTCTTGTGACGAACACGACCTGTCGAGTGACGAAGACGACTCACTGCAGTGAGCACCGGCCACCGACTCACCGCGACGCCGTGACACTGACGGCCAACCAGATCTGGAATTTCGCGACGACGCGACAACCGTGGCAAACTCCGACCAGATCTGACGCCGACCGCGACTGAAGGAAGGCTCAGCCGACGAGGCTCTTTGACTTCTGTTGTGATATGTCGTTTGTGAATGCGAGTCTGTCTCTGAGGACACGCAAGTACTTTCAACCCGCACATGAATACCAATATTTCAAGGGGAAAACAGAAATCTACAAACGAAAAAGGCCCTTTCAATTTTCGAAAAGGTATTAGCATCAAAGCACGGCACAGTTACTAGGCAGTAAAAATATAACAAGTTTTATGAAGAAATTGGTAGCCAAAACCTTGATTTCATTGAAAACTCGAATATTAGGTCGAGGCATAAATTTAATTTTAGGTCGAGGCATCCAATACTCGAATGTTATCAAAATAACAGAAAGAGAAGGGTTTCAAAGCATGAAATGCTAAAATATTTATCCCCATACGTCCTTGTTTTTCTCCACATTTTTCAGTAAATGGCAACTAAGACAGTGGAACAGCATATAAGGGTGAGACATTCCCCGCCGCAACACCCCCCCCCCCCCCCCCCCCCCCCCCCGTTCCCTTGATTTTTATGTCCTGCAAAATCATATGACAAAATTATGCTCATTTATTCCTTTTTAACTCCCACATATTTAGGAAACTCTACAGTGACTAATTAGTACTTAGCAGGTTGCACCAACCAGTGAGTGCATTATATATTCACCCTCTTTCACATATGTAAAACCCTAATAGTCTAATGGCCGTTGTTAATACTAGTACGTGGAGGCGATGTTTTATCAGCTTCACCATCACCACCAACTTCTGATGCTTCTCGTCAGCTGAAAGAAGAAAGATCGTCGAAACCCAACATTCGTCGAAGGAAGGCCTATCCGAAAAGTAAGTGAAGTAACAGCTGCAAGTTTCTCGGGACCCTGCTCTCGGGCTTGTAAGGCAGGAATTCTTAAAGATTGCAAAATTCAAGAACGATCAAACAGCCTTTTACCGGTGTGTGTCTCGTATGTCTGTTTGGTCCGCGCCAAGCAACTGATGTATCTGGCATGTCTCATCCGTGTCCTGCGATGATCATATCGTATACTGAATGGATGATTTGATTGGAATTTGATCATTTGGTTAGACAAGTTTCATGAATGACATAAGTTGATATTAGTCGGTATTATTTACTATTATAGTCTTGTTCTGTGTTATATGCATCCAATATTGTTACAAGAAAGTTGTGCATTGAATCAGAATCAAGACTTGGTGGTTGCAACTGATGCTGTACATGTAAAATACTACATCTTGAATCGGAACCTGTGTATATGCAAACCCTCTAGCCTTGAGAACTTCTGTTCTTATCAATTCGTCCTAAGAACTAAGAGAACGACAATCAATCGACAGGAAAGAAAGCGTCTTTGCCTCCAGGTCGTAGGCAACGCTAAGATATTGTTGCAAGACCACCCCAATCATATTCGCGCCGCCTGGGGTATCCCCATCTAACTCTTCCATAGGTGCCGACGTCTATCATGAGGAACATGTTTGCTGCGCTCAAGGCTAAATCAGCTCCAGAAAAATGGAATGTGACCTTCGGAAAATCTTTAAGGTCTTGGCTCACGATGCCCTTGTAGCACAGCGGATTTTCGTTAGCCTTTTCCAACTTTAATCCATCAATGTTAGTTGGACTTGATCCTTGAGAGGTCGAAATGCATCCCCAACAAGGCTAGTCATCGTCCTTCCTGAGTCGATTATTACTCCACCGTCCCCCGCTTCTTTTCTTTGAAATATTTGTGGGTCTATTTCAAGTTTTATACCTCCAAAACTTATGCCTTGCAGTGTTAGATAATAGAATCCGTTGTACACATCGAGTTGTGTCGAACTCCCATTCATAATCGCCGAATCCCCTAGAATCAGTTGGCCGTAAGTGTATTCAGGATCACTAATGTTTCCAATACAGTAAGAAAACTTGTTGCTCACTTGCATAGCCACAGATGTTGAACTGGGGCCAAGCCCAAGAACCCCCCTTGTTTGGCCATGAAGGTTGTTAATCGCATGACCGCAAGCAAAAAGCATGTTAGAGAGAGTTATTGTCCCTTTACCAGATGTCACGAACGTAAGTTCTTCATAAGCATAGATTCCCCAGGTCCCTGTTCCATCTTCGTACTCGATGTAGTACGTGCATTGCTTGGCATCCTCATCACAAGTTCCAAGTCCATCACAAGGGCATGGATACGGAGAAAAGGAGGATGACTTGGAAGGATAAAAAATGGCGGTTGAGTTATCACATGATCCTATGCAAGGAAGGCACATGATCCAGAACAGACTGCTACCAGTGTCCGTTACCACAAGTTGTGGAACAGGAGGGTCGCCTACAGATATGCTAACGAAGAAGGACGAACCAATATCACCTCGGACTATGTCCCCTAGGATGTCACCTAAAGAATTTCTGGTGGCAGCAGCTGCCTTCAAATGGACGAAGCGTGCTTTATCGCGTTGTATAGCCTGAGCGGCACGGTCCGATATGGTGGCACTTGCATTGTAGAATGGCGAAAGTAAGGAATCACGGTGAATAAGTTTGGTAACCAAGCGAGGAGGCTTTTTTTGTAGCCATAGTAGTTACCGCAGAACTGGTGATGGTGGTGGCGGATAAAAGAAAGACCAGGATCAATGGAAGGAGTTTCGCATGAAGGACCAGCAAGGAAGCGATCTCCGAGCTGATTTGTTGCCTCATGGTCTTGAAATTCACGAGTAGTTCTCTACATCTGCTGTTTCCCTTTGCTGTTGCATGTCTTAAGTACTGCCTACCTGGGCACCATAATATTGCCAAAATATTGGAAATCTCTTTAGATGCAGGCTGTAATATTTTCAAAATCTCTCTACAAGGATTAGGTTACAGCTTTTTTTCCATTTACAAAAAAATCAATACGTTGGCCTATGTTAACTATTACCCCCACTCTCACGAGGTTTGAAAGTGTAACAGCCTTTCCTCAAAAGAAGGGAATGCCTTAACCATTTTATCTCCTTGCCTTGATGCTGGCACATAAATATTGTTTATCTACCGTCTCCAATCCACTGCGAAGTATTGTGTAAATTTTAGGTCAACACATCCAAACCGATTGGCAAGATACTATCAAACTGATGAATGCACAAAAAGTTTAAAAGTCAGGAAGACTATTTTTATCCCCATATGTTTTTAAGTTCACTCGTCTTCGTCCGTGAAAATAAATAGCTTAGTGATAATTCTTAAGCTTACCGACAACTGAGCCAGTGGAATAACATATGAGGGATGAACATGGCCTCTCCCCCTACCTTTATCATGACCTGCAAAATCGTATGACAAAATTAACGTCTTCTAGTCCTTTAAGAAACCCTAAAGTGATTGAGAAACCCTAAGGTTTGCCAAAAGTGACAACACCTAGGGAACTTTGTAATTTAGCTTTAACAAAAACGATTGCACTAATTTCCTTTGACCAGATAGGCCACATGTTTTGGAACACCGAAATTCTCAACTACGAATATGACAGGGCTATGTAGTACTTTCTCCATAATTAAGCTTTCAACCAACCCTTAACATACTACCTTTATAAACTTTATCCAAAAGACGCGACACATATTCAGGGAGTTCAGTGGTTTGAAATGGGTTTGAGAAAGCGTTATCAATGAAGATATCTGCTTCTTTTACACCTAAATTTTGTTAGAAAAGTTTCCACTTCCAAAAAACTACTATTAAAGAGTGAAAAGACTGTCTTTTCTTTTTGTTTTTTGGAGAACGACTGAAAACGTTGGAAATCCATTGAAAGAAAAAAAAATACTAGATGAAGTATGTTGGTTTTCACGAGTTAACCTTAGTTTCTCTTAAAAAATATTAGGTGGTCTAGGACTAATGATCCCAACCATCTAGGACCGTAAAATATATAGTTTAACAATTCTTTTATCCCTCCCCTTTTCGCTAAGTTTGTTAGTACTACATTCCTTGAGTTTTTGTAAATCAGATCTTATTGGGTGCGGAATATACAGAATAAAGAAAACATATAAATAATCTTGTAAACCCCCTAAGAAGACTTTCTTGTTTTTTCAAATTGATCAAAATTTTCTGTTCAATTATTTTAAAGGGAGTTGGTAGCAAAAAAGCCCCTGATGTGGTCTCACCCTACGCATCCAAACTCATACCTTTACATAACAATGTTTTGGGCTACCAAATCTTCAACTGTTCCAGAAGAATGCATTCTGGATGAAGCGTAATTCAATGCTTGAAAATGAGTCTTTGAAAACAACTAGGGCATCGCTGATGCTAACGTATGAAAATGGAGGGTAACTCAATGATCAAATCAATTTGCATCAATATATCTTTAACTTAACCAAAACAATATGTACTTCTCCAAACTCCAAATGAGCTTGAAAAAAGCGGTAGACCGAAATTTTCTCTACTTCTTTTTTGAGGTAGAATTGCAGTATTTGCTAGCGAAGTATCAATTTATAGAAATAAGCACGCAAGTGACTATAGAAATAAGCAGAGAAGCAACGTGGGCGTTGCATCAATCATCTACGTGTTAATACGAGTTGAGCTCCATCCGACGATATATGTAATTTCAGTAATTGTTGGACATTCCTTGTTTTTTTCACCTGAACCCAACCCCCACAGTCTGTTTTCTCCTCTCAAGAGCCAAACGTAGCGATTCCTCAAACAATCATATGAATATTCTTACACGACTTCTGTTGTGCAGCCGAGACTTACGTTGCTGACAAGCTTTGCACCGAACCATGCAGAATCTGCAGCAAAGGGGGGAGGAAGAACTCTGATTCCATTTGACATGATTCAAGTTTCAGACACGATGTGTGTAGATAACTTTCTGGAACTTAGTGACTTACAGTTTTCGTCATGGAAACAGATTAAACAGTTCTGCTAATAAAATATAAAATAAAAATTCCCATGAAACAGTTCAACTAGAAAATTGATCCTGTACCTGCTACTCCTGGTAAACATGCAGTCCCTCCAGCCAAAACAACAGTACTGAACCAATTATCATCACATGCTAACTCTGCATCTAAACAATGGTCCATGCAAAGTGCCACTGCCTGATGCAATCCCATTGTGCGCCTAATCAAAGGCCACAAAAGTCATTTTAACACTATTACAATTAAGAGAAGCATGTAAACACTATGGCAGAACACTGTCGATCAGTTTAACGAAGGGTTGGATGTATCATGTACGCAAGCCTTACTCTACTATTGAGAGGGCTGCTTCGACGTTCAGAACCTCTGAAAACAGTATATTTCAGTAAAAAGCCAACAGAATAATAACTGGGATCTCTCAATCTACGCATTTTATATATGTATGAAGAAACACTGAAGCAGCTATTACATGTAAGCCAGGTATAAAATAAAATCACTACTTTTCATAAAAAAACGCATTCTGATTTTTTTTCCCCTTCATAATTTCAGTTATAAGAAAAAGGGTAGTAATAATTTTGGCTTAGTCCACAACAGATATCAGCCCAGATCAATTTTTGGCAGAAAAACTTGTTTTTCCAAGTCACAGAAAACCTTGTGTCTCCAAGAATATCTGTAATGGAGCAAATGCTTTAGCATAATGATTCATTATATCTCGTTGTCATGTAACCAGTGTGTAAGGAGGCGTGGGCATACACCCTGCCATAGATGTGGCTGGAAGAGTATCTCTCCGGCTTGAAAGCGCTCTTCTGAAAGTGTAAACCATCCTTCTCATCATTCCATAGCCAACTATTAGTTGAAATGAGCATAATTCGAATAAATTATATCGTTAAGGATAACTTACAATTTAATGCGACGACGAAGCCTATTGCGATGTGCGCTAAGCAACCTACCACCGGCAATGAAGGTAGCCTCAGATGCAACTGCGGATATAGGACTAGCTAAAATGTGCCTAGCCATCTTCCCTAAAGTGGGGAACTTCGCACCATTTGTCTTCCATCAACCCACTTGAAAATTCTTGGTCCTCAGAAGCACAGCTTCATTCACATTATTGTCTAACGCCAATGTGGTAAGCATATCCACTGAAGTGGCACTAACAAGCATGTCAAACTTCCTAAGAGGGTCATTGTCATCGATGAAGCTGGCTGAGGGGGGATATGACGAGATTAATGGAACAACATTAGGATCTACGATGTTCATGGATGAATACTCGTGCAACAAATATTCACGATTATGTCGAATTTTGTCCACGTGCTCATTAGAGTTAGTTCCGAAAATGATTGATGATCGATCGCAATCGATCATAATAGTGCTCAACAAGTTTCATTCTGTACCAAGGATTTCGAACACATGCTATCTTCGTGACACTGCGACGTTCCTTCCAAAACTCGTCAAGCTTCACATTGTGA
This sequence comes from Escallonia herrerae, assembly GCA_033070095.1. Lineage (NCBI taxonomy): Eukaryota > Viridiplantae > Streptophyta > Magnoliopsida > Escalloniales > Escalloniaceae > Escallonia > Escallonia herrerae. The sequence goes on along the minus strand of JAVXUP010001778.1, from coordinate 167,116 downwards.
TTGTTTCACCTAGGACTTTAACTTGTACCTAGGATCCAGAAATGATGAAGGCATATGCGAGTGCCCGTAGAAAACTTCTCCTAGTGTCTCTACAAACCACTTTTAATTGTCCTTAATTCCAAAACTTCTCCTAGAATCTCTACAAACCATCTTTTAGAGATCAAATGAAAAAGAGAACTACACCAAATGTCTTTGTTTCTTTCGTGAGACCTACAATTAAAGATGCCAATGATGGACCTACGATTAGAGCATGAATTCGTTGCTCCTATCTACGGTGTGAATATATTTACTACTACACCCGCTCTATGTTCATTCTCTTACTTTTACCATTTTGTTTTAATGTTTACGCACACGTTCTTCGAACAACTTATGAGTGCTTATATTGGGACCTTTAAGATTTTGAATATCACATTTTTCATTAATTAACATATCTTTATTTGCGACAATAATAAATTTGTTACACTTAACTGCATGCAACATACAGGCTCAAATTAATAAATCATGTCAAAATTTGTTGACATTGTGTATGTTTTTTCTTATTTTTATATATGACCATGTTACTTTTGATAAATTTTACCCGTCTGCAACACAAGAGTCAAAACTAGTATATGCAATATAGGAAAGATTTTGTATCTAATCTGGTAGTAGGAATAGCCAACAATATAGTGATCATTAGTAGTCATTAAATATTGTTAATAGCATTTTTCAGACACTTTTAGCTACAATTCCTATCTGTAATTTTTTTAGCATCTCAAGTCATTAAGTATATTTAGCAATCATCATTTATTGCTATATAAAATATGGAAAAAATTTGACTACTATCCCGGTTGGACGAATCTTCCTCCTACACCCTATATAGCGAGAATCAATCGACTCTAAATGTTTCTAGTGACTTTTATTTAGTGACCCTAAAAAATGCTACTAATAATTGCTGCTGAAAGTATTAGAAGAAAAGTCAATAGAGATATTTAGTAACTATTAATTGTCACTACATACGGGTCTGGAGGAAGATTCCTACAAACCAGGTAGGAGCTAAAGTTTGTTCATAAAATATTATATGCTCTTTCATTTTTAGAGATCTGCATTTATTTTGTTTGTCTTGGGGCCTTTTGACGCGATATAAGATGGAGGATTTACTTCCCTATTAAGAGCAATTAGATACGTATTTATCTATGGACCACAGTAGTGCCAAAATTTTGGGAAAAAAAACTAGATGTAATATCTATAATATTGCAAAAAAGTCTCTTTCGATGTACTCCATTAGACTGAAGTATTAACATATCATACCATATAAGCCAAGGTCAATGCCGCCTGACTACCGAACTCATTCATGGTGACCCTATTTTATCACAAATTTATTTGTAAAGCAAGTGCAACCATATCAGAAATAATGCTATTCAAAAGCCACAAAATGGGATCTCAATTAAAAGACTAAAAGTGACAGTTTGGCTAATTGTCATTGAAAGCACAAGTGACAAAATTTAACACCGTCGCTTTGGAATTTTAAAAGTTGGAGGCAACATGTCTTGGAAGCGGTGTCCCGAGTCCTATTGCATCGGTTATGTATCATATATAGCGTACCGCCTCAAAGATAATGACCTAATTCGCGCCTTAACTTAACTGAAAAAATACTTCCTTTTGTGTGGTCCAAGCGTGATATTTTATATTGTGAATAGAGTACTCTTTTCAAACGGTAAGAATAACACCACATTATCAAAAAAAAAAACCTTGAGGTGTTGTTTTGCTTGAATTATTTCCAACAGGTTGCATAGCATGGATTGCAGGTCCGACCTTCCTTTGGATATACAGCATGTTAAGGGTAGCAACTTGTTGAGAAGAAGGAGAACGTCCAATGCCTATATGAAGGATAGATAAGCCCAACATTTTGTGTGGCGCTACGGTTCAATCCTTGTCCAGGGGAAGGCCTATCCGAAAACTACGTGAAGCAACATGACACTACTACATAAAGTACTTGGGCGGTAAGTTCCTCAGGAATCTCCCTTGCTCCCGGACAGCTTGTAAGGCAGGAACTCTTAGAGATTGCAAAATTCAAGAACGATCAAACAGCCAGCTTGTACCGGTGTTTGTCTCTCGTATATTCGTTTGGTGTTCACGCCAAGCAACTGATGTATCTGTCGTGTCTCGTCTGTGTCCTGCGATGATCGCGTACTGAATGGATGATTTGCTTGGAATTCGGTCACTTCGTTAGACTAGTTTCTATGAATGACATAAGGTGATATGAGTCAGTATTATTAACTGGAGTAGTAGTCTTGCTTTGCTTTGAGTTATATGCGTCCAATATTGTTGCAAGAAAGTTGGGCATTGAATCAGAATCATGACTTGGTGGTTGCAGCTGATTCTCTGCATGTAAAATACTACGTCGTGAACCGAAAACTATGAATATGCAACCCCTCTAGATCGACTTGAGAACTTTAATTCTTATCAATGGATCCTAAGAATTGAGAGAACGACAGGAAAGAAAGCGTCTTTTCCTTCAAGTCGTAGGCAACGTTAAAATATTGTTGCAAGACCACCCCGATCATACTCGCGCCGCCTGGTGTATCCCCATTTAATGGTTCTACAAAAAGGCAAAAGGTGTCCACGTCTATCATGTGGAACATGTTCGCTGCGCTCAAGTCTAAATCAGCTCCAGAAAAATGGAATGTGACCTTCGGAAAATCTTTAAGGTCTTGGCTCACGATGCCCTTGTAGCACAGCGGAAGTTCGCTTACCTTCTCCAACTTTAGTCCATCAATGTAATCTGCGACTTCATCCTTGAGAGGTTGAAATGCATCTCGAACGAGGCTAGTGATTGTCCTTCCTGAGTCGATTATTACTCCACCGTCCCCCTCTTCATTTCTTTGAATTACTTGTGGGTCTATCTCAAGTTTTCTACCTTCAAAACTTGTGCCTTGCAGTGTTAGATAGTAGAATCCTCTGTACACATAGAGTTGTGTCGAACTCCCATATTCATTATCGCCGCATCACCTAGAATCAGTTGACCGTAAGTGTATTCAGGATCACTAATGTTTCCAATACAGTAAGAAAACTAGTTGCTCACTTGCATAGCCACAGATGTTGAATTGGGGCCAAGCCCAAGAACCCCCCTTGCTTGGCCGCGTAGGTTATTAATCACATGACCGCAACCAAAAAGCATGTTAGAGAGAGTTGTTCTCCCTTTATGAGATGTCACGAACGTAAGTTCTTCATAAGCATAGATTCCCGAGGTCTCTGTTCCGTCTCCGTACTCGATGTAGTACGTGCATTGCTTGGCATCCTCGTGACAAGTTCCAAGGTCATCACAAGGGCATGGATACGGAGAAAAGGAAGATGACTTGGAAGGATAAAAAAATGGCGGTTGAATTATCACATGATCCTGTGCAAGGAAGACACATAATCCAGAACAGACTGCTACCAGTGTCCATTACCACAAGTTGTGGAACAGGAGGGTCGCCTACAGATATGTTAACGAAAAAGGCAGAACAAGTTGTTGGAGATAAGTTGCAGAAAAAGAAAGAAGAAAACGGAAATTCAATGGCTTGAGGCGCGTCTAAAGATATTGTCTTTAAGGCGATATTTGGCCCCACTCGACTAGAGTTTGCTACCGGGTTAATAGCAAATCACCTCCAGGATTACTCAAACCAACAATCTGCAGATAGCAATTCTGAAGATTCGTTTCAGAATTACTCCTCGAAATTGTGTATATAACTGAAAATTTTGAGATACGAATTTTGAAAATGCCAAGTAGTGTTTATTCTGAATTTCAGAATCTTATATATGAGCTCAACAGCTACCCCTTTATGAAGAGACATAACCATTCAAAAATAACAAAAATAACTGTTATTTCTGGTGCCTTTTCGGAATTACTTTCAAAGTCATTAAAATAAATAATTGAAAGAAACAATTTCGAAAATTATGGGCTGTTAGATCATATATAAATCAACGCGCTATACGCGCACACAATGCGCCACATGCGCGCACGCGTGCGGTGCACCGCACAATAGCATTCTCAATCTTCCCTCCAAAACATCTTAAAATAATTCAAATGATATATATCATGTGCTTGATTATAAGGAAAGAGAAAGTTCATTTTTCTCTCCAATGTGGGACAAAGAACAAAACCTTTTGGGTCTTGAACTTTTCAATCAATACAAATACATTACATAACAATCTACCACCAACACTAACACCAGTATCATCTGGGACTGTCCCCTCGGATGTCATAGTCCCCTCGGATGCCACCGAAAGAATTTCTGGTGGCAGCTGCCTTCAAGTGGGCAATGCGTGCTTTATCGCGTTGTATAGCCTGAGTGGCACGGTCCGATATGGTGGCACTTGCATTGTAGTATGGCGACAGTATGGAGTCACGATGAATAAGTTTAGTAACCAAGCGAAGAGGCTTCTTTGCAGCCGTTGTTGTTGCAGCAGAACTGGTGATGGTGGTGGTGGCGGCGTATATAAGAAAGGCCAGGATCAATGGAAGGTATCTCGCATGAAGGACGAACAAGGAAGCAATCTCCATGCTGATCTGTTTCTTGATGGTCTTGAAATTTACGAGAACTTCTCTACATCTGCTGTTTCCCTTTGCTCTTGCATGTCCTAAATACTGCCTATTCTGGGCACCATAATATTGCCAGGAATCTCTTTAGATGCAACCTGTAATTAATTAATATTGCCAAAATTTGGAAAATTCCCTCTAGAAGGAATAGTTACAGCTTTTACTTTCCAGTGACTAAAAACTTAATGCGTTGACTATGTTGACTAGAATAGGTCTTCACCATCTTATCACTTTGCTTTGATGCTGGAACAGAAATATTGTTTATCTACCATTTTCAATCCAGTGCGACGTAGCGTGTATATTTTTGGTCAAGACATCCAAACTACGTACCAAAATTGACAAAATGTTAACAAACTAACACGACACACGAGAAGTTTAAAAGTCAGAAAGGCTATTTTCGTCCCTTTATACGTCTTTTCACTCCTCTTTGTCGGTAAAAATATAATTTAGTGATAATTTTTAACATTATCGATAACTGAGACATATATTTATCTCTCTAAGAATTGTATGTTTGTAACAATATTACCGTCTTCTAGTGCTTTTCGTAAACAATCCTAAAGTGATGATTAAGAAAAGGTTTGCCAACATTGACAAACAATAGGGGATTTTGTAATTAAGGAAACTTTGACTGCTATTCGGATTGTAGGAACCTTACGCTACTCTTGTATATAATGATGACAATTAATGGTTAATTTTTCTGCTAACACTTTAATAATAATTTTTAGTCACATTTTTTTAGCGTTACTAAATAAAAATCACTAGAGACATATAGTGACAACTAATTGTCTCTATATGAGGAGTTGAAGAAAGATTCATTCCACCAGGGTAGCAGTCAAATTTTCTTTCCTTTTGTAATTTAGCTTTGACAATAACCATTGCACTAATTTCCATTCATTAAATAGGCTTACATGTTTTGGAACACCAAATTCTTCAACTATGAATATAACAGGGCTACATACTTTTCCATAATTTAATTTTCCACCGATCCTTAACGTAAGATCTTTGTCAACTTTAACCAAATGATTTACCACACATTGAGGGAGTTCAGTGGTTTAAAATGGGTTTGAGAGAGTGTTTTCAATGAACATATCCACTTCTTTTTCCTAAAGTTTGCTAGAAAAGTTTCCGCCTCCTAAACAACGGAGTATTAAAGAGTGAAAAGGCTTTCCTTATTTTGGAGAAAGAATGATATATTTGAATTCCAATGAAGAAAAAGAAAAAAAAAACCAAAGTATGTTAGATTCCGTGAGTCAACCTTAGTTTCTCTTAAAAATATTGGGTGGTCCAAGATTAATGGTCCTGACCATCTAAACCATTAAATATATAATTTGAGAATTCTTTTATCCCTCGTCCTATAGCTAAGTTCGTTGGTACTACACGCATTGGATTTTGGTAAACCGACTTGTATTGGGTGCGGGTAAATATACAGGTTAAAGAACTCGTTATATATCCAAGAAAAAAGTTCTTATTTTTGCAAGTTGATTACATTTTTCTGTACAATTGTTGTAACGTGGATTTAGTAGCAAAAAAGGCCGCTGATGTGGTCTCAAACTGTTCCACAACAATGAATTCCGGATGAAGGGTAATTCAATGCTTGAAAATGAATCTTTGAAGAAGAACTAGGGCATCGCTGATGCTAACCTATGGAAATGGGGGGGTGGGTAATTCAATGATAAAATCAATCTGCAACAATCTTTATCATAACCAAAAGTATGTACTGCTCCAAACTCCAAATCAGCTTGAAAAAAGGTGGTTGGCCGAAATTATCTCTACTTCTTTGAGGTGAAATTGCATTATTTGCTAGCGAAATATCAATTAATAAAAAGCTATTCAAGAAAGAAAAGAATGGGATCGGAAAGAGTACTGAGAAGAGTAGCAGAGAAGCAACGTGAGGCGTTGCATCAAATCATCTACGTGTTAATACGAGTTAAGCTTCATCCAGTAATAAATGTAACTTCACTACTTCAGCAATTGTTGGACATTCCTTGCTTTTTTTTTTTTCCTTCGCCTTGAGATGATTGTTACCATCAATAAAGGAAGCCAGCGCGCAACATTATAAGCACTTGAGTGACAATAACCCATACGTTGCACTGGATAGGATTTGTGTGGTTCTGGGCAGAGCATTAGAACCCGAACCCCACCCCAACCCCACCCCTTGTTTTCTTCTCCCAAGAGCCAAACGTAGTGATTCCTCAAACAATAACATGAAAATTCTTACATGGCTTCTGTTGTGCACCCGCTGCAAGTCAAGCACAGCAACTTCAGATTCCAACCATTGACTGCAACAAGAACTCCTACCTCCATTGTCTTGCTACGGATGTGCCAAGATTGCTGCGAAGTTAGGCAATTACATGCCCAATTAGTGGTCTCGGGATTGATAGATCGTCCCATTAATGCTGGAAGGCTCGTCGAGTCATATGTATCCGTGCATCAAATTTGCTATGCCTTGTCAGTTCTAAGCACAATCCCTTCTCCTGAGGTATTTGTCTACAATACCATTATCCGAGGCCTAACGCTGGGCAAGTGTCCTAATGATTCAATATTGCTGTTCGATGAACTGTTGCGTGGTGGCATAACACCGGATAATTATACTTACACATTTGTTCTCAAAGCATGTTCCCATCTGAAAGCCCTTTCCGAAGGCAAACAAGTGCATGGCCAGATCATCAAGGCTGGAAAAAGACCAGAAACATACATCCACAGCTCACTAATACACATGTATGCAAAATCGGGTAGCATGCATTCAGCAGAACGCTTGCTTGCAGAATTCTCCGAGGAGAATGTACTCGCCAAGAACGCCATGATTACCGGCTACCAGAGCCAGGGTCATGTCAAGACTGCTAGAGAAATGTTTGACAAGATGAGTATTAAAGATGCTGCATCTTGGAGTGCAATGGTAACAGGATACACAAAGAATGAGATGCACGCAGAGGCGTTAGTGACCTTTCGAGATATGATGGCATCCCGAGTTCAACCAAACGAATCTGTGCTGGTCAGCGCGCTGTCCGCCTGCTGCCACTTGGGCGCACTCGATCAGGGAAGGCTGATACACATGTATATTGACAAACTCGGAGCCAATGTTAGTGTTACACTAGGAACTTCTCTTGTCGACATGTATGCCAAATGTGGATGCATTGAATACAGCTACGAAGTTTTCAGGAATATGCCTAAAAAAGATGTCATCACGTGGGGAGTTGTCCTTTCTGCATTCGCCATGCACGGCCAAGCTGAGAAATGTTTCAAACTGTTTGATGAGATGGTTAATGATGGGACTCGCCCAAACAAAATTATGTTCGTGGCCATCCTCTCTGCCTGCTCTCATGCAGGGTATGTTGAATTGGGCCAATCCTATTTCAACCAAATGATACATCGTTATGGGATTAGACCGTCGATTGAGCACTATGGATGCATGGTAGACCTCCTTGGTCGTGCTGGACGCTTGGCCGAGGCAGAAAAGTTCATTTTTTCGATGATAGAAGAACCGAACGCGATAATATGGAGTACACTACTAAGTGCATGTAGAACTCATAAAGACCGGAGGACAGGAGAACGTGCATTCAAACAACTTATGAAGTTGGAACCAATGTCTGGTGACAGGTATAAGCAAGGAGGGTTTTTGGTCGCAGATGGGGAAGAAAAAGACGCAAACAAGATAAGGAAGCTTATCAGGGACGAAAAATTGGAGACATCATGTGGATGGAGCTTCATCGAGGTCAGCGGTGTAATTCATAAGTTTATTGCAGGGAATATGGACCATAGCAGATCCCAAGAAATCTATGGCATCTTGGACGGCGGCTAAAGAACTTCTCGTGATCGCAGAACAATTCAAGCAGAAGAAGGTTTTCCATGTGCGCCGCTAGATTTTAGGAGCAGCAGAAATAAAAAAATAAAAAAGGACATTGTTTCATGTTTATGTATTCGTACAAACAAAGGAGAACAGTGTCCAAAAGTTGAGAAGAAGAAAAAGGCCAAGTGATCCAGAACAAAAGGGATTAACTGAATAGAACTTCTGTTTGACAGGCTCATCCAATTCCATAGTTATTCATGACAATGATGCATGCAATGTAGTGTAGGAGGGGTGTACGCATACACTATGACAACTTTGTAATGAGAACATAGCATCCCCAAGTATACCACCACTTAAATGTTAAGCTATAGTTCAACAAAAGCATCCTGATTCAAGGATAATTACAATTGAAATTTCAAAATCTATAGACTTGGGGTCATCTCAGGAAATAACATCATGACTTTACCTGACACTTTATTACTCAAGTCACATCATCTATGCAAGTTTGGTGAACTTCAATAATTGTGGAAGTTTCACCATATGGGGTTGCGTCTGGATCGAAACTGCTTCTTTGTCATGCACCAAGAACCATGAAAGGTGCTCAACTGTACAAAGACAACTTCGGTAAATCATGAATTGAAAACAATTTGCGGGAAGTACAACAACAATGTATTCATTTTGAACCTCAGAGTCAAATTAACAAGGACGTGGCCTGGGTCAGGTCAAACATAATAGTTCGAGACCAAACTAACTCAGCAGGCTCTTTTGACTAGTATTGTTCAACCTGACCTAAGCTCACGCAGAGAAGTCGGAGGCAAATTTCTCATCAGATGACAAGTGTCTCAATGACCAATAATACGTAAACACGTTCAACTGGTGAGACTTACGTTGCTGACAAGCTTTGCACCAAACCATGCAGAATCTGCACCAAATGGGGGAGGAAGAACTCTGATTCCATTTGACATTGATGGGGGGAGAAGTTCACGCAGTTCCTTCTCTAATCTTTCTGGAAAAAGAAGCTCAAGACCTTTCAGTTGCTTCCGGTCATTATCGGAATGGTTCAAATTTGACATATGTTCGTGTTTAGATAATGCTCTGGAACTTAGCAGCTTACAGTTTTCGTAATGGAAACAGATTAAACAGTTCAGTTAAAATATCAAAAAAATCCCATGAAAAGTTCAGCTTGAAAATTGATCCTGTACCTGCTACTCCTGGTAAACATGCAGTCCCTCCAGCCAAAACAACAGTCTTGAACCAACCATTATCACATGCTAACTCTGCATCTAGGCAATGGTCCATGCAGAGTGCCACTGCCTGATGCAATCCCATTGTACGCCTAATAGAAGGCCACAAAAGTCATTTTAATGCTATTACAATTAAGAGAAGCGAGTAAACATCATTGCAAAACACTGTCGATCAGTTTAGGGAAGGGTTGGATGCACGCAAGCTTTACTCTACTATTGAGAGAGGCTGCTTTGACTTTCAGAACATCTGAAAACATTATATTTACATCGTAAGCCAACGGAATAACTGGGATCGCTCAATCTATGCATTTTATATGTGTGTGAAGAAACACTGAAGCAGCTATTACATGTAAGCCTCGTTCAAAAAAAATCACTACTTCTCATCAAAAATGCATTCTGGTTTGTTTAAATTTCAGTTCTGCTTAGACCACAACAGATACCAGCGGCCCAGATCAATTTTGGCAGAAAAACTTGTTTTTCAAGTCACAAGAAAAAACGTGCATCTTCAAGAATATCTATGACGGGGCAAATGCTATAGCATAATGATTCATTATATATTGTCACGTAACCAGAGTGTAAGGGGGCGTGGGCATACACTCCTGCCATACGTGGCTGGAAGAGTATCTCTCCGGTTTGAAAGCGCTCTTTTGAGAGTGTAAACCATCCTTCTTGTGCATGTTTATATGATGCTTCTGTATCTTTGGACAGCTCAGCTTCATAATCAAGAGCAACGTAACAGAGGTTCTGCGCAATTATTCAAGCAAGTCAATATCAGCCTACATGTAAGGTATATTTGGCAAGAAATACTCAAAACCTATAAATCAACAAAATTAAACTCAGACGCCTAAAGAGAAGGAAAAGTGTTAGTCTCACGTTAGTAATGATGATGCTTAGCAGTGTGACGTCAACTGATTGAAGACGAGTCCAAAATTCATCCAGTAAACCGGATTAGAAAGAGAATTATATCTCACCCTCCAAGCTTGACCTCTAATTGATCGAACCTCATCTAATATAGGTAAGATTTTATTTCTTAATGAGCCATTCCAGTCCAATCCAATTGACTGACAAGCCTACTAGTGGCAAAGCTTTTCCAGATAGCCTACAAGTTCAAGGTGGCACTGCACCCTCCACTCAAGTTCAGTTTTTTTGTTTCTGTTTGGATATTTCCCGGAAGATGAAAAACATGCCTTTTCAGAAAAGGTGCCTAATATTAAAGTAGATACTTGAGAAACGTGAAAAGCACGTCGTATATCATATTTAAACCAGGAATTATATGGGCGGATTTTATTTGATCAACATCATGCGTGTACTACGTGCTACTTGGCTAGTAAGCAATTGGCCTAACTTCTTTCAAAGTTGAGAAATGCACAAAAAGAATAAGTCTGCAGAACAAAGACATCAATAATACCTCTTTCAATGCGCGCACAGTATATAGCGAATCAAAATGTAAATTTTTCTGTTGCATCTGCTCACTAAGAAATCCGGTAAGCTTTAATGCCCCCATTCCGACAACTTCGACACCCACCTTCCGCATTACTTTACCATGTAAAACTGTAAAACACATAGTAAAAGATATGAAAGTAGGCAAAGCAGGTGCACAACTTAAAAAGGGAAGACCTAAGAAGGTGAGCAATTAAAAGACAATAAGCAATAAATCGCAAGCACTTGCCTATTCTGTAAATGTACTTAGATAAAAGGTTGATACTAACAGATTCCTATAAGTTGGACACAATAAGCAAAGAGTGTCGCCATAACAGTGAAAAAACTAATGAAGCATCCTTAGCAGTCAATAATGACAGCATAAGGGCTCAATCCAAGTACAGAGCGTAAAAATGTTGATTGCAATGCGTCCAAAATATCGTAATATTGATGATCATTATAGCACAATACACAACAATATATCCGCATATCGGTGTTATATAGGAAGATAAGGATGAGAGCTGGATAGCTTACTTGGAACGACAGATGTTTGGTGGAAACCAATATTAACAACAATGCCTGAAGTTCGTCTTGCAGCAAACAAAGCTAAAGTTGCCTACACTTGTTACAGAATCTCTGTTAGGGGGCTATAAGGGGAAAAAATCTCTTATGGTTCTTCTGCAAAAAACAGAAGTGAAAAAAATCAACTTCACACTAGGGTGTGTGTGTATATATATATATATAGGGAGCTGATCCGTTGAGAGAGCTAGCAAAGTGGGTTAAGTTGCTAGCGCGATCTGGCCATCAACGCGCGATCTGTGGACGGTCCAGATCTTTTTTTTACGTTTTTTTTTAAGTATGTTCGCTACATTATGTAGCGGACAATTTTTTGACAAAAATACCCCTTGCCCGTATGATTGACTGAGCACTTTAGTGTGTCCGCTATATTATGTAGCGGACATAATATCAAAAAGCAGAAGCTTTAGGGAATCTGGAGATCTGTTTGGACTTCATCTCTCTCTCTCTCTCTCTCTCTCTCTCTCTCTCTCTCTCGCGAGATCTGTTTGGGTAAGTAAGACTCTCTCTCTATATCCAGATCTGTTTGGGTAAGTAAGACTCTCTCCCTCTCTCTCTCTCTCTCGATGTGGGCACTGTACTGGTCTACCAGCCACCGGCGCCGACGGCCTGCCTCAGCTGGGGGTTCCAGAGCGGCAACGGTGGTTTTCACTTTACTGTGATCGCGAAGCGAGGGTGCTGAGTGGCTGATACGTGGATTGTGTCGTTCGGGATTTGTGGAAGAATTGCAGAGGCGAAGGCCTTCGTGGTTGATCAGAGGAAAAATGATCGAACGGTGGCCTTCGTGGTTAATCGGAGGGAAAACCCTTAATGAAGGCACATGAAATTGCCGGTTACTGAGCGAAATCCCGTGGTGATAGAACCGGCGTGTTTTGAAATCCCGGCGAAATCCGGTGGTGAGAGAACTCGCCGGTTACCGGCTGAAATCGCAATGGGTCAACAGTGTTTGAAATCCCGGCGTGTTTTTGCCGCAGGGAGTGGTGACAGAACCGAGAATTGCGGCGTAGGAAGCGGAGACTAATTAGGGGCGGAGGGTGCCGGAACCGGCGATTGTCACCGTCGATTGCTTTAAAGACAAGATCATATTGTTCGAAGGCTTGGACTTTCAAAAAAAAAGATCAATTTTGACACGAATCCTACGATTTTTGCGGGTTTGTTTACCATTAAGTAACAACACAAAGCCAGATGTGTTGGTTTATTTGATGAATGATGGAGTTGATCAGACTTTCTGGTGCATGAGAGAGAGATTTGTTACTGAAATAAGTGCAGAGCAGAGAGAGAGTGAAATAAGACTGCTTATTTGTCCGCTACATTATGTAGCAGACACATTAATGAGAAACAGAAAAAGTCAGACGAGACGGACTGGTCGGGGGTATTTTTGTCAAAAAATTGTCCGCTACATAATGTAGCGGACGAACTTAAAAAAGACGCAAAAAAAAGATCTAGACCGTCCAAAGATCGCGCGTGGACGGCCAGATCGCGCTAGTAACTTAACTCATTTTGCTAGCGCTCTCAACGGATCAGCTCCTATATATATATATAGGCGAAAGAAACCAATATCATATGCTTTACATGCTTGTGAACTCGCAGACTTTTACAAACAACTTTAGTAATCCTTTACTTTGTGCAACGTTTTTTTGAGATAGGAGCAAAACATGGTTCTACATTACTTATTTAACTAGTAGTGCACAGACACTGGGGGAGCTCTCATGAGAATTCAAGATAGATATGGGCAATAACAATTTTCAGAACTCTTAGCAATTACCTTTTACCACTAGGAACTAAGGAGCAAGTCTGCATTAACATGCAAAATCATTGAGTAATAACTGGATCCAATTAGAACTCGTAATGGACTATAGATATAAAGCACCTACTACTTTCTATCTCCAATATTGATCTCAATATAAACAAAGTTGCCATGCAAACCACCTTCTGCTAGCCCTCAGAAGATTGCCACATAAAAGTTAAATCAAACTGCCAAACAAAGTGAAGCTAAAAGTATAATAACAAACACAACCAAGCATTATCAACGGTCAAAGTCAAAACTGTAGAAACAGGGCGAGAACTAATAAATTAAGCAAATAGCTATTTTACCACAATAAAGAGGGGGGATGGGGGGGCATTGGTTTTCTTAATCAACGTGCTGTTTCCAACTGAATTTTCTTTTTGGTCAAATCAAGGTGAAGATTTGCTTGAAACAAAACATGGTCTAGGCAAAGGGAAAAGAGAAAAAGCTTCTACGACGTTGATCCGTTTCTTCTATTGCTTCTTGTATACAGCACTTACAAACTACAAGCATCTAAGGACTCTTATTTTTCTGTAATCTCGCCCAACAATGTTTCAGTTCTTTAATAGCAATAGGATCAGTTAGAATGTACTTGGAAAAAGTAGTAAAATACCTGGTTGATGGCACAAACAGCAGGAACATTCAGACTAAACAGGGTTGAGTAGATGGCCTCTCTGAGCTGTCTTCTAGCTGCTTTAGCAGATTTGGTATCTGAAACATTGAAGAGATAGAAAAATAAAGAAATTTAGAAGGGAAAAAAATCAGGCGGATAGATACCATACCAGACACTTGGGGATAAGAAATTATATCAGCTCAACAAAATTTAGATCATAGCATGAATACGCAGGCAGGATCAAAGCGTATAGGCTCGACTTCGCACGAGCTGTGCGGTACTACTAGATATCGCTTGGATGGTGGTAACGATCTTGATCCACAAGATCCGTGATTAAAGCACGCTACAAAACTGAGAACAAATTCTCAGTGAGAAAGAAAAAATTTACTGATCAAAGAGAGTTCTGCTCAGAAAGCTACAACCCTTTAAACAGGAAAAGAAACCCTAATCCTTGGAGGCCGAGAAAATAAAAATGAAATTGAAATGACAATCTAATTTGAAATGAAGTAAGGAGCTGTAGAATAATCTAAACTCCTAAAAACATAATGGAATTGCACAATTCACCCTAAAGCCTAAAAACTGCAAAAAGTTTTCTTGCATAAATCAGACAAGTGTCCCAGAAGTGGCTCAAAAGGCCTCTTTCTGCAGTTCACGGTGCTCTAAACAGCGCAGCAGGTCCAGACAGTTGTTTTGACTAATCACGGTGACCATAACTCCGTAGAGATCAAAAGTTATGGCCAAAATAGTGTGCAATCACAACTGGGCTATTTCTTGGACGTCTGCTTCTCCAGGCGCTCCAAGAAGTTGCAAAGCTCTACCGCTTCCATGTCATTCATCTCCACATCAGAAAAATAAGAAAGGTACATCTCATCACAAATAAATTACAGAAGGAGAAGACAAAAATAAAGCAATATAGAAGGACCAATGGACTCTATCTTCTAAGTGCTCCTTCTCAAGAAGATAATACAAGATTCTCTAGGTTCCAAAGCAGCAAAATGCATATAAACCAAATATATTCTCCCAACTTGTTTTCAGCCGGGTTTAGAAGATAAACAAAACAGTCCTAGCATCTTCTTCTCTGGTAATATCAGCTGAAATATGTGGTTTGGGTGGCTGGGCAGAATAAAACGAAAGTAATGGTTGGGCTTGGACAAACTTTGTTATAATGGACCTAACTAATACAGAAGAGTCCACAACAGCTTGCATAGTATTAGAATTTTATAGTAGGTACAAACATAGTCAATACTGTAGTTGAGAAGAAGGGTGAAAACTTACACAATGTAAGAGAGAGAGTATACATAATTTCTACGTTGTGGAGTTTCCTAACATAACTACCAATGATTATTTATTGAACTCACAATCCTTACCACGATAATGCTTCTTTGTCAATACTAAACCAAAATGGTTCAATGCTTCTTGTTACTAGGTGAAAAAGGAATATTCAAGCTTGTAATACAAGCCCACTTCCACACGATAACCTCCAAGAAACTTCACCCCCTAAGCTAGTCAGAAAATTTATTACTAGTATATTAAAGTGAAGAAGCACAACTAATTGCAAGTGTGATTTCCTTTAAAACCAATTCAGGTCATTAAAACTGTAGATTTATATAATCCTTCAGCTACTAGGCAAAAAGATAACTAGATAGTTTTCAGTTCATGACCTAACTATCTGCAATTATCTTATAAGATAGAAAGCAATAAGATAACTAGATAATTTTCAGTTCATGACCTAACTATCTGCAATTATCTTATGAGATAGAAAAATAGTTTCTGCAAAATTTAACTACTAAGGCCAGTGCCAAAAACTAAGTGTATAACCACCATGCTGATAACTAATGGGTAAGTAACAGGTCACTGAACAAGAATATATCAGAAACTTTTCAACTATCAAATTGTTAAAGAAATAAAAAGTTGTAAATATCCAGTTTATTTATAGATGGAACCACTAGAATGGAAGCTAACCATCATACTGGCAGATTGGAACGGACACAATAATTGGGTGTGAAGATGGTTTCACCTGCATCCTGCATAAAAATCAAAGCCTCAACAGGGCTAAATAACTCTAATAGATTTGTTCCACTTTTTAATCATGGAGAGGAAGATGCAATAGGTCCACAGATGTTTATCAAATGTGGACCCCAAACAACATAAGGCATGATAATCCAAGTGTGTGCAGTTCATTAACCCTGAATGCAAGTTTAACGCAACCTTTGGCATGTTTTTTCCCAAACACCTACAATGCAAATTTTTCACCGTTTTATGATGAGGAATTATCAAATAACTAAGTAATTGTACCGTTCCATCCTTAACCTTGCTACAGCAAGTATAGATAAAGGATACTTAAACAGTCTGGGGTTAACAAATTAGAGAAGCCGAAGAGCACAATACCGGCTATAAATTGTTGTAAAAAAATGCCGAAGTTTAGAGTACATTGGAGACTCGATGTTGCCAAAGTCCTGCAAATCAAGTGAAAATTTAAGAACAACGATTATATAATACTTTTCTCACATACACTGAGATATTTATACACTCAAACTTGCAAAGAATGTCCACAACATTATCACATCGCAACTTCTAACTGCTGGCTGAAGCAGGAAACTCACCAAAAATGTTGCTGGCCACGCGGATGGAGAAGCATATTTGCTCCACCCAATTTTGCAATAGCCCGAACCACCTTTTAAGAAACATTCAGAAAGACAGAGACAGAATGAATATGCTAATTAACATATGACAATTTTAGACAGAATAACTGATGCAGGACCCAGGTAAGAACTAGGAAGCCTGAGCCATTGCTTATGTGTTGTTAGTAGTCTGTTGCTAGTGCCATTGTTCATGTGAATCACTTAAATAAAGTTTACTTTGTCATCATGCATCATGGGTCGCCAATCCATTCAGTTGGGAATCTAGAAGGTCTTGAAAAATTCAGCAGCTTCACTGTTAAATTGTTAATTCTTCCACTAAGCCCCACATTAAAATCATGCCTTGAATCAAGAAAGGATGTCTGTCCCCTCCAAATGCTCTTGTATAAGACTACATTTGGCCATGAGCCTATGACTAAGCATTCCTTCTTTCTCCCAAATGCTCCATATATCTTCTCAGATGAGATTGGTACGCTAACGTGAATTGCAACTCTTGGTGATTTGCTTACCAGCAGACACCTCAAATGAGATAATGGCGCTTCATATAATCAAGCATTACTGGTAATTTAAGGAGGAAAAAATACATAAAGTTTAGTAGCTACACACCGTCAATGATAACAGCACCAGGAACCTGTGCACGTTGGCCGTAGATATGCTTGAACGACAGCTCGTGCATCTCAGTGGGAAATGTTCTACACCCAAACAACACATAATTAGGCTCAGTCAACAGTAGCACCAATGGATGTTCCTTATGAAGGAATACCTATTGACTGGTATTAACAAAAGAGACAATCAGTGTATTATTTGTTGCTTCTTTTTCTTGGATGAAAACGATTAACTCATGCTGAGAACGTATCACCTCCAAATGCAACTGTTATATTATTTCTTCACTAAAGAGATCCAGCCATTTTGTATTTACCCCTTTACATAAGTGCAACAAAACATGGCCGATCGCTATACGACTTAATCTTTCATAAAATAAAATAAAAAAAAAAAGCATATGAACAATCCACTTCCATCTTCGATAAGTTGTAATGAGTAATGTTACTTCTACAGCTCAAACACACATCAGTGGTCCTAATATATTGAAATGCTTGGAGCTTAATTTACCACCAATTTCAGATGTACTTCTCGGAATAGATTTTGACAAGAGAGGCATAATTAAATTTGATGTGATAGGCATGATGGCTCGATCAGACCTGGTTGCTTTGATCTTATCTTGTCAAGTTTGATTCTGCTCCTATTCACTTGCATGACAATAAATCATTAACGTAATACCAGTGTATAAATAGCAACTCCAAACTAAATTTAACTAGTCCACAAGCAAATCATGCAAGTGAAATGTGAGATGCAAGTAATTGTGTGAATCATATTCCATCTTCTAAACATATGTTAAAAGCCTTAGGTTTCTCCCTCCCCTTAATATTTTTTGTTGCAAAAGTCTAGGACTAAATTCGGGCTTTGATATGAACTGAAATAGTCATAATAGATCAATGATGTCTCGTTTGACAAGTCAAAATGAGTAAAGTTTGACGCTCAAATTCTGTTCTCGCAATTAGCAAAAAGTCGAAACGGAAAAGAGATCGTACTGAGGAGGATAGCCGGATCGCAAGTTGGTCTCAGCGAAGAAAATCGAGTCCCAAGATTCCTGCTGATGTTGAAGAAAGTATATCCACAGCCGATTGTCGGCAACTATGAACTTCCAGTATTTACACACGGCGGCCAGCTTGGCCGCCTCTTTCGGCCCGAGGATTTTCAGGATTTGTATGAACAGGTCCAGCGGCACTCGATCGAACGGGCCCGTGGACGCCGGGATCGCCTGTTGAAACGGATCGGACGAGGCAGACGAGCCCGACCGCCCGGACCCCGAGCGGCTCGAGACCGAGTCCCAGACCTTTTTCAGCAGGGCGGCCATATCGTTGCGAGGGGCTGCGGCTGAGCTGATCAGGATCAGCGATGGACTCTCAGTTCTGCCGAGAGTTGACAATTTCCAAATGTTGGGGACGGGCGCCGCAGAGCCACTAGCCGTGCAGGCGCCTTTCGGGTATTTTGCGCGACTGAGCTCGTGGTACTCGTGTTAGTTCGCGCTCTTCTATCGTTCTGCCAAATTTATTTGGTTAGGTGGGACCCGGGCCTCACGAATGTGTTTTGTTATGAGATTATTTTTTTATGACATCGGTACTAGAGTACAGAGCTCGTGCCGACGTGCGCGATTGCACATGGATACAGTCCATAGTAATATTTAAGATTATATTATTATTTTTTAAATTAAAATAATATAATATAATTATATTAATATTTCTTTTATGACTTATTTCAGAAGAAAATATATATTTGATAATTGCAATTATAATCAATTCAATTTTAAAAATATTATTTGTAGACTTCTGGATTGAAGAAATGTTTAACGGTACTGTTGAAAATAAAAGCAAACGAAAAAATTAAAAGAATAAATTTACGTTTTTATTTTTGTAATATGTTAAATTGGTTTATAGTCAAGATTTATAATTTTCAAGATCAGGTGATTTGCATTTCATCAATAAGAAATGCAAAACACCGATTTTCAACTAACCGAACATATTTTTAGTTCAAATTAACACCATATTTTAGTCTTACTTTTTTATGCATATTTAACCCTTTTTGTTTATTTTTTCTGTTTTTATTTTTACAATAATTTTTTGTTTATTAATTTATTTTTCGCATATTTCAATTTCTTTGTTTTATTTTTCATTGGTTAATTGTTTGCTAACATAAAAATAGAAAAAAAAATATCACAGTTCTCACTATCCATTTTTATATCTAACATTTATTTTATTTTAACCAAACTAAAAAGAGAATAATAAAGAAATTTTTTTGTTCTGTTTTTCTTTCTCATCACACTTTTTATTTTTTAATATATATAATAGATACATTACCCAATATTCTTTTAATTTCATTAAAATTTGAAATTGAGTAATAAAAGAAGGATAAGAATGTAATTGACGTAATTAACGGAGGACGTATCGTTTAAAAATAATTTACAATATTCATACTTTTATAATTAGTACACTCGCGCGTGCGCGCTCTCACACACACACACACACACACACACACACACACACACATATATATATATTTATTTATTTATTTCTTGCAACCAAACATTTTGTTTCCCAATGTGTAAATGTAAGTTTAGATTAAATTTATGACATAATGTTTGTTAAACGTATTACAAAAAAATTAATTAGGGAAGCGTAGGGTTGTCATTGGAATAACTAACGGAGGACAAAATTGAAAATGATTACAAAATTAGTAATTAATAATAACATTTATAAAAGGGTAGGATTGTTACTGGAGTTATTAACAAAGGGAAAAAAACATAATAAAATAATTTACAAGATTCATATTTTTATAGGTAGTATAGAAATAGATTTAATTCTTTCAAGCGATTTTAGTTTAATGTTTTGTGTTAGTTTTTTACTTTTTATAAATTGTGACTCGAGAAAAGGCTGGGATTGCCACTTAATTATTACATTGATTTTGTCTTCTATTTTTTGCAAAGTCTTTTGATCTTGTTGAGATACCTAGCTTGTTAAAATTCAGTCTTGTTAATTTTAGTATATTGATCCGACATTTTAAGTACAATACTTATAAATCAATAGTAGTATGCAAGGGTATAAAAGTAATTTGTGTACGTGAATCAAGGTATTGTAAGCTGTTCGAGATTATCTTAAAAGTTGGTTTGTGTTTCTATCGTTACAAACAAAAGAAAAAAGATTATCTTAGAAGGGAGTAGTGAAAATTGAAATCAAAGATAAAGCAACTTTGGTTATTTCTTGACTAAGGCTATGTGCTCTCATATTAGTTGAGTTAGAGTCTGTTTTGGAACTGATTCTCAAAAATAGTTTTTAGATTAAAAAGAAAAGTTTTTTAAAAACAACTTTTAGCAAAATTAGTTTATGTTTGCCAAAGTTGTAAAAATACTTGCTAAAACCTATGTAGGGCATCTAAATAAAAATGCTAAAACAGTTTATGACGAGAAAATCATCAAAAGGGCATCACAATCATGCAAGTTGCTTAATATTTTTCTTAACAAATATTTTTAAAATTAGCAAACCACGTTTTTTCATCCTATCGATTTCATCGATAGGATGAAAAACAAACGTAGTTTGCTTATTTTTCACAACACCCTACGTGAACATCTTTAAAGTCAACCGTCTCTCTTTTTAGGACCAAAATGGAGTATTTTTCCTTTAACTTTTTGGAAATCAAGGGCGGCAAAGGTCAGAGAGTGCATAAAAGCAACCAAAAAAAAATGGAGATATCTAAACAACATCCTAAAGTACCAATAAATACATAGGATTATCGAAAAATTTCAAAGGCAAACGTCAATTCTTCGGTCAAGCTACTTCGTACCATTCAGTTATAGAGAGAGTGTGGTACGAATGCTTTAAGTAAGTTCCCGGTTGCTCCATAGTGTGGACAGATTGAGCTAACTCTTATTCCATGAGGAATTATTACTATCAATGCCTCTCTTTCACGCTTCAGTTTAGCTTGAAGGTCCTATGCTTGAGCCTTGTAAACCTCTCTTGGTCTTGTTCCATGTCATTCACCAACTCTACAATGGGTGTATGGGCCCAAGTGGAGGCTTCAACAATTTTTCTTGTAGTCAAGCTACAAGACAAATGTCAAGTGCTGTCGTGAGAACAAGTACTAAACAAGTTGTTTATATGGTGGTATTAATAGATGATTCTAACAACAACACCCTTTTACGTGTTGACAAGAAGTGTCTAGTAGTATAAGAGAGATAAATACATAACGGCAGAAAATTAAAGGTTGCGAATAAAATAATAGAATTGACGATGTCGAAGATTTGATTCTTGTATGAGATTGCATCACACTATTTGATCACGAGTGATTGTGGCACACGTGATGCGTATGCAAAAATTAGGTTAATAGTATAAGGGTGTATTTGATAATGCTATTAAGCACTTAAAACTTAAATTTTTTAATAATTTTCAATTAAGTGCGTTTGATAACGTTAAAACTTGTATCACTTAAAAAATTAATTCTTGCAAATACCGCCTCAATTAGTTTATTGGTAATACCGCATCCACCATATTACAACTACTACGATAACCATTATTTTCTTTTGCTACCACCACCACAAGTACCATGACCTAGCCACTATTGCCACCATCACCGCCACCATGACCACAAAGACACCGCCACCTCCACCTCCACATATCGTCGCTGTCGTCACTATGTCTATTTCCATCAAAATTATCTAAATATTCATCACATTACAACCACTGCCATGATTGTCATGTTGCAGCCTATCGCTATCATCACAATTACCTACTCCACATCTTCACGCACCATTGACACATTTTTGCCACCGCTGTCTCCGCCACAATATCACTCCATCGTCACTGCCAACGCCACCAACATAATTTTAGCACTCTAAAAAAGTTATAAAGTACATAAATAAATATATAATTTTGTTAAAATGGATAAATTTGTATAAAAAAATTCAGACATCTGTTTTTTATTTACCAAACAGGTTAACTTATTTTTCAGTAAAAATTCAGTAGCTTAAAGTTTTCAGTTCTACGAATCAGTGCTTAATTTTTTCAACACTTAAATTTCAGTTTTATTAAACAGCCCATAAGTTATTTTTCAACGCTTCAGTTTTTGTTTTTAAAAAAAAAGCGTGGTGTATAAGTGTTTATTATCACATTCGGTAGAATAAAATTTAAATTATAAAAATTAAATATATCGTCATGAGTTATTTACTATTTAAACTTTTATTTTATACCATTGTCTTGGTGCTGTATTTCGTGTGCAAAAATAAAAAAAATGTTTTATATCATATCAAGTATGGTCTTTTGGATGTACTTTGATTATATTTTTCGTAATAATTTTCAGACTTTAAGAAATAAACATGTGTTCTTAGGTAGTTACTTAATACTCAAATATTATGTTTTGTGTTACTTAAAAAAATTCTTATGATGTCAAGTGTTAACATTCTAAGTGGGTGATTATTTAACACAAAAAAAATGATGTCACATTAAAAAAGTATTCCCTTTATATATGGTACGAGTCAGCGTAGCACATGCGATGCATGTGCAAAAATAAAGTTGATAATATCAATTTTGTTAAAAAAAATCAAGCATCATATATAAATATTTATTGTCACATTCGTTAAAATAAATCTTAAATTACAGAAAAATAAGTTAGTTATGCATGTGGCAAAGTTAGTTAGCAAAATATTATCATCATATGAAACTTAGATTTAATTTTAACTATAATTTTTTAATAAATTTGAAATTGTCAAATCCAAACATGTGCAAAGATAAAGTTAGCAATATAATATTTTTTATATCAAGTTTTGACTTTATAATTTATTGTAACCATACTTTTTTTGTAAAGCTTAAATTATGAAAATCAAACATGTGTTTTTAGGTAGTTATTTATCATTTAAGATTTGTATTTTGCATCATTTAAAAAAAACTCTTGAAATGCCACTTGTCACTATTCTAAATAGGTAGTTGGTAACACCAAAAGAAGTTTTGTCTTTATATATAACGAGTGACGGTGGCACACGCGATGCGTGTGCAAGGATAAAATTAATAATGTAAATTTTGTAAAAATATAAATTTTATGGGTAGTTAGTTACCAATTAAGATCTTTATTTTGTCAATTTTTATAATTTTTCTTGAAATGCCACTTGTCACTACTATAAGTAGGTAGTTATGTAACACCCAAAAAGGTGTTTTCCGATTTTACCATCATTTTGGACACGTGTCAACACCACAGACACTTTTAATGTAGCACCAAAAGGGTATGACACCAAAAAATGTCTTCTCATTATATATAGTATAGATATAGATAGATACGAGTCTTCATCACACACGCGATGCGTGTGTAAAAATAAAAATCAATAATATAAAATCTTCATCAAGTATAAAGATTTATTATCACATTTGGTAAATGAATTCTGCATTATAAAAACTAAAAGTAGCTATTCACTATTTAAACTTTTGTTTTATAAATTTTTTAAGAAAAAATAATACAATACCACTTGTCACCATTCTAAATAGGTAGTTATGTAATACCAAAAAGGTATTACACCAAACCATGTTTTTTCTTTATATATAGTATGAATGAAGCAAAAAAAATGGACAATTTAGAAAATTTGCCTTTATATATAGTATAGATATAGATAGATACGAGTCATCATCACACACGCGAAGCGTGTGTAAAAATAAAAATCAATAATATAAAATCTCCATCAAGTATAAAGATTTATTATCACATTTGGTAAAATGAATTCTGCATTATAAAAACTAAAAGTAGTTATTCACTATTTAAACTTTTGTTTTATGAATTTTTCAAGAAAAAATAATACAATGTCACTTGTCACCATTCTAGATATGTAGTTACGTAACACCAAAAAAATGTTACACCAAACCATGTTTTTCCTTTATATATAGTATAAAATGAATTCTGCATTATAAAAATTAAAAGTAGTTATTCACTATTTAAACTTTTGTTTTATGAATTTTTCAAGAAAAAATAAAACAATGCCACTTGTCACCATTCTAGATAGGTAGTTATGTAACACCAAAAAGGTGTTACATCAAACCATATTTTTTCTTTATATATAGTATGATAATGATGATATGATAGGATAGATACATAGGACATAGATATAGATAATAAATATAAAATAAAACTTACTTTAACACTTCTAATCTCACAAACATCTCCTTGTGAAATTAATGAATTAATTCTACATGGGACTAACGAATATCTTGGAAATTGAGGGTGGTAACCGGCATATAACCTGAAAAGGAAATAAAAATGAAGAGTATCCAAACGTCATCTTAAAGTACCGGTAAATGCGGGATTATCAAAAATAGCAAGGGCAAATGTCTGTGACTTGCCAGCGTAGTTGAATGTGGTGACTAGCGTATAATCCAAAAAGGAAATAAAATTAAAAGTATCTAAATATTGTCTTAAACGTCTTAAAATATCGGTAGAGGCGGAATTATTGAAAACGGCAAGGGCAAATGTCCATAACCTACCCGCGTAGTTGTATCAATACGCTAAACACGTCCCAATCTAAATTAAAGTTGTGTAGGGCATATAAATAAAAGTGCTGAAAACAACTTTACAACAAGAAAATCACCGAAAGAGCATCACAGAGCATGCAAGTTTCTTAGTATTTTTCTTAACAAAAAATTCAAAATAAACCAATTATGTTTTTTTTCATCCTATTGTATATCATCATATCCTCTATAAACATTTTCTAAATATTTGCCCACACTTTTTCTGTAAATGTTTCTAAATATTTGCTCAGTCTTTCTTCCTGTTACCCCGTATAGTTCCATGCAGTAAGGAAGGAGAGTGATGTCTTAGAGCAAAAAGTCTTAGAAAAAAGGGCACTTAGTTGTAGAAAAATATGAGAGTCATTTAGTATTTTTGTTGGTCAAACATGTTTTTTCAAAACTATTTAAACCCATAAACCACAAAGTATGGTTTATGATTTTAATTTTATTTTTTTGTTGGGTGTCGCAAACCCTTTGTCTTCTTTGTCCAATACCACTTGTATATATTTTGAAATTGTTCATATAACGGATTTGACTTCTGTAAAACCAATCATAAACACCACCCATATGTTATGCCAATCGAGTCTGATTGATAATATGCTTTATGTTGCATGCGAGGCCTTCTTGGTCAGGCTAGCTGGGCTTGCCCTTGCTTAAGTGACTAAAGACTCCCTCTTTAACCGATCAATCCCTTAATTTTTTTTTATTTTTATTGCTAAACAAGTGATCAATACCTTTCAATAGCATTAAAGAGTCGCCCAAAGTTGGTTAATGCAACTTTGTTCTTGGCAATATTTAGTTTTACTCGTCCAAGTCGCAATTCTTTCAAGATCCCACCAAGCCAGGATTCCACCACCCCAGATTTTCACGTGCATTGCTTAAAGGATGTGTTCACACATTTAGTTCAAAGAGGCTTCGAAGATAAATTTTTCTTAGAATATTATTGTTTTATAATAGGTTTAATCTTGCCTCAGGCTTGGGTTATCATGTCGAAGACTCTTTAAAGTTCCATGAAAGAGCAATAGGCACGTGTCGTTCTATGAAACACATATTCCTACCTTAAGCTCACATTGCTTCATTGTAAACCTTTAGGTTGTATATAGCGCTCTGGATAAGACTCCCAACTACGATAGAAATACTCATATCGGCGTTTGGCTACGCAAACAAAGGCAAGAAAAAAAAAATCCATCGGACTTGTTTTTATTCTACTTTGGTGGGATATACTTCTATACCATTGGGGTGGGGTGGTATTATTGTTATCCAGTAGGTTTGGGAGAAACGAATGACGGGCCATAGCAGCTATCCGTTTACACAGCCACACATACCCACTGTCTCCGCCACAGCCCACCATGCTTGAACATCCTTGAAGTCAAGCGTCTCTCTTTTTAGGACAAAATGGAGTAATATTCCTTCAACTTTTTGGAAATCAAGGGCGGCAAAGGTCGGAGAAGGCATAAACCAAAAAAAAAAAAACATGGAGATATATAAACAACATCCTAAAGTACCAGTAAATAAATAGGATTATCAAAAATGTCAAGGGCAAACGTCAAATCTTCGGTCAAGCTACTTCGGCTCCATTTCACAAAGTTTTCAGTTTGCATTTTTTTTTAAGAAAACTGGAAAGAGTTTTGATTTTTTTTTTCATCAGTTTTTTGACAGAGTTTATGTTTTCAAAAAATAGAAAACCCCAAGCATTTAACAGGACAGCTCTATGATTTTTTTTAAATATACATTTTCATATAATTAAACAATATATTACAATGTCTTACAAATAATTAAGCATAATTCTCCAAATATATTACAATGTCTTACAAATAATTAAACATAATTAAAAAAAATACATTACAATGTCTTACACATAATTAAACAAATATATTACAATGTTTTACATCCCTAGTCCTTGATTCAAGTGGTATTAACAGAATCTCAACAATAAATCAACGTCTGCCGTTCCAAATTCTTTCAGTAATGCTGCTCTAACTTTCCCCATTCTCTTTTGCTGTTGAGGGTTACATAGATACATCTGGTTTTGATCTCGTGACCCGCCGATCTGAGCACCGTCAACAATCATATCTTCTTTTGCAAAATCCAAAAAATCTGATTACCTCGATCTTGTCTTCTAATAAAGTTGTGGACAACGCAACATGCAATTGGTATGTATTTTTTAGTTTTAATCGGAAAAGGTGGCATCTTACACAAAATTGGAAAGCGCTTATTTAGAACTCCAAAGGACCTTTCAATGACATTTGGCAGCGACGAATGCCTATAATTGAACAATTGCGTGATACCTGTTGGTAACCCGATTCATTCAAAATCTTGTAAATGGCATCGTTCTCCTCTATAAGGTGCCAAAAATCCCGTCAGGTTTGTATAGCCAAAATCAACAACATAATAACGATTTGGAATGTTAAGTAAAACTTGTAAGCATGACTTCTTGTCAATTGAGTTAATATAGGATCAAACTCGTACCAATGCATGCAAATGTGTACCTCCTAGAGGCATTGGAAACTTATTAACGGGGTTAGTAATTCTCTCAAAAATCACTTTAGCATCATGTGTACTTCCTTCCCAACCAGCAATAGCAAAAGTGAATCACATGTCAAAAAAACACACGCACAAGATATTATGTGTTGTGTCAATCATCTTTTCACGGTAAGGATTTTTCTTCGCCGTCGGTATGCATGCATCAATATAAGTACCGTCAATTGCTCCAATACATTTCTAATACATAAGCAAATTCATATCATCTACATATATCAAAGCATTTGGTAATTTGATATTCATAGGAAAAAAGTTTACCTTAAAATAAGGCCAATACTTGAGGTTATTTTCAATTTCTAGTGCAACTTCACTTTGATTTGGAGGCGAAATAATTTACGGTGCAAGCTTGCACACTTTTCTTCAGAACATGATAGAAGTAATACGATATGGTCTGGCCTGAATGTTGGAACCGCTCCGCAGCGAAGCGATTGCTTGAGTTATGTGCAAGTATAAACATGAAAATTGCTAATTGTTCTAGGGCGGTCAGATGTCTAGAATCTTACAAACCAGTTTCAGCCCTCAAAAGTTCACATAATGCTAAGAAAACTGGCGATCTCATCCTCAACATATCATAGTATCTACTCTCATGACCATTAATTAACTCTACCACATAATCATGTCCTCTAAGTGCTGAATCTCTCATGGGGCTTTTGTTCGTGTACATGTCTTTATATTCCAAATCCTATCGCGCCCATAACCTCTGCCACATCATACAACTCCTCTTCCTCAAACTCATCTCATCAAGTAATTGATAAGCATCATAAATCCCAACCATATTTGGGTCCATCCTGTTTAACAACATAGGCAAAAATAATGTTCCAACATAACAACATAGGCAGAACAAGTTATCATTAACACACGTCAAAATCTATTTATTACAATCATAAGTGAGGGGAAACCCCTCTAGTTCAAGTACAACTAAAAGATAACATTACAAGAAAATAAAGAACGTCACTTCAAACAAGCACGCCAATAAAAAATACGTAAACATCCACAATATCACTTCAAATTACGGACCACGTCAACCTTCCTAGTATCCGGAATATCCATAAACTTGTCCCTCTAAATGCATCGCTACACAATCTCTCAAAGCCTTTAGCATACTGCTCCCCATCAATGCCTTCAAGAGATCCTAAGCAAGCAAGAGCATCTTTAACCTTCTTCTTAGACTCGTCACTTTCAGTTGTGGCATTTGTGGTACCTTTACCCTCAAGGCAAGATGAACTGGACATCAACTTCTTCTCAAAAAGCTCAGTCCTCTTTCTCGAACTCTTTGCAAGACCACCTAAGAAGGTTGACAATGTTGCACTATAGCTCTCCTTCCTACCATTCCTCTTCGTAAAAGATATACGCCTCTTTCGATCCACAAGAAAGTCCTTGTCCTTGAGATCATCATCTTCCTTCTTAATGTGCACCTCATTATCATCACTATGTTCCCAACCTATTCTGGTCGCACCCAAAGGCCCACTGGGGGGTCCCATTTTGCACGACACGTCCGCACAAGCAACAGTTAATATTCAACACTTCTAACCGGTCAAAACGTGCACTTTTCACTTTTTCTATGTGACTTCGTCACCAAGAAACTCATCCTTGCGAAATTGATCATCATGCTCCGACCGTTGCACTTCACCCATCGCCCATCGGCGCACCTTAGCGCTTACCGAAGGAAGTCGGCCTTGGCCTTCCCTTTGGGGTAGGCCTCGGCCTCAGCCTTTCCCTTGGGGGTCGGCCTCGGCCTTCCTCTGGGGTTGGCCTTGGCCTTCCCCAAGGGCTGGCCTTGGCTTTCCCCCAAAGGGGTTGGCCTTTGGCTTCCATACTTAACACCATTCACTATTTTTCAAGGGACCGGACGTCACTCTGCGACCCCCGTCGCCCGGACGTCACTCTACGACCCCCGTTGCCGGTGCCTTGGCGCCGCACTCCAACATTTTTGTCTCGCCCGTGGGCCGCGCCACTGATACAGTCGTGCCCCCAGGCTCTTTTTCACACTACCGTGCCCCTGGCACCATACGCACTTCGTCGTGCCACTAACACAGCCATGCCCCTGGCACCTCACTCACTCCACTGCGCCGCTGATACAGCCGTGCCCTGTGGCTCTCTGTCACAATGTCGTGCCCCCGGGCACCATAAATAATTCACCACGCCCGTGCGCCATCTCCATGACATGTGCCCCGGGCACTATACACACTCCCCCGCGCCCATGCGCCGCGCGGCTGATACAGCTGTGCCTTCAGGCTCGTTTTCACAATGTCGTGCCCCCGGGCACCATACACACTTCAACGCGCCCGTGCGCTATCTCCATGACATGTGCCCCGGGCACCATACACACTTTGTCGCACCCATGCACCGCGCTGCTGATACAGTCGTGTCCCTAGGCTCTCTTTCACAATGTCGTTCCCCCGGGCACCATACATACTTCACCGCGCCCGTGCGCCATCTCCATGACATGTGCCCCGACACCAGCTATTATCCCACAACGGTCATTGCCACAGCCATGTGCCACAATCATGCTACATACCCTTGGGCACCACACTCATTCACCACACCATGCGCCCCTTCCATGGACGTAGAACATGCTTCAACCCACTCTTTGGATGTGTAGCATCCCGCGAGGATAGGTGACTCCTCTGGGACACTATCTCCTTCAGGGAGCTCTTCAACTCCCCTTCTGCCAGGTAAACGGCTCCTCCGGGATGCTATCTTGATGAGTTCCGAGTGCTCCAGCACAAGGACTCACCACGGAGATAGGCAACTCCTCTGGGACACTATCTCGCCAGGGAGCTTTTTAACTCCCCTTTCGTCAGGTAGACGGCTCCTCCGAGATGCTACCTCGGCCAGTAGGGTAGACGGTTTTCCTTCATGATGCTACCTTGACGCGCTCCGAGTGCTCCGGCATAAGGACTCACCCACGGGGATAGACAACTCCTTCGGGACACTATCTCTGCTAAGAAGCTTTTCAACTCCCCTTCCGCCAGGTAGACGACTCCTCCGGGATGCTACCTCGGCCTGTCAGGTAGACGGCTCCTCCGGGATGCTACCTCGACATGCTCCGAGTGCTCCGGCACAAGGACTCACTCGCGGGATAGGCTCGCTAAGACACTATCTCCACCAGGGAGCTTTTCAACTCCCTTTCCACCAGGTAGATGGCTCCTCCGGGATGCTACCTGCCCCGTCGAGCAGACGGCTCCTCCGAGATGCTACCTTGATGCGCTCCAAGTGCTCCGGCACAAGGACTCACCAGCGGGATAGGCGACTCCTCCGGGACACTATTTTTGCTAGAGTGCCTACGTGACTGGGCGACATGCTCCGGCACTGGGGGCTCGCGTTAGCATCCCTAGGGACTATGACCCCCGGGTTATTCCGAGACGACATGCTCCGGCACTGGAGCGCCTAGTCCACCTGGCAGCTGGGTGTCAGGTCTTCCTCACCATTGCCAGGCCTGTGGGACTCTGCAAGGGCTTAGATTAGTGGCTAGATCAAGGGGTTCTCTGTCCATACCGATGCTGTGGGAGCCAGTCTTTCCAGACAGAGAGAGCGACGTTGTGCGGGGCAGGCCAGGTGAATATACGATTAGACAGTCCTTGGAGCACCGACAGCTGTGGACCCCTCGGTGACGTGTCACTCCAGGGAAGCGCCACATGTTGCGTGATGACATCATTATCTCAACCTTTATAAATAGAGGGAGGTCTTGAGAATTTATTTGGAGGGGTTTTGAACATTTTTAGACTTTTCACTTTCTTACTCTAGAATCCTAGAGAGAGAAACATATAGGACCCTGACTCTGGACCTAAGCATCGGACTGTGACTGTTGTCGTGTATTCATCCCACGCCATCGACCTCGCAGCACTGCCACCCTCAGGCTCTGTCTGGGAAGCCCTTGGCCTCTGCCCTTACTCCACCCTTGTTGTGTCCCGCATCAGTATACTTGGCATCTGACTCGGACTGCATTTCTTGTGGCACCTCCACGTTGACTGTGAATCCAATTTCCTTAGCATCATACTGTCAGAAGGTAAATTTGCTAAAAATTGAGTATTCAAACCCTTTGCCACCGTTAGACCTGGCAAACGGGTATACCCGCGGGGGTACGGGTAAAACCCGATCGGGTACGGGTAAAAACGGATCGGGTAAATTATACCCGGGTTTTTTTGGGTAGGGTTTTGCATGATCCGTACCCTACCCTTGCGGGTAGGGTATTACCCGCGGGTACAAGTCTTTTTTTTTATTATTTTTTCTTTTTAACAAACATATATTAATACTCTATGCGGATTTTTTTTTCTTTTTGTTTCTTTTACAGTTTTGCTTATTTTTGCCCAACACTCTTTGGTTGTTAAAAATATTTTCACTTTTCAGTTTATCAAAAATTAAAAGTTATGACAAATAAAAGTATTAGCATGTTAATTGTTATACCATAAGACCAATTGCAAGCATCTAACCCCATTCCCCAATCCCACCCACAATCCAAAATATAAATTAGTAAACTTAAACAACAATTACATCATTACATATTTGATATTTACATGCATAAATTCATTAAAATTAATTTAATGAATTTATGCATAAACTTTAAACAATTACATCACCACAACGGCGGTGGACAGGCAGATGTAAGCTTCTCGGAGGCCGTCGGAGCTGAAGAATGAGGCCGTGAAGGGGCTGACTCGGCTGACAGGAGTAAATAGGTGAGACCGTGAGAGGGGCTGACTCGACTCTTGAGTCTTGACTCTCGACGCTGCTACGGCGGCCAAAATCTTGGGCGGCGACGAGGTGGCCTTCCGTGAAACTGAAAGGGCTGAGCTGACGGGGGAGTGACGGCAAGATCTGAGGGGGCTGAGTGACAGAGTGAGTCATGAACTCACAATTTGGTCGCCGGTGATGCCTGATAGAATCGGGAATCACGATCTGGTCGCCGGCGTCTCGTGTGAGATGGGCTGGCGGCAGATCTGTTGCGGCGGCGTGAGACTGAGAGGGAGAGAGAAATGTGAAACTGAGAAGAAAATGAAGGGTAATTGATTTAGGGCACAAAGTTCTCTATATATACTCCAAAAAACGGGTAACCCGAAAACCGACCCGGACCGACCCGAAAATTACGGGTCGGTTCGGGTACGGGTCAGATTTCGGCGGGTATTGAATGTTGGTACCCGTACCTGATATTTTGGCCCGGGTACGGTTCGGGTAACGGGTACGGTCCTATTTTTGCCAGGTCTAGCCACCGTAGACCCAAAAATACTTTGTAACTGTGGATACTTAGGACAACCTCTTTTCTGATACTTCCTAGCCCAACCATTTTCCCATGTATATAAAATGTAAACAAGTCAAAGCGAGTTCTACGGACTTTAAAAACTTGGAGAAAGAAAAAAGATAATGAAGAATGGTGGAGTATATAACGGAACTTAAAACATATACCTTAATTAACCTAGTCCACATCTCATCGTCAGCAACAATATTGCCCGAGTAGGATCTCTTCCTAGTCCAGTGGTTGTCGTAAGCAGTTTTGAGTACAACTTATACTCAGTTCCCAATTGATGATACTTATTCTTGAGTTGATCTTGCGTAAAAGGGTAACCAGTTGTCGCAGTCAATTGAGTTTTCATTAAATTCCAAGCAATTTGCGTAAAGGTGTTATTTATCCTCTAATTTTTCTTAACCTCATCATCCAACGGATCAATGTAGATAGAAGCACTCTTCTCAGGCCACGACTTTGAAACCTCTTTTCTAATAACTTCCACAACATCATCATCTCTACCATAATCGCTCATCTTGCAAAGGTAGCTTTAAGAAATCCATAACAGACTACAATTGGTCTTTCAATTGAATATAATGAAAATTAGAAAGAAAATCCAGCAATCCACTCATTATAATGAAAATTAATATAATGAAACTATGGGCATTTCATATACCAAACATATACCCAGTTTCTA
Organism: Escallonia herrerae; assembly: GCA_033070095.1. NCBI lineage: Eukaryota > Viridiplantae > Streptophyta > Magnoliopsida > Escalloniales > Escalloniaceae > Escallonia > Escallonia herrerae. Next base: position 133,942 of record JAVXUP010001778.1, on the reverse strand, counting down.
CGAACACAAGCTGAATATCTCGATGATTTTTTATTATTCATGAAGGATTGAAGAGACTCCAACTATGAAAAGAAGAAGAATCTTGAAAGAGTTTTCTAACACATTAAGATCTTGCAAACCAGTTTCAGATCTCGGGGAAAGAGGCCGTGTAGAAGACATACCCGGCACAAAAGTATATCTGCCAAAGAAAAGGATAGAGGCAGCGACGGCGCTGCGAGATAGATGCGGTGGAGGTCGGAAACTCTGCACATAGAGAGATGACTTATCGATCTTGTCTTTTAGAGGATTAATGCGACTGAAAAGAGGAAAAGGGGAACCATACATTACAATTTGTGGCTGCGTCGGAGAAAGAAGACGAAGGCAGTGACTGTGGCCGGCGGAGGCGATGAAGGTGGTGGGCTGTGGAGTCAGTTAGTGATAGACTATGGATGCGGCCGATCGAGCAAATTGATGAAAGAGATGAAATCCTAATTTTTAGGTGGGTTTTATACTATAGAAGAAAAAATTCATTTGCTAGTGAGACTCGAAGCCTAGACCTCATTAATCCAGCCCTCAGCCCTGCCGTGAAAACGGGTTTTCAAAATCAGAGTAAAGAGCAAATTGTTTTTTTTTTGTTAGTGGAAACAGGCCTTGTTGTTTTTTTTTTTTATAACTCTTGGGCTATTTTTAAAAACAGAAACTAAGCCAAACACCCCATTTTTGTTGGGCTTTTGGAAAATTTTAAAACTAGGCCAAAAAAGAGCAAAAAAAAAAAGAACAGTTATCAAATGGAACCTTCGTATCGTTTAGATACACAAAAAGTGTGGTACGAAAGCTTTAAGTAAGTTCTCAGATGCTCCATAGTGCGGACAGATTGAGTTGACTCTTGTTCAGTGGGAAATAATTACTATTGATGCCTCTCTTTCGTGCGTTGGTTGAGCCCGAAGATCCTATCCTTGAGCCGTATAGATCTCTCTGGGTCTTGTTCGATGCTATTCACCAACTCGACAATGGATATATGGGCTCAAGTGGATGCTTCAAAAGAATTTTATTGTAGTCGTGCCATCACACAAATACTTCACTATTTATGGAAAAAGGTCATGTGCTGATTGTGAGAACAAGTACTAAACAACTTGTTTATATGGTCTTACTAAGAGATGATTGTAATAACATCGCTTTTACACGTTGACAAGGAGTGCCTAGTATATTATACTTGTGACAAATACACAATGATAGACAATTAAAGGTTGCGAATGAGATGGTAGAACCGACGATGTCGAAGATTTGGATGCTTGTGTGAGATTGCATCACAATACTTGATTATGAGTTATGGTGACACATGCGATGCATGTGGAAAAATTAAGTTAGTAGTATAAGTTTTTGTTAAAAAAGTCAAGCATGGCGCGTAACTATTTATTATATTCAAACTCTTATTTTGTACCGTTATCGCGGTGCATGCGTTTCATGTACAAAAATAAAATTATTTTATATAATATTAAGCATGGTCTTTTAGATGTATTTTAACTACATTTTTGGTAATAATTTTCAGACTTTAAAAAATAAACATGTCTTCTTATGTAGTTACCTAATACTCAAAAGACTCACCGTCGCATACGCGATACTTGTGCGAAAATGAAATCAATAGGACAAATTTTGTTTTTTTAAAAAATTAAGCATCATGTATATGTGTTTATTATCATATTCAGTAAAGCAGATCTTAAATAACAGAAAAATAAGTTAACAAAAATATTATTATCATATCAGACTTGGCCTTAATTTTTTTTAACTATATTTTTCAATGAATTTTAACTTGTGAAAACAAAACATATTTTTTAAATAGTTACTTACCAATTAAGATTTTTATTTTGTGTCATTTTCTTAAAAAATTAATTGAAATGCTACTTGTCATCATTGTAGGTTGGTACACCAAAAAGGTATGATATCAAACCAAGTTTTGGTTTAATAAGCAGTATAGATATAGATAGATATTATGTAGTATAATAATTCTTATGATGCCAAGTGTTAACATTTTAAGCGAGTTGTTATTTAACACAAAAAAATCATGTCACGCCAAAAAAAAAGTATTTCCTTTATATATGGTATATATAAGGTATAGATAATAAATGTAAAATAAACTTACTTTAACACTTCTAAACTCACAAACGTCTCCCTGAAATTAAAGAATTAATTCTCCTTCAGGCTAACAAAGATCTTGGAAATTGAGGGTGGTAACCTGTATATAACCTGAAAAGGAAAAAAAAATAAAGAGTATCCAAACGTTGTCTTAAAGTAGTGGCAAATGCGGGATTATCAAAACGGCAAAGGCAAATGTCCGTGACTGACCGGTAATAACTGACGTATAATTCAAAAAGAAAATAAATAAAAATATTTAAATATCATCTTAAATATCTTAAAAGTAAATGCGATATTATCTAAAACAGCAAAGACAAATGTGCGTGACTGACCGATAGTAACCGGCGTATAACCCAAAAAAAATAAAAATAAAGAGTATCTGAATAAGTCTTAAATAAATGTCTTAAAATATGAGTAAATGCGGGATTAACCGACCGGCGTAGTTGTATCAATACGCTAAACCTGTCCCCATCTTAACATTTTCTAGTCTGGACGTCGTTCGCGTAACCGGTGGATAAACATAGATATTAGACACAACGCCCCACCTCTCTTTCTACACCTATCGCGATCTATTTTGCCCTAAATCCATCTTATTCAATTGTTGTCTGCCTTCAATCCAATTATTAACGATTAATCTCTGAATATCACGAATTTGAGATCGAAAGCTTATCATCCTTAATTCGTCGAATCAATTAAGGTTAGAATTTTTTTAACCGTCTCTTTCGATATATATGTTTTTACGTGTGTGTGGTGCGTGGGTGTGTTCTTATTTGTTAATTAGGTTTCATCTTTGCCTGGCTCTTTTAGGGTTTTTGTAAAAGCGCTGAAGATTTTATCGGTTATTGTGTTATTCGTTAAGACAAAGGCATAATATGTTTTAGATAGTGCAACTGCCTGGTAATTGTTTCCTTGGCAATCAATCTGTCGTCGTGCAGATACCGTGTTTGCCTAATGTTCAGGCAAGTGGCAATACGTGCCACTTAAACTAGTAATCAACTCCATCGAACTTGAAACCAATGCTTAAGGTTTAGATCAACTGTCATCCTGAAATTGGATGACAAAAATGTCTAAACATGCTCCTTTAGGTATCCAATTTAGCCAAAAGGCTAAGTCGTAAATGAGTTCGCTCCGACAACATTTAAAGGAGGATTACAACATGCCAAGCTACGATCTTTGCATATTTTTAATTGGAAAGGTATTGGGTATTGAGTTCTTTAATGTTATGAGAAGGCAATGCTAAACCCGTACCGCATATACTTATCCACATCTCAATATGTTGCTTGTTAAGTTTTAGCACCGATGCATACAGTCTTCTCCACTTGTTGGAAAGAGCACTTATGAACTCTGTCCTTTTAGGATAAGTGTGTGAACGGCCATTATGCAACAAGACAGAATTTCCGCCTTCAATAGTAGTTTTGATGAAAATAGTATGGAGGACATCTCATGGGAAAACACCAAGCCAACTTGTTTGCTAATTTGCTAATTGTCGCCAACCACTTGTTGTTTTCTTGGCTGACTTTTTTTGGGGCCACCTGGTGCTGCCATGAATGCGATTAGTGCTTGCTACTGACACGCTAAAATTGTTTCATTTGAATATCTAGTGTTCGATTGTTGCGGTGGTTTTCATGCTGGCATGAAGTTGGATATAGTCGTCTTTGCTAAGGCCTTGTACTTGAATCAATTTTGTTTCAGGACATCTATTTCCGCATACCATGTCCCATCATCAAGTGGATGATGCTAATTACATGGCAGATGAATATGATATGGAGGATGTTGATGATGATATGGACGACGAGTTCCATGGCAGAGATGTGGGTGGCTCAGACACTGATGTGGATGAATATGAGTATATGGTAGTCGTACTTGCACTTAGATCAAGATATCAATCAGTTTCTCTTATGGTCTTGACCCTTTGCACAAGTGTACTTATATTTAAGGAACTTATTTATGTAGGAAAGGAAGGGGGGGGGGGGGAAGTACTTGGAATTTGTTCAGTTAAGCTTGAGTTCCTTTAACTTGGATCACTCATCAAGCTGGAACCGGGTAGTGGACAGAAACTAGTAATGATGTGAAGATTTTTGAAAAGAATCTTTGAAGTTATGAATGCATGTATAAGGCATGTGCACCCTTGCACACATATGGTATTTTGGTGCAAATATGCTTTTGTTTTTCAATTGATGTCAACAAGAGTGTATATATTAGTGTGTTTGTGCTAGGGAGAAATCCTTTTCTTCTTGGTGCTTATGTATAACATGTCGATAGTGAGAGAGATATGAGGCCGTGTACTCAGTCTTGGATTTAGACGTTGTGCTTTTTTACTGTAAGAGTTGCAAAAAGCTAGGATAAATTTTCAACTATGACGGCCTGTCCAATTATAAAGCTGGATTGGTTCTGTAGGTTGTCAGTTAAACCTGGCAAATCAAGAAGTTCTTGGTAAGGTTTCACGGTTTTACTGGACGAACTGTTTTGCCCGTGTAACTGAATCTGACCATGATTTGTCATTTGATACAGTGGTCGGACTTTGTGGTCCTATGAAAGCCTGACTAGTAATTGTCTGGTCAAATGCAGAGTACCAAAATGGCAGATACTTCCGCTGCTCAGGCTAGGAAAGGAGAAGACATTCAAGGGATTCCTTGGGACAGGCTTAGCATCACGAGGGAGAAATATAGGCAGACTAGACTAGAACAGTATAAGAACTATGAAAACATTCCTCAATCTGGAGAGGGATCAGAGAAGGTAAACATTTCATCCTATATTCAATGGTTTCTAGCGGTATGAAAATTAGTTCGTCTGCTCCTTCTTTGCCTGATAACTATTCCCTACTCATATGTTATGTCTAATGTGTGTAGGAATGCAAGACCACGAGGAAAGGGGGCTTGTACTACGAGTTCAGACGCAATTCAAGATCTGTGAAATCTACAATTCTTCATTTTCAGGTCTGTTTGACGAGTTTGCATAATGATAACTGGTGCAACTCCAATCATCTTAGTTCTGTTCATGCATAGAATGGGATGCATTTGGCCCTTCCTAGAAGTACATTTAACATGTCCCCACCTATTTTCCATCCTTTTAGCACTGGTTTGCTTTTATTAGGTTTTGGTCCTATACTGTTGGGTATTTGTCTTAATGACTTACCGTGCACTGTAATCGGGTATGGGCTTTCCTCACGGTAATTAGCTAGTTCTTTGCTACTCTATTGCATGTTATATTTTGTCCCTCTGATTCAAATTGTAACCTCGAATGCTCCAATTGCTTATATGTAAGACTCTTTATGTGTAAGAAGACTCCTTCCTTCCCTTCCTCCAACGCTCCAGTCATAGCAGTGATTTGAACTGCTAGTTGATAACAGCCTCCTAAAGACATGTACCAAATTATTGGCCATCACTCTCTGCCATTAAATCTTCCACCACAGCCATGGCAGTTCATCAGAATTGTCGCTTATAGACTGGGCCAATGACTTCTTAATCTACTCCTGCTGATCTACATAAATGACTGCTTGCATCACCTGGACCTCAATCTACTTATACTGTCAGTTATGCAACATCCGTTGTTCAACATAATTCTGCTTAGTCTCAAAATTTTGTCGAGAGCTTGACAAACTGCGAACCCTATCAATTGCTGAAGCTATTATCAACATCGTTGGCTTTTATCATTGACAACAGCACTCAACCACAACAAGGTTTGGCCGTACTCCCCCATGTAGGACTAGTTTCCCTAGGCCATAGAAATAAAACTTGATGATGATTATAGTCATTATACTTTTCACTGTTTACGCTGTCAGTCCAATATAGACAGATGGACTAGCGGTGCTAAGTATTGATAGTTCAAGGACCTCCAGGAAGCAGCTAGAAAGTTGGGAAAGCATGGTGAAATTTAACGTGGTTTGACCTGGTCAGCTAAAGTAATCTTGTTGGCTTTCTTATCCTAATTAATATTGGATAATCTCCACGTTATTGAAGCTGGACAGGATAATACGCGTAATTTATCAAGCTTTAGACACCGGAGGTGATGTCGGGGCCCAGGGGCAAATATTGTGAAATATGATTGAGAAAGAGGGATATGCAAAATTTTATGTCTGGTTGCAACTAACTAAGCCTTTCCCCTCTTACGTGCCTTAGATGAGTTTTCTAAAGTTTGCTTTAAAAATGCAGTTCTCGATTAATTCTGGAATGAAATGGCTGCTGATTCAGTGAGATGACATAAGTCCCGTCTATGATCTAATCCTAAGCAAAACTGTCTTGGAGGCATGCCTTAGTACTTATCTGGGACATTGCAATCATTAGTTATTCCTGCTCTCTATTCATCATCCCTTCTTAAAAGTGCTGCATCTTTGTCCCAGTCTTACTCTGCTCCTAGGCCTTTCCAGAGTGATGATTGTCTTACTCTTCCCATAGCCGTCTGAGTGATGATCATCGTGTCACTCTTTCTACTTGGCTGAGAGCAATGATCGTGTTACTCTATCTGAATGGTGCAGCTTGGGTCTTTGGGGAGTGTGTCCAAACCATCCTATGCTTTTCAGGCCTTTAAGTACTTTGACTGATTGTTTTTGTTTGTTACCTAAATGTCTTTGGTTAACGTCTACGTCCCTATATATGTTTTGACTTCATGCTTATAGCTGTAGATTGATTGCATAATACACCAGACACTTCTGCATTAAATCCATCATGGTCCAATACTATGGTTAACATCATCATCCCCAATCTCGTGGGTTTAAACAACAATTTCCTTGGCACCTTTTTGTCCAGATTCTCAATTTTTTCCACTTATTCTGTCAGAATATTCACAAATTGGATATGCTGAAAAATGACAATAGTAGGGAGGCTCGATTAGGAAATCGAAATCAATAATATTAGTGAAAACAAATTCTTGTTTTCCTGTGGCCAAAGATTATCTAAGTAAGATATAGGGGAGCCTTGGTCATGCAAAAGCACGGCATCCCAGGTTTCTTGTGATGGGGTAGGTTGACAAATAGAGGAGATGACAAGTTTACTGTGATCAGTTTTTGATGCCAAGGAAAGTGAGTTCGTACCTACGTGGAGGTGCCACAAAGGCTGCAGTCCGAGTTAGCTTCCAAGTATGCAAAGTGAGAGACAGTGAGAGCGGAGTAAGGGCAGAGAGCAAGGCTTCCCAGACAGGCCGTGAGGAGTGGCAGTGCTACGGAGACAAGGGTGAGACGAATAGGGCCAGCAGTCGACAGTCCAAGTCAAGGTCCGAGACGGGGTCCAATGCTACAGTCCAGAGTTACAGTCCAAGATTGTTTCTCTCACTAGAATCCAAGAGCTTCCAAATTCGAGAGTGAGAAAGTGATCTGTCAAATGAGAGAATTCAGTCTAGAATGAGTCCAAAAGTCCACTATTTATAGTAAGTAGAATGCTTATGTCAGAAAATGCCACATGTCATCCCCTAGGAGTGACACGTCATCAGGGGGTCCAAAAATGGCGGTTCTCCGTTGGACTGCCGGTTCCCAAATTTGCCCTGCCTCGCCCCCACACAACGTCGAGAAGACTGAAGGCACTGAGACGACATGATCGGAGTAAGCCTGTTGCCCCAGCCACCGGTCCAAGCCCTTACTGAATCCCATAAGATGCGTCAAGAGACGCGTAGAGAACCTGACAGCGGCGAGGGTTGCCCCTGTGACCAATTGCCACTAGGCGTGATGCCCTCCAAAGAACTGCTCCCGTCTCGGAGTGACCTGGGGGTCATCGTCCTAGGGGCGCCGATGATCACCGGTAACATCAGTGGACATGGTCGCAGCTCAGTGCCTAGTGTCATGCAAGTCACCCCAGGCGGCGATAGCTTTGTGGTAACTAGCCTATCCCGCTGCGAAGGGTCCTCGTGCTGGAGCACTACGAACGAAGCCCCCCGGAATGAAGACGGCGATAGCTTTATGGTAACGAGCCTATCCCGCTGCGAAGGGTCCTTGTGCCGGAGCACTAAGAACGGAGCCCCTCGGAATGAAGACGGCGATAGCTTTGTGGTAACGAGCCTATCCTGCTGCGAAGGGTCCTCGTGCCGGAGCACTACGAACGGAGCCCCCCCAGAATGAAGACGGCGATGGCTTTGTGGTAGCGAGCCCATCCCGCTGCAGGGGTCCTCATGCCGGAGCACTACGAGTGAAGCCCCTTAGGAATGCTGCACACTCCGAAGAGTGGGTCGGAGCATGTTTCACGTCCATGGCGGGGGCGCATGGTGTGGTGAATGAGTGTGGTGCCCGGAGGCCTGTAACGTGATTGTGGCGCATGGGCGCGGTGCCTACAGCACGAGACATTGATTATGGCGCATGGGCACATTGCCAACGGCACGAGACATTGATTGTGGCCCATGGGCGTGGTGCCTATAGCACGAGACATTGATTGTGGCCCATGGACGTGGCGACGACCGTGGCGAGACCATACCTGGTGCCGTGGTCACATGTCATGGAAGTGGCGCATGGGCGCAGCGACGACCGTTGCGAGACCATACTTGGTGCCGGGGGCACATGTCATGGAAGTGGCGCATGGGCGCGGCGACGACTGTATCATCGGCACGGCGCAGGGGCGCGGTGGAGTGAGTATGGTGGCGAGGGCACTGTAGAGTGACAGAGAGCTCGGGGCATGGTTGTATCAGCGGAGCGGCGCACGGGCACGGCGGAGTGACGTCCGGGCCCTTGAAGAGTAGTGAAGATGCTAAGTATGGAAGTTAAAGGCCAACCCTTTGGGGGAGGCCAAGGCCAACCCCACAGGAAGGCCGAGGCTGACCCCCAAGGGAGGCCGAGGCCGAGGCCGACCCCCAAGGGGAAGGCTAAGGCCGACTTCCTTCGCTAAGAGCCAAGGTGTACCGACGGGTGACGGACGATGTGCGACGGTCGGAGCGTGATGAGCAGTCGCACAAGGATGAGCTTCTTGGTGACGAAGTCACGTAGAAAAAGTGAGAAGTGCACGTGACTTGAGTGTGCACATTTTGACCGGTTGGAAGCGTTGAATATTGCATGTTGCTTGTGCGGACTTGTCATGAAAATTGAGACCCTCAGAGGGCCTTTGGGTGTGACCAGAATAGGTTGGGTAAAGTTTTTTTACGAGAGACAAGTGGCTTTTGTAGGACTTAATAGCGCTGACATGCAAGGCAGGGCAATGAATAAAAGCGGATCTTTCAATATGACTTGCTTTTGTGCTGGCAAAACATTATATAGGCCCTTATTCGGGGCCTTGTGACTTCCTGTAGAACTTCTCATCATTTTTGGAAAGTGAATTTACTGATCAACAAGTCTGTTGCTTTATCGCAGTTGAGGAACTTGGTGTGGGCTACATCAAAGCATGATGTCTACCTTATGTCACATTTTTCTGTCATTCATTGGTCCTCCTTAACTGGCAACAAGTCTGAAGTTCTTAATGTATCAGGACACGTGGCGCCAAGTGAGGTGTGTGTTTTGCCATAAAACTCTTTGTTCAATGCTTAGGCTTCAATGATGCAAATCGATGTGTTTTTGTCCAGAAACATCCTGGAAGTTTATTGGAAGGATTTTCACAGACTCAAGTCAGTACTCTAGCAGTAAAAGAGAAGTTGCTAGTTGCTGGAGGATTTCAAGGAGAGCTTATATGCAAGGTAATTAAACATTTCATCTGTTTCGTTCATACAAAAGTTACGAGCTCATGGATTTGGGCAGTATTGCTGAAACAACTGGAGAAGACCACTGTATCTTATGCTTCTATGAATGCATTTTAACTATTGTTAACTTTTGATCCGATTTGAAAGCATTTTTTTTCTTACTTTGATGCAGAATTTAGATAGACCTGGAGTTTGCTTTTGCTCTAGGACAACTTACGATGACAATGCTATCACAAATGCTATAGACATTTATAACACTGCCAGGTTCCTGCACTCCCTTCTCTTGGTTGTTGAACTATTCCTTCTTATTACAAATCATGCTGATTTGTGTTTGTTTTCATATCTTTTCCTTGCTTTTCCAGCGGTGCACTTCACTTTACTGCCTCAAATAATGATTGTGGTGTCAGAGACTTCGACATGGAAAAGTTCCAACTTTCTAAGCATTTCCGTTATCCTTGGCCAGTGAATGTATCTGTCTTTCTCCCGCCTGTCTGGCTCTTGCTTTCTTCCAGCATGTAGTTCTGGCGATGTTAGGTCACAACTTGCCTACTTGCTGGTGCATTTTCTTATTAGATTTTCTTTGTTTGTGCTCGCAGCATACATCACTGAGTCCAGATGGTAAACTTATTATAATTGTCGGAGATAACCCAGATGGTATGCTGGTGGATTCTCAAACTGGAAAGGTATCCCTTTCAATTTGCATTTCAAACTTCACCTGCTCTTTGAGACATTTTTGATGTTGGGATGAAGCTTGCATAGGTGGGCATGCCCTAATCTGACAGTGATCTTGCAGACGGTTGCACCATTGTCTGGGCATTTGGATTTCTCATTTGCTTCAGCGTGGAACCCTGATGGCCTCACTTTTGCCACTGGGAACCAAGACAAAACCTGCCGAATTTGGGATGTCCGAAATCTCTCCGAGTCAGTTGCTGCTCTGAAGGGTAACCTTGGAGCCATTCGGTCCATCCGCTACACCTCTGACGGACGGTTCATGGCTATGGCAGAGCCTGCTGACTTCGTCCATGTCTTTGACGTTAAAAATGAGTATGAGAAGGAGCAGGAAATCGATTTTTTTGGCGAGATATCTGGCATGTCTTTTAGTCCCGATACAGAGTCTCTATTCATCGGAGTTTGGGATCGAACATATGGTAGCCTTCTAGAGTTTGGGCGGTGCCGAAACTACTCATATCTTGATTCTGTAATATGAGTTTGATGTGCACCCTGCAAATAAGTGTGTGCAGGTATATGGCTATTTCCCTTGGTCGGGCAAGCGAGATGTAACTGTGAAAACTAGGCATGTTCTGTAGCAGTTGTAGTTGATCTGGGTGTAAATTTCCTGTGTTGTGCCATGGTGGTATCGGGGGGGGGGGGGGGGGGGGTGTCGGAGAGCAAAAGGGAGGGATGTATAGTAGGCTGGGAATGTTGGGGCATTTGAACAAGAATAGTAGAACTAGAGAATGTTGAGGTACCACACAAGCTTGTAATATCGATCGTGTTATTTTCTGCTATTTATTCATCTGCTGAGCTATTTCTTCGAGCACTTGTCATTTACGTATCCGCGCTTTCTCGTGAAATTCGAGTGCCGGTTTCATGCAGTTTAAGGGCAAAGGTAAATGCACTAGATTTCCGGCCTCCTGAAGTGGGAGCTGAAATTCGATCAAATCCGTGCGCCGGGAGCTAAACTTGCATGCAATTGAGCCTCACCGGATAAAGATTCAGGTCTCTCTCGTCATAAAAGTGACCGTGTCTGCTGACACTTTTCAAAAATGTTCATAACAAGTTAACAACTTGTCGAGTTCACAGTAGCATATCTGTCACCAACGGTATAAATGTTCGTGGTTCCGAGCATTGGGACTGTTGGATTAAGGGGAATTGATGAGATATGAGGCGGGGGTAATGGCGGTGAAAGGGTAATTTTGTTATAAATGTAACGGTTTTAAATAGTCAAAATTATTTGTCCTGCATTATTCAACATTCTTTAGTCACTAACGATGATAAAAGTGTCTGATCAAGTGCTTAAAACCAAATGATTGGTCAAAATTAGGAAAGTCCAGTGATTCATAACTTAACACTGGTATCTAAATATTGTTGAAGGAAATATCTGAATTAATGACGTGTTTTTTAGGCACTTGTTAAATACATTCAACGAAACTTTACTAAAGTGTAGGATATGCTATGTTCTAATTCAATTTAATGTGTATAAGTTTATTATGTTTGTTGTTAGTGTCGGCCTTCGTGTTCATGTATACTGAGTGACGGGAATATCATGACCGATAATTTCTGTAAGCTCTACAAAAAAGCGACTGTGTATCTTTAAATTATCAATGTAATTTTCTTATTAAAAAAAACCGACACTTTAAAGTTACCGATTGATGTTGTTTAGAAGAGAATCTCTATCTACTAAACTTGCTAAACAAGAAAATTGTTAAAACAACTGGAATCAACCATGAGCGCAAGTTGTATCTAAGCTGGCACCGGTCCATGCACAAAGCTGTGGGTTGGGTCTAGTTTTAAAGGGGATTTATTAGGTATAGAAAGCAAATTAATTACTGCGTTTATCCTCACTACACTACTGATTGATGCAAACTACTAATGACTATGAGTTGGTTTTCATATAAAATGCAAGAGGAGTGTGAATTTGAAAATGAAGGAAGGGTCTTGGAATATTTTAGTACATGTTGTCATATCCATCTTTTAAGCAATAGTTACTCCCGTCATAAGTATCAAAGATTATTATGCCTCATTTCACATTTATTATCATAAGTTTGCATTGTAAATGGTTTACAACAATATTTCTTTGCACCATAATATTACATGTTGTAGAGATTAATAGTTTCACTTAATTACATCTATACATAAAAAGACTACTGCTTTAATTTTTGCAAGAAGAGGTTTCTTGTGTGTGATATGTTAGGGGTCTTTAGAGACTTGGTCCTTTGCATTTTTCATTACCATTTCCAAATCTTTCTTGCCTACAAGTCTCGCTACAAAGATAAACGTGTAAAGCTTATGATTTTCTGATCGCGTTCTCTTAAGATTATGAGAACGATTGGTATGTTTTTGCTGGGCAAAGAAAGGTATTGAATGAAGATCTCCAACTTCTCTAAACTGGTGCAAACTTAGGAAAATTAATGAAAATAGAGTTGGACTGTTGTATACCGGAGGCGACACGTTAAGACCTTTGCAGTTGTGTAGGAGTACCGGAAGGTGTCAGAATTTTTTTTCAAATTGAAGTGGAAGATACGGTAAACAAAGTTAAGAATTCAATCTTATCAAGTACATCTAAAGAGAATTTTCCAAAATTTTGGCAATATTATAGATTACATCTAAAGAGACTTTTTCCAATATTTTTGCAATATTATGTAGCCTGGATGTGCATGTTTGTACCTTTACTCCTAAAAGGGAAGCAGGTAGTATTTGGCATGATGAGCAAAGAAAAACGTCGGACGTATAGAGAACTTCTCGCAAGTTTCAGGACCATGAAGAAACAAATCAGCATGGAGATTGCTTCCTTGCTGGTCCATCATGCAGTATCCCTTCCATTAGTCCTGGCCTTTCTTTTATCCACCACCACCATCACCAATTCTGCCTTAACTACTATGGCTGCAAAAAAGGCTCCTCGCATGGCAACTAGACTCATTCACCGTGATTCCATACGTTCACCATTCTACAATGCAAGTGCCACCTTATCAGACCGTGCCACTCAGGCTATACAACGTGATAAAGCACGCCTTGCCTACTTGAAGGCAGCTACCGCCGGATATTCTTTGGATGACATTCGAAGTGGCATAGTCCGGAATGAGTTTGGTACTGTATTTTATGCCAATATATCGATAGGCCAGCCGCCTGTTCCACAGCTTGTGGTAATGGACACTGGTAGCAGTTTATTCTGGATTCAATGCCTTCCTTGCGTTGGAACATGTGGTTCAGCTGGTAATCCAACAGCACCGTATGATCCTTCTAAGTCATCCTCTTACTCTCCATATCCATGCCCTTGTGCTGGACTTGGATCTTGTGATGTTAGTAATCAATGCCAGTACTCCATTACTTACGGAGGTGGAACTGAAAGCAGAGGAAACTATGCCAGTGAAGATCTTACGTTTGTGACACAAGATGAAAAGCCAACAACTATCTCCAACGTGCTATTTGGTTGCGGTCATGAGATTGAGCGTCTAAATGGCCAAACAAGGGGAGTTCTCGGGCTTGGTCCTCGTCCACCATCTGTGGCTAAGTACCTTGGCTCCAAGTTCTCATACTGCGTCGGAAACATTAGTGATCCTCAGGACACTGATAGCCAACTGATCATAGGAGATGGCGCAATAATTGACGGCAATCTGACAATGCTCGATGCGTACGGTGAGTTCTATTATCTAACATTACAAGGCATCAGTTTCGGTGACAAAAAACTTGACGTGGACCCGCAAATATTTCAAAGAAGTCAAGAGGGGAGAGGTGGAGTGATCATTGACTCGGGAATGACAATCACTATCCTCGCTGGAGGTGCATTTGAACCTCTTGCAAGTGAAGTCCAAAACTTCATAGACGGATTGAACTTGGAGCGTGCATGGAGTTGGGAACTCCCGCTGTGCTACAAAGGGATAGTGAGCCAAGACCTCGTAGATTTTCCGATGATCACTGTTGAAACGATTACAACAATCATCGTGCTACCACGTAACACGTAATGGGTTCGAAAACATACCGTACGAAGTCTCCGAAAAATTCCGACGTAGGATCCTTGTTGTTACGAGCCTCCAACACGCTTGATCTTTTTCGCAGGTACGAAAACGGCTACTAGAGTCGAGTTCTTCGTCCACGAACCAAATCCTAGAGCTTGGTGATTGCTCTAGAGAGAGTGCTATAGAGAGAGGGATTATTGCTATGACTTTCTTTTTTTTTATTGGGATATCTCTAGCCTTTATATAGAGATACAATTAGAGACTGGCTTTACCTCCAACTCTTAGGAGATAAAGATGTATTTACCTCAAACACTTAGGAGATAAATATCCTCTAATTAACTGTAATTATCCAGACTAACAAATACACATTATCTGTTAGTGGGCGGATAATGGGTCCATTGACCCAATTTATTAACAGCTCCCACTCGCCCACACACAGGGCAAATAAATCGTAGTCCCTCTTTATCTCTCGTCCACTCATCTCCTCATACAGGAAATGGAACGTGCGACCTACGAGAAAGGATGTCCAGTTGAGGAGTATTGTATTAAGTTATCACCAAACTAACACAATACATCACTCCAATAAATCTCGTATGTACCCCAGATAGTTCAACTACACCAGATTAAACACTCTCAAATCCCTCATAATGAGCAGTGTTAAACCTCTCATATGTTATGTATTCATGACTCATATCGAAACGAAAATCGACAAAGTCGCCCGGGCTATGAATCACACAACATGATGTAATATTGAACTTTCTTCCCAAAGCCCTCATGTCATTCCAATTAGACCCAACCGCTTTCCTAGACATGCCCCGCGAGACCGCATCATCCATGATCCAAGGGTACATGCTAAAGTAGCGACATTGAGTATCCTCTTCATGACATAGTCTAAGGTGAAAAGGGTACCATATATGATCAAAAATTTTGATCCAAGTGGCTCACACAGTGACGAAGCAGGGATTCATTCGTCACTCCCACTGTCGGTCTGCATTTAGCACATGCAGTATGATTTGCATGCTATGGCGTAACCCTCAAGGGCGTGTCACATAAATGTATAATAAATACGCCATACGAATCTAAGTCTAGTCGCTGTACAAGCGCCTAACCTGAGTTTTTCAGCCCAGTCACTCTCATAGTGCCTGCCTGAAATCTCACATTCGGCTGTAAACAGGCTACATAGAGTTGTGGAGATACTCTATGATCGACCTACATTTATTAGGTCTCATCTTAGCTCCAACTAAGGCGACATGTTTGCTTTATAAGCTGTATCATCTTATTCGCCCACTTGGCGCTTAAGACAATTATGTCTCATCTTGCTCGCTATCTTAGCGCCAAGGTGAATTACCCGTGTGAGTGGGTCAATTCGAGCCTGGTGACACTCTCAACAAGGATGTATATGTAATCACAAAGATTATCCATTCATTCCAAAATAAACTCAAATCGAGGAATGAAAATTTAATATAATAAATGTCAAGCACATAAGATGCCATAAACATGTCAAAACCTACGGAGTCCCATACTCCTAATGTGAGAAAGGAAAACATCTCTAGCAATGGGCTTGGTCAAAGGATCAGCCACCATTCTGCCAGTAGGTATATGTTTCATGGACACCTCTCCTTGCGCAACTAAAGTTCTAATGAAGTGATAACGAAGGCCTATGTGTTTGGCCTTCCCATGATATTTGGGGTCCTTTACAAAATCTAGGGCAGCTGTATTGTCACAGTGAACAGTGACAGCCTCATCTGCATGAGCTGTAACCCCTAAAGACTGTAAGAATGACCTCAACCAAACAGCTTCCTGGACTGCTGCTGAACAAGCAACATACTCCGACTCCATCGTGGATAGGGCGATGCAAGTCTGTTTCTTGCTGCACCAAGAGATAGCTCCACCTCCTAGTATGAATGCATAACCTGAAGTGGATCTGCGCTCATCTCTATCACCACCCCAATCAGCATCGCTGTATCCTCTCAGTCTCAAGTCTCCACCATGATAACACAGGACGAGATCAGCGGTTCCACGCAAGTATCGAAGGATCCTCTTCACCGCATTCCAATGAGCGGGTCCAGGATTACTCTGATAACGACTCACCATTCCAACGGCATAGCAGATGTCTGGACGCGTACACAGCATAGCGTACATCAGACTTCCTACTGCAGCCGCGTAAGGCACTTTGGACATCCGATTCATTTCCTCATCATTCTTTGGGCATTGGTCTGTGGTCAAAGTACACGCCTTGTCCATTGGAGTGTCTATGGGTTTTGAGTTATGCATACGAAATCGTTCAATGACTTTCTTGATGTATGTCTCTTGAGACAAACCGAGAAGTCTCTTTGGACGATCACGTATGATTTTAACCCCGAGCACATAATTAGCTTCTCCCATGTCCTTCATCTCAAAAGTTGAGGACAACCACTGCTTAGTGGCGACAATGTAACTCATGTCATTTCCAGCTAAAAGAATGTCATCCACATACAAAGAAAGGATTAGAATATTTTTCTTGGATCGTTTTACGTAAACGCAATGGTCTTGTTCAATCATTTCAAAACCTATAGAGGTAATGGCATGATGAAACCTAAAGTACCACTGCCTAGACGATTGTTTGAGACCATATATAGAACGTTTGAGACGGCAAACTTTGCGCTCATGTCCTTTGACTTCAAAACCCTCGGGTTGAGCCATATAAATCTCTTCGTCTAGTTCTCCATTGAGAAACGCAGTCTTAACATCCATATGAAAAAGTTCTAAATCCTGCTGGGCGACAATAGCTAGGATCAGACGAATTGAAGCAAATCTCACCACTGGGGAGAAAGTATCTTCATAGTCCACACCCCGCAGTTGGGTATAGCCTTTCGCCACAAGACGTGCCTTATACTTGTCGATTAACCCATCTACCTTGCGTTTAACTTTAAAAACCCACTTGTTTCCAATAGTCTTGCGCCCTGGCGGAAGGTCAATCAACTCCCAGACTCGATTCTTTTCCATTGAGCTTAACTCATCCTTCATTGCAGCCATCCACTCATTTCTAGCAGATGAAGATAAGGCTTCTTCCACAGAAGTAGGCTCGTCCTCATCATTTGGAGTGCACATAAGAATTTCACCGTCAATCTCAAAACGACGACGTGGAACTCTTCCTCGTGCACCTCTGCGCAGTTGAGAATCTTGTTGACCTGATGGTCCTTGTGGTGTGCTCCCACTGTCTGGGATACTCCCACTAGGTTGAAGGTCACTTACACTATCTTCAGCGACAACCGGATGAGGAACTAATTCCCCACCTTCGCTTGAAGATGGTAAAGTGGGTTCAACCTCCTCTAACTCATAGAGGTCAAGATTCTTACTCGCATCTCCAATGCTAGGAAAATCACTCTCTATGAAATCGACATCACGAGACTCTATTTCAGTCCTTCCACCATTTGGATGTTCACCATACATTACATAACCTTTAGAGTTTTCAGAATACCTTAGAAAGATACTCTTCTTTGCTCTAGGCCCTAGTTTCCCATACTTATGAGAAGTACTGTGAACATAACCTGCTGAGCCCCATGGGCGCAAGTTATCCAAATTTGGCTTTTGGTCATTCCAAAGCTCATAAGGGGTGGATTTGACTGACTGTGAAGGCACACGATTAAGTATATAGGCTGCAGTCAAAAGGGCATCCCCCCAAAAAGATATAGGAAGGTTTGCTTGCGCCATCATAGACCTAACCATGTCTAACAATGTTCTATTCCTTCTTTCCGCAACACCATTTTGTTGTGGAGTATTAGGAATAGTAAGTTGCCTGCGTATCCCCTTTTCCTCACAAAACTTCTTGAAGTGATCTGACAAATATTCGCGTCCTCGGTCAGTGCGAAGAGTTTTTAAATTCTTCTCTTTCTGATTCTCAACCTCAGCTACAAAGCGTTTGAAACAGTCCAAAGCTTCGTAGCGGTGAGATATCAGATACACATAACCATATCGCGTATAATCGTCTATCAGTGTAAGGAAATAAGAGGCGCCATGGCGTGCCTTTACACTCATAGGTCCGCATATATCAGAGTGAACTAGCTCAAGTGGTTGAGTTGCTCTCACAGCCTTTCCAAAAGGCTTCCTGCATGCTTTACCGGCCAAACAAGCCTCACAAGTTTGTAGATTGACTTTTGCGAGTGGGCCTAAAAGGCCTTCTCTAGCCAAACGAGTCATTCTATCTTGGCCTATGTGGCCCAGTCTTGCATGCCAGGTGGTAGAATCATTCACAATATTATCATTCACCACATAAGAATAAGAAGACTGAGAATCAATTAAATCCAATTGAAAAAGACTATCCATGCGAAAACCATGTCCGAACAAAACATCATCCAAAAAAATGTCCAACTTATTACCCCTAAAAATAAAGGAAAAACCACTGTCTAATAAAGCAGTAACTGAAAGTAGATTAAGCCGAACTGTGGGTGCATATCGCACATCCTCTAGAATCAATGTGCGCTCAGTGCGCAACTTGAGCTGGTAAGAACCAACCCCTAGCACCTCTTCGGAACTATTGTTTCCCATGAAGATATGTTTGCTACCCGCTGGAATCCGGTGATAATCTACGAACCCCTCTCGATCACGTGCTACATGTTTTGTTGCACCTGTATCCACAAACCACACAGGTTGGGAATGAGCAACCATCACATGTGAGGAAACATATAACTGAGAGAGAGATTCTGAAAGTACCTTCTTCGGCTCAGTGCAATCACGAGCGAAGTGTCCTTTCTGTTGACAGTTGAAGCATTTAACTTTAGACAGATCCTTTTTCCCACCACGTTTTCCTCTCTTGCGTTTCTTCATTTTTTCTTCCTTTGGCGCAGAAGTGCTAGCCTCGCCTTTCTTACCTTTCTTACTTTGTCTTTCGCGCTTGCCATTTGCATTGCGCGATCCCCCTTGGGCGACATAAGCAAGGGTCTTGTCAGTATCTCGAGTCTCGTCCTCAAGGATGACATGCTGTGAAACATCAGAAAAGTTCTTGATGTTTTCACTGTGGGTCAATATCTGTTTCATATTGGCCCACGAGGCAGGAAGGGACCTTATGACAGCTCTGACTTGCTGCTCATCTGTGAGCGCATGGCCAGCATCCCTTAGCTTACCAATCATATTGGACATCATCCTTAGATGTTCACTCATGGTATGTTTAGGGTCTTTTGTGTACTCCTCAAACTTAATCACAAGGCTACGAAGCCGCGTAGTTGAGGTTCCACCAAAAGAAAACTTGAGCTGATCCCATAAAGCTTTGCAAGTTGGAAGTTCATCATACTGCCCAATTAGATCATTTTGCAAGCTGCTCAACAAGGTGTAGCGCGCACTACGATCTTTCTGATTCCATTTCTGGTAGGCAGTGTGGTCTCTTAGGGGTTGCGCCTCAGTTGGCGCGACCATCTCCTTGGTCAAGTGCTCCTCGAGCTCTTGTTCGTTCAGCATGAATTTCATCTTTTTGTGCCAAACGTCATAATTATCTCCGTTAAGTTTCTCACCCTTAACGAGATCAGCTATGACATTTTTGGTGGCCATTATTTTCACTACATTAGATTGCGCAAGGAAAAGACATTAATTATACATCCTTATTTTTTATTTCAAAAAATTCAAATGAAAAACATAATCCTTCCTCACATCATGAAATCGAAAATCTGCTAAGCTCGTAATCATCTCCCATGTATGTGAGTTGGGAAAAATATTTTTCAAGTAATTTTTCGCAATAAATTTCATCATCATATAAGCCACAATATAATAAATCATCCACATGATAATTTAGAACAATATTATTGCACCATACAATAGTGTGCAAGGACTCCGTTGAGCCCTGTTGGCATTCTAATAACTTATGCTAAGAAAATTCTGGCTTGAATAATGTGCGTGCGAAATTACATCCCCGTACAAGGCTTTCTCGAAATATACAGGGAAATAGCAGAATACAACATCTTTGAGAATCCTACTACAAACTACTCCAATAAAACAAATGGAGATGCCGCACAGCATATTATTCTTAAAAGAATTTTCTTAAAGCAAGAGTAAACACATTAAACATAAGTTTCTTTAGAATGCCAATCTAATATCCATCCATTTAACCTAAAACTAGCATACTCAAATAAGAAGTTACAGGGTAATAAAATGGATGAATAGGCCACATTCTCCTCCCAAGGAAAACGGGCGACAAGGGCCTTGAAAATATAAATGGTTTAAAAGTGTGGATTTACCAAAAACCCAACAAATATACCTCAAAAGTATATTTAAACCATAACACAAATCAAGGCAAGCATGTAACAAATTAGACATAATTTATCTATGTCATATAACTCTTCAAAAATATTTATTGCTATTCACGAAGTGCAAAAAATAATATTTACGCATTATTCGTATTTTTGGGAACCACAAAAGTACCACAAAAATACTCACAAATGACCAAAAACTGAGAGATAAATCCTAAAAAATTGGCAAACAGTAAATTTATCCTTAATATGCCCTCTGGAATTAAATAAAAATTCTGTGTGTATAAAACAAAATTTTAAAGTTAATTTTTCATAGAAAAAGTCGTTTAAAAATTAAACAGAACACACACAGAGGGTATAAAGGTAATTCAACACCATTGCAAATTTTCAGAAGGCACGATAAGGCTCCACTCGCCGGCGGTGACGATCACTGGCCAAAAAACAGACTGCACGCGCCTCCACGCGCCACCACTGCGCGTGGGATTCAATCTGATTTCTGGCAAAGGCGCGCGTGTATCCACGCGTGCGTGGGGCGCGTGAGATGAAGCCGATCGCGCGTGTCCAGCAGTCACCGCGCGTGTCGCGCGTGTGGGGCGCGGCGCGCGTACAGCAGTCTCGGCTAGCGCGTGGACGCGCGTGCGCGGCTTCAGGGCATGGCTTGGCTCACGTTCGGCGCGTGGGGCGCGTGTCAGCGAGTGGCGCAATCGGCGCGTGACACGTGTCACGGCTTGTGTGCACTGTTCAACTTCTTCGTGAAAAAACCCTAATTTTTTTTTTAACCGCCGCCATGCCGCGATGCCAACTTCGGGATGCCATATCTCTCTCGTTTTTAAGCCAAATAATGCGTACAATATATCGTTGGAAAGCTTATACAACATAGATTAATTATGTACCAACCGATCATGATAAAAACAGAATATCATGCTCCGAATTTGAGTCCCAAAACTCGAAAAAACCACAGTTTTCTTGAAAAATAAAATCGTGATTTCTCACAAATCATGCATCCAAAAATCACGAAATTTTATGAAGTTCATCCTCAACCATAGGAGAACAAAATCATCTAATTATTTTTCAGAAAAACATGCTCAAAAAATTTCGAATTTTAATAATGGGTCTCATTCATGTATCCGGAAAAAATCGTAACATGCACATAATTTAATCTAGCATGTTAAAGGCGAATCAACAAGTAATCATGCTCTGATACCAATGTTGAAACGATTACAACAATCATCGTGCTACCACGTAACACGTAATGGGTTCGAAAACATACCGTACGAAGTCTCCGAAAAATTCCGACGTAGGATCCTTGTTGTTACGAGCCTCCAACACGCTTGATCTTTTTCGCAGGTACGAAAACGGCTACTAGAGTCGAGTTCTTCGTCCACGAACCAAATCCTAGAGCTTGGTGATTGCTCTAGAGAGAGTGCTATAGAGAGAGGGATTATTGCTATGACTTTCTTTTTTTTTATTGGGATATCTCTAGCCTTTATATAGAGATACAATTAGAGACTGGCTTTACCTCCAACTCTTAGGAGATAAAGATGTATTTACCTCAAACACTTAGGAGATAAATATCCTCTAATTAACTGTAATTATCCAGACTAACAAATACACATTATCTGTTAGTGGGCGGATAATGGGTCCATTGACCCAATTTATTAACAATCACATTTCATTTTGCTGGCGGCGCTGATTTAGCACTTGGCGCTGAAAACCTGTTTCTCACGATGACTGACGGGAGCTTCTGCCTTGCCATGGATAGAGTAAATGGCAATAATTCACCAAGGGGCGCAAGTATGATTGGAGTGGTAATGCAGCAATACATTAACGTAGGCTATGACCTATCAATAAGGACGCTTTCATTCATGTACCTTAATTGTGCTTTTCTCTACTCCTAAAGGTTGATGTATTAGCAGTAAAAGTTTATATTCATGTAATAAACTGCAGATTGATGTATGCAGTTTCTACTTCAAGAATAAGTATTTTAACTTGTAAACCATCGTCGGGTACTTTTTCATCACTATATACGACTGCGAAGTCTTGATTCTGATTCAAGGCTGGTTCAGGAAGAGGTATTTTAACATGTGAACTGTTGACGGCTACTTTCCAAGTCTTGCTTCTGATTCAAGGCACAAGCCTGTGCACAAACAAAACGAAGCAAAGGCTACAATAGTTTATAGCAAGGGACTAAGTGGAGGATGAGCAGATTGATCAGTAGACGAGCCTCACGGGACACGGGCGAGACATTGCAGATATATCAGCCGATTGTCGGTTAAAAGGATATACAAGAAACATGCACCGATTCATTTATCTTCGGCGGTTTGAAGCTGTTAAGAGTCCCGAATCGAGTATATTTGGAGAGTATTCAACTTACATTTGTGGGCATTTTTTTTTGGGGGGGGGGGGGGGGGGGGGGGTTTGAAGTTGTTAGGAGTCCCGGATCGAGTATATTTGGAGAGTATTCAACTCTCTTACATTTGTGGGCAATTTTTTTTTTTGTGGGGGGGGGGGGGGGGGGGGGATCAGTGACTCTTATGCTTTGTCAACAATAAGGATCACGTGTTTTCTTTTTCACGTTCTATCGTAGTTCGAAATTAAAGAGATTATAGATTTTAGTGAAAAGAACAATTAAACAAGATATTCTAATGAAACCATAATGAATAAATCATTTGTAAACCGCTAGACTCGAAGCATGCTAATTTTATTATAAAAATATGGTATTACTTTCAAATGCGAGTTATTAATGCCAATTACCTAAAATATCTATCACTATTTATTATAGTTGTTTCTTTTGTCAAATCAAGAAGTCAAAGAGAATTATGACTATTCCATACTACATCTTGTTATCCAATATATACTGACATTATAATTAATTTTAAATATCTCACATAAATGTTTAATTTGAACCAAACAATACAAGTTTGGCATTATAGTAACAAAGGTGAAGAAAGAGCCCCAGAGTTTAATTTGACGCACTAAAATGTAATGTGAAGTGTACATTGGAGTTGTCCAATATTTTGTAATACAACTCTATAGCATATATATAAGTCCATGAAGTGGGTATATAAAAGCTGAGAACTTGAAGAAGTTTCAATTATGATTAAATGATATTAACAAAAGTTCAAAATTTGTAGCCCAAAAAAGGATAGTAAAAAGTAAAATGACAGATAGAATGAATATACGTATAACAATTTTTTGTAAAACGAAAGAACTTAGGAGCTTAAATGTCGTATCTTTAAAAACCAAAAATCAAATGAAGTCAAGAGACCTACCTACCATGACAGATATAAAACTCTACTTTTTAAGCAACAAATACAGTAGTCGTAACTTTCAAGGATCTTTTAAAATTTTCTACCATTCACTTTTAAAATTTTTGGCCCTTTTTTCGGTAAGTAAATCTACTAAAGTTCAAAATATGATTATTTGGGACTTTCAATATCATCCATTATGCATCTTGCTTCTTAGTGTAGAGTGATGGTCATTTCTTATAGGAATGGCTGTTGGGAGTCAAAACAGCCACTCCATTTTATTTTCTTTTAGTAATTATCTAGTCTTATTAAATTTTCAATGTATCTCTTATTTGAAAATTGATGTACAGACTAAAGTATTTTTTCAGTTTTTCCTAAGCAAAGTTCCATATTTCAACTAATGGTACGCTTAATCTTAGTGTTATCTTATTTTTTCTCCTTTTATGTTAAACAATTTATAGTACTCTAAAGTTCTCTTTTGTTTTAACCTACATGACCTTGTTAATCTTAAACTATTAATTTTGTTGTGCATGTAATTCAATAGATATTTGCTACAAAACGTTTAACTTTAGCGCATATGATAATACCACACCTACTCATACAAAAAGACGAATTGATTGTATGTCGATAGATTTAAATTTGTAACTACAAGTAAAAATTAGTAGACGCAATTAATAGCCAGTCCACCTAAAGGAAAAAAATGATAAAAAGTGAACGTGATAATACTTGAACTTACGAATGGGTTCTCTGAGGAGTAGCAGAAACTAATTACTCTTTTTAATTAGCTTTGATGTAGGCAACTTTTAAGATAAGTTTTGAAAGATTTTCCTAAAGGTGACAAGAGACTTATACGGCTGGGCTTGATCCACACCTGTTTTGTGTTTTGGTTAAATTCATACTCCTTCATCGCTAGGAAATTCATTACTGAATCTTTAACTTTTTTTATTGACACAATGTTTAAATCTAGTCAAAAGCATTGTAATTGGTAACCAAATTAAGAGAGTTTCACAAAATTTTGTAAATATTATAGATTACATCTAAAGAGACTCTTGCAATAAGAGAATTTCCAATAGTTAAGAATTTCTATCTTATCAAGTACGTCCAAAGAGAATTTTCCAAAAACTAGGCAATATTATAGATTACATCTAGAGAGACTTTTCCAATATTTTTGCAATATTACGGTGCCCTAGAATTGTATGTATGTACCCTTTGCCCTAAAAGGGAAGTAGCTAGCATGTGATATAGCTAGATAAGCATGAAGAGCAAAGGAAAACGCCAGACGTAGAGAACCTTTCGCAAGTTTCAGGACCATGAAGAAACAAATCAGCATGGAGATTGCTTCCTTGCTGGTCCATCATGCAGTATTCCTTCCATTAGTCCTGGCCTTTCTTTTATCCACCACCACCATCACCAATTCTGCCTCAACTGCTATGGCTGCAAAAAAGGCTCCTCGCATGGCAACTAGACTTATTCACCGTGATTCCATACTTTCGCCATTCTACAATGCAAGTGCCACCATATCAGACCGCGCCACTCAGGCTATACAACGTGATAAAGCCCGCCTTGCCTACTTGAAGGCGTCTACCACGGGATATTCTTTGGATGACATTCGAAGTGGCCTAGTCCCGAATGAGTTTGGTACTGTATTTTATGCTAATATCTCGATAGGCCAGCCGCCTGTTCCACAGCTTGTGGTGATGGACACTGGTAGCAGTTTATTCTGGATTCAGTGCCCTCCTTGCTATGGATCATGTGGGTCAGCTGATAATCCAACGGCAATGTTTGATCCTTCTAAGTCATCGTCTTATTCTCCGTATCCATGCCCTTGTGATGGACTTGGATCTTGTGATGGTTATCAATGCCAATACTCCATTGCTTACGGAGGTGGAACTTCATGCATAGGACTCTATGCTCGTGAAGACCTTACATTTGTGACCAAAGATGAAAAGCCAACAACTATCTCCAACGTGTTGTTTGGTTGCAGTCATGAGATTGAGCTTCTAAATGGCAAAACAAGGGGAATTCTCGGGCTTGGTCCTCGTGAGACATCTGTTACTAAGCAGCTTGGCTCCAAGTTCTCATACTGCATCGGAAACATTAGTGATCCTGAAGACACTGATAGCCAACTGATCATAGGAAATGATGCAAGAATTGAAGGCAATTTGACACAGCTCGATGTCTTCGGCGAGTTCTACTATCTAACATTGCAAGGCATCGTGTTCGGAGATAAACAACTTAACATAGACCCGCAAATATTTCAAAGAAGTCCAAGTGGAGATGGTGGAGTAATTATTGACTCGGGAATGACAATCACTGTCCTCGCTGGAGGTGCATTCGACCCTCTCAGGGATGCAGTCCAAAGCTTCATTGATGGATTAAAATTGGAGCGGGTTTGGACTCATGGATTGCCGCTGTGCTACAAGGGGATTGTGAGCCAAAACCTTGTAGATTTTCCGATTGTTACATTTCAATTTGCTAATGAGGCCGATTTAGTACTAGGCGCGGACAACCTGTTTCTCCCAATGCCGGACGGGAGCTTCTGCCTAGCTATTAAAAGGGCGAATGGGAATAATTCACCAAGGGGCGCAAGTGTCATTGGAGTGGTAATGCAACAATATGTTAACGTAGGCTATGACCTATCAGCAAGGACGCTTTCATTCATGTTCCTTCATTGTGCTTTTCTCTACTCTTGAGATTAATGTCTTAGCGGTAAAAGTTTATATATATGCAGTAAACTGCAGATTTTTTTTGGGTGGAAGTCATCTTTATTGCCAATCCATGGTTTACATTTCTAATTCTATCTCATCTCACTTAATTCTCTATAATCATTCTAAGATATCTCATCTCTTCTACCACTATGTTCTAAGATATCAAAATCCCTTCATTATCATCGCGATAATGGAGGGATTTTAGTTCAAGAAGAAGTATTTTGACATGTAAACGTTCGACGGATACTTTATCATCGCGATATACAACTGCCAAGTCTTGATTTTGATTCAAGGCTGGTTCAAGAAGAAGTATTTTGTCGTGTAATACTTAACAAGTCTTGATTCTGATTCAATATCAACGCACAAGTCTGTGCAAAAAACAAAACTAAACAAAGGCTATGTTGAGATGTAATGTGTTGTCCTCGTTTGTTAGTGTTACCTAGTTAATCTTTGTGAATTGTGGTTGTGACTTTTCTGAGATGAACAAGTAGAATTAACTCGCAAACTACTTGTTAGCTTGTTATTAGTGCAAAAATGAGGTTCTAGCATGAGTGTAGTGCTAAAATCAGCACGTAAGAACTTGAGAACGAACTGGTAAAAAAAAAAATAAGTCCACTTTCCCCCAGTTTCTGCCTTTTTTAGTCTGATGTTGATGTTTTCTCCCCTTGTAATCCATTGAAATGCAGATCTACTTAGCCTTGTAACCTGAAATTAGCACTAGAACTAGCCAAGATTTACTGTCATTAAAACAGGTTCATGAGAGGTAGATCGGTGTCACGAACCACCGCCAAAATCAACAATTCTGCAAAAACCTCTCCATGGCCAGCACTAGTGGGTCACGACCAACTTATGTTCCGGATTTTGATGGAGAAGACAATGATTTTTTTTTTATTTGTGAAGATGAAAACAATCTTCCTGTCATGGGCTATGGGATTTGGTCGAAAATGAGTTTGCCAACCCGAATCGACAAAGAACTTGACCTAAAATAAAAAGAAAAATTGGAGAAGGTTTGACAAAGAGATGCAGACGCTCTTTCCATAATCCAAAGAGGAGTCATTAAATCCATCTTTCCTAGAATAATCATAGAAACAAAAGAAAAGAAGCATGGGATATTCTCAAAGAGTACCACGGTGATGACAAGGTAAGAGCTATCAATCTTCAAACACTTAAAAGAGATTTCGAAAATAAGAATATGAAAGATAATGAAATCTCAACTGAATCTTTCATGATGTTCATGGATCTAATTAATTAATCACATGAAGTCTCATCTTGAAGAGACTAGCAATAGAAGAATAATTGAAAAATCTTAATCAATTTGGCTGAGAAATTTGAACCACAGGTGGCTAAGATTGAGAAATCCAGAGATATTTCTCAACTGGGTGTTCAAGAATTGATAGCTTCTTTGAAGTCTAATGAGCAAAGATAATCCATTAAGAATGCTTTTCAATCTAAACTCAGTGATGTTTCAAAAATAATAAAAGGAAGTTCATAAATCATGAAAAAAATTAGAAAATGTTCATTTGGATAGAAAGCTAAATATTCTAGTACTACTAAGCTGATCAAAAATCTTCTCCATGTACTAGGATTGACGATGGCCATTCTCAAGCTAACAGATTGGATGCAAACTAGCTACTAATGACTAGGGGGGCTTTTATATACTCTTTACTGATCTTACATTCCAAAAAAATTAATCATATCTTCTTTTTGGGTTGTCTTAAAAATTTTGATCACTTTTAAAATTAAGAAAAAAAATTTAAGTTTTTTTCCTCTTCCATATTGATCTTTTTTACACTTTTTTTTGTTCGATTTCTCTCTCCACACCAAATCCTCCATCAACTCATTTTCTCTCTCTCCTAACCCATTCATTTCCCCTCTCACTCCTGGTATAAAATGAGAAATGACTTATATTCTTAAAATGCTTGTCAAGTCAAAGTAGAGCTTTTTTTTTTTTTTTTGGGACGGAAAGGGTACTGTGCTCTAGAGGTGTCCGATTCGAAAAGGATTGCATGAAAGGTGTGTTTGGCTTCACAATTAGAGCTTCACAAAACCTCTAAGGGAGAAGGGGAAGGGGAAGAGTAGCTGCTGAAGGAAGTTACCTAAGGTAAAGGGTATATGATAACTGAACTTAGAGAGTGAGTTATGTCATTAATGACTTTTTTGCCCTAATGATCCTTTCTATTAGTGTCAAAAGAATGGACAATTAAGGAAACTTACATAGTAAAGGGCACATGTCGGCATCAAGATGAGTCTGAATGTAACACCAAAAAAGGTGGTACACCAAACCAAGTTTTGGTTTAATAAGTAATATAGATATAGAATAAAAGTGTCTGATTTTGCAAAGATGAGATGAATGGAACATTTTTGCGCAATTTATGGTTATATTCCATTCATCCCCGGTGATTTGGAGTTGTTAGAGTCCAAAATCAACTCTGCAGCCGAGCATGTTCAACTCTATTACACACGTGGACTTTTCTTCTTTTTGAGCATATTTATTGAGAACAAAAAAAAAAAAAAGCATCAGCGAGTCATGTATTTTTGTTAACTAAAATTTGGTCACTAATGCTCACAGTAGCAGAAGTTCACCCCAACTGTATCACTCCAACTGTTTATTGAACAAATGCTTGACATTATCTCTAAAAGTTGTTAATGAAATCATTACAGAACCTGTGAAATATCTTAAAGTTCTCATGCGGATGATACTTTACCAAAAAAGAAAAGATGAACTCTTTTGGTCAAAAATCATACTAATCATTTCGTAGATAAGCATGTAGTACATAGACCGGTGAAAAAGACAAAAAGTAGATGATATCGTACTTGCGACGACATAACTCAAGGCAGAGAATTCCTTGTATAAATAAGAGCGACAAAATAATGAACGACTTCATGGCTCATTAACTCATTAATGGATGCTTCCAGCATAGAGGATTAGCGTGCTTTCACCCTAACCAAGACACTTACTATAAAAGGACTATAACCCAATCCCAAAAAAAAGCCATGTTTTCACTCCGGATTAGGAATGACAATGGGGCAGGTCGGACATGAATCTCATTAAATCCGAACCCGTCCTGCTAGTTCAGAAACACCACTCCGCCTCGCTCCGGCACCGGGTCAAAAGAATGGAATACCATTCCCGATCCTAAGGTAATATAGGAAACGCGACCCCAACCTGATCTCGCCTGCTCTTTCCTTACTCGCGGCCACAACAACAGTCTGAGCCATAGAAAAATAAGGCACAATTACTCTGAGCATCTTCGGCACCCCCTACCCACGACGACACAGTCGGCACACACTCACCATTATCACCCATCACCAACAAATGGAAAGAGAGAATTCAACAACAAAAAAGTAAAAAAAAAAAAAAAGCCCATATGGCGGTCCAGTGCCTCATTGTCACCGATTTGCCACTCCGATCGCACCACCTCGTCCTTCACCGCCTTGCCGCAGAGGTCACAGATCCAACGCCCCTTGTAGCTCTCACAGACGCGACGTAGCCGCAGCAGTCGCACTTGGCAAACTTGACCTCCACTACTCTGTTGTTGCTCCGTCGCTGTTTGGCGTAGCTGCAGCGGGAGCTTCGGCAGCGGACTGGAGATGGGTGACTGGCAGAGATAAGCGTTGTACCATGCGGGGCAGAGAGAAGGCGACGTGAGGTGGTTGGTTCGTGAAGGCCGTGACCAGAACATAGAGAATTGAGAGAAGATGGGGCGGCAGAGAAAAGAGGCAGAGGCAGGGAAAGAGAAAGAGAAAGAGAAAGGCTTTTGTCCACTATTTATACTATGAGATCGACGGCTGAGATTGCCTAGATCTAGGGTTAGGATAAAAACTAATATAAAACATATACAGGAGGGCCGCGGGGCGGTTAGACTATACACTAAATCCGTACCTGTTGCGGGTTTAAATTTTAAATAACAATACTCGCCCCGTAACCCAGTCAAAGTAAAGAAAACTCGCTCCTATAGGATATCCGAGGATCAAATTGTCATCCCTACTCCGGAGATTTTGCACCGAATATGGTCAGAGAGTGTTAAATACCAAATTTATAAAATTTTATGGTGTAAGTTAGCAAAAGTAAAATTTAAAGTGATGCGTATTAATATAATACTGGTAAACTAAGAGGCACATAAACCCTGAATTATTTTGTAAGTAGGTGTAGATGTAGGGAGGAAAGGGAGGATAATAAAAAGCATTATTTTTGTAAAAAGAATTATAATTATACTATATATAACCTAAGATCAGGAAGAAAAAGACGCGTTTGACAACCTAAAGTTGATGCTGAAATTTGGTCAAATTTGTGAACGACCATGATCCATGTATTTATGTGACTGTGCATGCAGTTGGACTGCAACTGGTTCACGTTAAGGTGGTTCTTTTTGCTTTTCCTTCTTTTTTTTTTGGTCTTAAAAGCAACTGTGTGCGCTTGTAGCCAATGACCACAACACTTTGCTTATGATGTTCATAATAGCAAATCATTGTCCAACGGGGGAATATTACATGCCGTCCTAAACGTTTTGCACCGCTGCGATTGATGTATAGGCGGGGGTTTAGGGAGATAATGGATTACTTTAATACATATTCAACAGTATCAGATATTCGAGACAATTAGTCTCAGACCACATAATTTTTTCTAATCACTAACGATGTGAAAACTGTCTGTTGCCAATAATTGATGAAACGTTTCAAATAAAAGTCTTGGTTAATCCGACGGCGTCACTCTAACAGTGGCATTGACACTATGAATCCCCCGTGCCAAGCAATTGCTTAGTATGTTTAGCGACACTTTTAAGTTAAAACATTTTGTTGTTCATGATCAGCGGATCCCTATTGATAGCTTTCTTGCTCAATAAACAGACTGCTTGTTACGCGAGTACAAACAGACTACAAAGTAAGAACACATGAAATAGACCATGGGCCTAAGTCGCATCTGAGTTCGCACTGGTCCATCTACTAATTAAGTTTATTATGGATGGTTGGTGCCTGGGGCTGTTCATGGGTCGGGTTGGTTTACTCAGGTATTTACATAGAAGGCTGATAACTTCAAAGTTGACCCAGTCCAATCTAGCAGGACCCTGACCCGAAATTTTTTCTTTTACTCATGAATTTTGGTAACAAGGTTAACATTGTAAACAATTTTGTGATTTAAAAAATATAGACTCGCGGGTACCCAGATTCAAGAGCTTGACGTGGCTAGCTAGCCCGAAGCAAATTTGAATTGGCTCATTCCGAGATCTGAAAGAAATTGACGAATTATTTTGAAGTTTAGCAACACAATTAAAAGGAGAATCAGATGAGAGGCTGAGATTAAAATGATTTATTGTACGATAATGACACCGGCTTACCATAAAAACGATAAACCCATGCCACGTGACACATTATGGGCGGTAATCTCATTTTTTTTTTCTTTCAAATAAGTATCTAGTATTGAGTGTAGTTCTAATAGGGCTAGCCAGACCCTAGTGTGTTTGGCCCTAACCCAAGCCAACTTTTATTTTAGAAGTTAGGGCTGAGTCGGGTAGAGCTGGTTTAAAATTCTGATTCAACATGTTCTAAAACTTGAGGGTTGAGTTGGACGGGAGGGGAGGGTCAGGTGACAGGTGCTAACTTTGACTATCGCCCATCAGCTATGGATAAAAAATTCATTGCCTTTGTTCTTTAACCAATATGGGATGTAGGATATAGCTTGAAAAAAAGATACGGGACTTGTATTTGTGAAGTTTAATTTGGAGTTAAAAACAGAGAAGAATTTCTTCGGTTCAAATAGGGCAAGCAAGAATATGTGACGATTAGCAAGTAGAAGGTTCAACGTTGCAAGTGAAAGTACATTCATATTCCAATCCTTTCACCATGTGGAGAACACAGACGAGTAGGTGAAGCAGCCACTTTAGGTTGAGTTGCTGCGAAAAGAAAAGGACCTTCGGTTAGGAAACGTTTATGACATGCACGGTTTCTTCCTTTTTTTTTTGCTAGCTAGTGGTAGGTAGCAGGTACGTTCTGTTCTCTTATGCATTCAGAAAAGTGAAGCAGGTCTGTGTGAAGGGAAACGGATGGAGTATAAATGTACATGAAGATCAAATCAGTTCGCAGGGACGAAATCAACGTACCCTTGGAATTCCTGTTGAACCTCTTGAGTGCCATCAAAAAGTTTGTCAGGCATGGGAGCTGCTTCCTTGTTGTTTCATCATGCAACGTCCCTGTTCTTTATTATGGCTTTTATATCCTCCATTCTCATCACCAATTCCGCGGCCGCTGTTGTTGCAAAAGAGCTTCCTAGCTTGGTCACCAAACTTATTCACCGTGATTCCGTAGTGTCGCCGTTCTACAATGCAAGTGTCACCTTATCAGACCGTGCTGCTCAGGCTATAGAACGTTCCAAAGCACGGCTTGCTTACTTGAAGGCGGCTACCACTGGATATTCTTTGAATGATATTCGAAGTGGCCTAGTCCCGAATGACGATGCTTATATTTTTTACGTTAATATATCAATAGGCCAACCGCCTGTTCCGCAGTTTGTGGTAATGGACACTGGTAGCAATATTTTCTGGATTCAGTGTCGTCCTTGCGTTGGAACATGTGGTTCAGCTTATAGTCCAACGCCAATGTTTGATCCTTCCAAGTCGTCCTCGTATTCTCCATATCCATGCCCTTGTGCTGGACTTGGACCTTGTGATTTTATTAGAAATCAATGCCTGTACCACATTGGTTACGGAGGCGGAACCAATAGCACAGGAAACTATGCCCGTGAAGATGTGACGTTTGTTACATTTGATGAAAAGGCGACAATTATTTCCAACGTGCTGTTTGGTTGCGGTCATGAAATTGAGGGTCTAGATGATTATCAAGCAAGGGGAGTTCTCGGGCTTGGTCCTAGTCCAACATCTTTGACTATGCAGCTTGGGTCTAAATTTTCATATTGCGTCGGAAACATTAGTGATCCCGAAGACACCGATGGCCAACTGATTATAGGAGATGATGCAAGAGTTGACGGCAATTTTACACAACTCGATATGTACGATGGGTTCTATTATCTGACATTACTAGGCATAAGCTTTGGAGGTAAACCACTCGACATAGACCCGCAAATATTCCAAAGAAGTCAAGTTGGGAGAGGTGGAGTAATTATTGACTCAGGAGTGACACTCACTTTCCTTGATGAACGTGCATTTGATCCTCTAGTGACTGAAGTGCAAAACTTCATTGATGGACTAAACTTGGAGCGTAAATGGAACGGGGGATTGCCGCTGTGCTACAAGGGGATTCTGAGCCAAGACCTTGTAGATTTTCCGGCGGTGACATTTCATTTTGCTGGAGGTACTGATTTACTACTTGGCACGGAAAGCCTGTTCCTCAATGCTTCTAGGTACTTCTGCCTTGCTGTAACTAAGGTAAAAGACCGTAATACACCATGGGGTGCAAGTATGATTGGAGTGATAATGCAACAATATCTTAACGTAGGTTATGACCTATTAGCGAAGAGGCTTTCGTTCATGCCACTCAACTGCGCTTTTCTCTACTCTTGAAGATTGCCGCTCAAGTACTACGCTTTTCTCTACTGATGTACTAGCAGTAAAGAGTTTAAGGGGTAGCCTAAACTGTTTGCTATATGCAATTCCTAGTAAAAAAAAAAAAGGCATTTTGACATGCGTAGAAGTTGAGCATCAATGCAAAAGTCAAAGACATCATGCACAATAACAGTTGGAGATTGCCTACCATCAGATCCAATGCCCTCAGATAATTGAACTCAGAGCTTGGAACTGTATCTGGATCTAACTCACTCAGCCAGCATGCAGTTGTCTGGACCTTAACTAACAATGGACAGTTTTCAATCAAATCTGCCTGGGAAGGACTAAGAACAAGAGCTAACACAGCTCAGTGGTGGAGAATTATATGCTTTCCAGGATATATACCAAGATGCTCTATGATGTTATGGCTGCTATTCATGGGAGGATTAAGAACAAAAGCAAAATTAAAAGCATGGAATATTGTGTAGGAGGATAAATGTGTTAGTGTGGTACTCAAACTGAAAAT
The DNA here is from genome assembly GCA_033070095.1 of Escallonia herrerae. Classification (NCBI taxonomy): domain Eukaryota; kingdom Viridiplantae; phylum Streptophyta; class Magnoliopsida; order Escalloniales; family Escalloniaceae; genus Escallonia; species Escallonia herrerae. The sequence goes on along the minus strand of JAVXUP010001778.1, from coordinate 99,374 downwards.
GGGACCATCTTTTCTGGCAATGCTCTTTTGCTAAGGAATTATGGGAATCAGTATTGAGCAAATTGCAGGTTGATGTAAGACTATCCACCTGGAGTGAAATGTTACAGCATGCTTGTATCAATTTTAGAGGCAAGAGTTTGAAGGCTAAACTAAGGAAATTACTGGTAGCTGCTACCTGTTATGGGATCTGGCAAGAGAGAAATGCTAGAATTTTCAAACAGCAAGCTTCATCTGTGCAAGGCTGTCTGGCTGTTATTCAACAATGGGTAAAATACAGAACTTTCAGCTGGAAAAAAGCCTCTGCCACTCCTCTCAATCATGCATTATGTGAAATATGGGACATTGATAAGCAATTACTAATAGGAGATAGTGTTGTCTAGATGGATGCATGGTAGAACAACATCCGAGTTGTACATATATATGTAGATGGATGTAAATGTTGATATGGAAACACTGGATATATATATATATATATATATATATATATATATATATATATATATATATATATATATATATATATATATACACACACACACGTACTATTTTTGATGATGAAATAATAGAAGGGACCTTTACCCAAAAAAAAAAGACATGCGTAAAAGTTTACTAGACGGGTACTCTATCATCACAATATACAACTACCAAGTCTTAATCCTGATTCAAGGACAAGTCTATGCACCAAAAGAGAAAATAAACAAAAGGCCATAATTCTTACTAGCAATATCTGGGGAAGAATCCAGTACAAATTCGTTTCTATATTGTCTCAACAAGGGACCAAAGTTGATGAGCAGATTGATCAGTAGACGAGCATCACCGGACACAGGCGAGACATGGCGGATATAACAGCCGCTTGGCGGTCAAGAGGATGCATGTCATATATGTCAACCGAGTGGTTGTCGAGAGGATCAAGGAAAGAAGACATGCACCGATCCACGGCTGCTTGATCGTTCTTGTATTTCGGGATCTTTAACACTTCGTCCCTAACCACAAATGGAGGAATAAACCCGCGCCTATAACCGGGGAGAATGCCAAGATTTACGCCGCACCAGTATTTTTGACGCTGTTTGATCTCCACCTCCTCTTCCGAGAGGCCTTTCTTGGACGGAGGGTCGAACCATAGCTCCACACATCGACGATGTCTCGACGGAGATCCTTCTCGTTTCAGTTCACCAGAAGCAGCACAAGTTGGTAGCGACGGGACAAGTAGTAGTGCTACTACAATGCTGAAGCTGATCAAACATCTCCTCCACCTACTGGGGTTGACGAAGGCCATTAGCGTAACTGAATAATGCAAACTACTAATTATTACGAGGGATTTTTATATATTAAGCAAGAGGTGTCTGAATTTGAAAAGGATTAGATGAAGGGGATATCTGGATTTATTGCAATTAACTACTCCATTCCATTCAACTTTGGCTGTTTGGAGTTGTTAAAGTTCCAAATGGACTATAAGTAGAGAGTAAGTTGAACTCTTCGTTTGTAGCAGCTTTTATTTTTTTTATAAGCAACTTGTCGAATAAATAAGTTTAAGGAGATTATAATTCATGATATATATGGTATTTAGCATTTGCTACAACTTAAATAATTAGATATATTAAAGTATAAACGACAAAGATATCCAAGTTTTTCCTTATTAATATATACGTAGATTACATTGTTCATAGATTTCGATGACCCAAAAAAATACCTATATACGTTCTTCACATATCTTAAATGAAAATATTCAATCTCGATTTAAAACACAACTTGAAACATCTATACCTGACCCTCGATGAGTTGGAACAAACAGGAATGGCGTTGAGAAAAGAAAGACGAAAGAAGGAAGAGAAAATACTAACACTTGACACGTGGTAAAAATAACGAGTGAAGAACATCACTCGTTAATAGTTGCTAAATATTTTTAATGACTTTCCTGCATTTACTATAGGGGTGCAACTTGGGCCGGGCAACCCGTGCCAGCCCGTCAAAATATGGGTATGGACTTACTTTTATAGTGACCATGGTAGACGTGGACTCAAAATTTTGGGCCCGTAAAAAATATGGGCTGGACATGGGCATATGTTTCTACAGGCCCGTCCAGCCCGTGGGAAAACCAGCCCGTCTAACTATTATATAATATAAATTATAATATATTTAGTGTATGTATGTGTGTGTGTATTGATGTTATAATATATTTATTTTGTTTATTTTAGTCATTAAAAATCATGGATCATATAAGTTTATGCAATCTCGACCGTCAAACTCTTAACCTAATAGAATACAATTTCTTTTTCGTATTTTCTGAACTCTTAACCCCCACTTTGACAAAGTCAAAACTTCAAAGCCAAAAATATACTTATATTCTTGTCTTATTTTTTTGAACTAGGTTGAGCGACGTTCCCACTTTTCATTCATGTTTAGAGCTCTTTGAAGATTTTATTTTTTCTACTTTATTTCTTATTATAGAATGAGAGACTCTTGTCTTTTTCTCTCTCATTTTGTCCCAAATATTTGTTTTCATGCTTATATTTAAGTTCATTTTGAGACTTTAATTTACTTTATTCATTATCATGAATAAATATTAGAGTTGAATGGTTAATGATATGTTTTGAGATCGCTTTAAAAAAGGTAATTCATAACCATGGACAACCCGCGGACAACCCGCGTCCAGCCCATGTCCACCAAAATTTTGATGGGCTTGGCGTGGACACATTATTTGGCTCGTAGATGGGCTGAGCTGGACATGGACACGACTTTTGGAGAGTGGGCTGGTCATGGTCTAACCCTTGGGCCCGTCCAGCCCATCCAAGTTGCACCCCTAATTTACTATCCGGATTGCAGAAATCTTCCTCCACCCTATATACAACAACAATTAATGATCACTAAATATTACTAATGACTTTTCTGCTAACACTTTCAATGATAATATCTAACAGCAACGTCACTAAATAAAAATTACTAAAAATATTTAGCGACTATTAATTGGCACTATATGAATAGTGGAAGAAGATTCCTTCAATCTAACCATTATCTGATTAGCACACGCAAAGACACACCCCCTCAAAAGAACGCATGTATGTTTGATTACTTGACAGCCGGTTCGAATGTCCCCTTCACCAATGATGATATCACGTTACCTTCATTTCCAAGAATCTGTTTTTCGGCTGACTGTAGATTTAGGAACTCTAAGCTGAACAATCGCCAAGTTGAAGTAAATCAATTAGAATGGAATTACTGATGTGCATGGTTCATAATGAGTCGAGTATCCTTTGGTACTAACTTTTGGGGACGTGCTATTTGGCAGCCAATTAAGCAACGGGATATATCCTTTGGTATTCCAGAGACTCCAAGAACTTAATTTCCTGTTTCCAAAACGACATCTGATTCAGGTTGAGCTCATTTAAATTCAAATTCGACACATTTTTAATAAACTTCGGTTGAGTTGGACGGCACAGAAGGGTCGAGTGACCGGTGCTAACTTTGACAGACGCCCATGAGCTATAGAAAAAAAATTCATTTGCCTGTATTCTTTAACCATTAGGGGATATAGCTTGAAAATTTATGCGGATGAAGTGACTTGAACTGTATTTGTGAAGTTTGGAGTTAAGAACATAGAAGAGTTCTTCGGTTCAAAGGGGGCAAGAATGTGTGACAATCAGCAAGAAGAAAGTTGCCAGTGAAAGTACATTCATATTTCCAATCCTTTCACCATGTAAAGAACACATACGAGTAGGTGAGACAGCCACTTTGAGTTTTTTTTGGTCAAGAGACAGCCACTTCGAGTTGCTGCAAAAAGAAAAGGCTCTTCGGTTAGGAAACATTTTTGACATGCACGGTTTCAAAATCATTTGCTAGTGGTAGGTAGCAGGTACGTTCTGTTCTCTTATCCATTTAGAAAAGTGAAGTAGGTCTGTGTGAAGAGAAACAGATGGAGTATAAATGGTACATATGAAGATCAAACCAGTTCGCGGGGACGAAATCAACATACCCTTAGACTTCCTGTTGAACCTCTTGAGTGCCATCGTAAAGTTTGTCAGCATGGGAGCTGCTTCCTTGTTGTTTCATCATGCAAAATCCCTGTTCTTTATTATGGCTTTTATGTTCTCCATTCTCATCACAAATTCCGCGGCCGCTGTTGTTGCAAAAGAGCCTTGTCGCTTGGTCACCAAACTTATTCACCATGATTCCATACTGTCGCCATTCTACCATGCGAGTGCCACCTCATCAGACCGTGCTACTCGGGCTATAGAACGCTCTAAAGCACGCCTTGCCTACTTGAAGGCGACTACCACTAGATATTCTTTGGATGACATTCGAAGTGGCCTAGTCCAGAATGGCATCGGTACAGTTTTTTATGTTAATATATCGATAGGCCAGCCTCCTGTTCCACAGCTTGTGGTAATGGACACTGGTAGTAGTATATTCTGGATTCATTGCCCTCCTTGCGTTGGAACATGTGGTTCAGCTCACAGTCCAACGCCAATGTTTGATCCTTCCAAGTCGTCCTCGTATTCTCCATATCCATGCCCTTGCGCTGAACTTGGACCTTGTGATTTCATTAAAAATCAATGCCTCTACACCGTTAATTACGGAGGAGGCAAAATCAGAATCACAGGAAACTATGCCCGTGAGGATCTGACGTTTGTCACATTTGATGAAAAGGCAACAACTATCTCCAACATGCTATTTGGTTGCGGTCATGCAGTTGAGAATTTCAGTGATGAGCAAGCGAGGGGAGTTCTCGGGCTTGGTGCTGGCCCAACATCTGTGACTAAGCAGATTGGCTCCAGATTTTCATACTGTATCGGAAACATTAGTAATCCCGAAGATACTGATGGCCAATTGATTATAGGAGATAAGGCAATAATTGACGGCAATTTGACACAGCTCGATGTGTACAAAGGATTTTATTATCTAACATTACAAGGTATAAGCTTCGGAGATAAACCACTCGACATAGACCCGAAAATATTTCAAAGAAATCGAGAGGGGAGAGGTGGAGTGATCATTGACTCGGGAATGACACTCACTATCCTCGATGAACTTGCATTTGGTCCTCTCAAGAATGAAGTCCAAAACTTCATCGATGGATTAAACTTGGAGCATGACTTGACCGAGTTATTGCCGCTTTGCTACAAGGGGTTAGTGAGCCAAGACCTTATAGATTTTCCAGCGGTCACGTTCCATTTTGCTGGAGGTGCTGATTTAGTACTTGGCGCGGAGAACCTGTTCCTCGGCCACATACCTGCTTACGGGTCCTTCTGCCTTGCTGTAACTATGGTAAATCGGAATAATACAGCACGGGCCGCAAGTATGATTGGAGTGATAATGCAACAATATCTTAACGTAGGCTATGACCTATTAGCGAAGAAGCTTTCGTTCATGCCGCTAAACTGCGCTTTTCTCTACTCTTGAAGATCGATGTTCTTAACGTAGGCTATGACCTATTAGCGAAAAAGCTTTCGTTTGACAATCAATGTACTAGGAGTAAAGACTTTTCTAGAGTTTAGAGGTTAGCCTAATGTCCCCCAAATTTTTATTGTGGAGGCTAACTTTAGAAGAAATGTCACACAAGCGTCTAATGGATGCTTACGAAGATGCTTATGAGGACGCTTACGAGGTAATGACTGGGCAAAGTCTCCAGAATATTCTATACCCTTCTTGTACATAAGAGATAGATCTAGAGAAGATTCTAGAATGGTAGAGAACTTTATAAATAGCTAGAGAATTCTAGAAGCGGAATATGATCCGTAGGATGGAATGTATCTCCACCTTCCGTCGAGAGGTGGACTAGTATAAATAGCCGATGCCTCACTTGACCAAAGCACACACGTATTCTTGTACACAAGCAATACAAGCATACATTCTTCCAAACTCTCTCTTGTGTTCTTCTTTGTGCTTTCGCTTCTAGCATCGCCCAGCCCGAGTGGAAGGCTGACTTAGCACGAGCAAGGGGCTCACTAGCTAAGTGCCGCACGGTTCGACGTAGCAAGAAAGTTCGGTCCGTGACAGGTGGTATCAGAGCTTGGTTACGAGGGGTCATGCCAAGCAAGGAGCAACAATGGCAGGCAAGGATACTAGTGTGGGAGCATCTGGAGTTGCCGAGGAGAATGTCGTTGTGGAACGTGGGCGAGATCCACTACCACCTGTCGGTGGGAAGAAGGGTGGTCGTGGCCAAAGCAAGTCAAGAGATACGATCGCTTCCTTAGATGGACGAACGTATGTCTTGGAGGAAACCATGGGCAATGTGAAAGACCGCTTGGGCTTCGTCGAGCAAAACCTCCAAACCTTAGAGAATCATGTGTTGGAGGAGCTCGAGTCGCTCAAGAAGGCCGTGACAGGTCAAGATGAAATGCGCATTCGATTCATGGAGTTGTTCTCGAATCTTCAAGAACAACTCGACGTGGTTAAAGTTGGCGTGGAGGAGACGAGGCAAGAAACGTCCATGTGCAAGAGGGCCATTGCGGGTGGAGCTGTCGTCACTCATAGTCCAAGGGTGGACGTGCCAAAGCCGAAGGAATTTGGCAGCAAACGGGATGCGAAGGAGCTAGACAACTTTATATGGCATATGGAGCGCTACTTTGAAGGTGCTAGCATTACGGATGAAAAGGTTAAGGTAAGGACTGCCACCCTCTATCTCACCGACACAGCTACTCTATGGTGGCGTAGGAAGCACAATGATATCGAGAAAGGCTTGTGCACCATAGACACTTGGGATGTGTTCAAGAAGGAGATCAAGAGGCAGTTCTATCTCGAGAACGTTACTTATGAAGCGAGGAAGAAATTGAGGGAGTTGAAGCATAAGAATAGTATCCATGATTATGTGAAGGAGTTCACTACTCTCATGCTCCACATTCCCAACATGACGGAAGAGGATCTCCCCTTCAATTTCATTAACGGCCTCCAAAATTGGGCTAAGCAAGAACTTCAACACCTAGGCGTGAAGGACATTGACGAGGCCATTGCGGTGGCGGAGTCATTAATGGAGTATGCAAGAGTGGGGGACTCCTAGAAGGGGAGGAATGCACAAGTGGCTTCAAAAGGTAACCACGCCAAAGGTGGGGGAGACAAACCCAAGGCGTGGAACAAAGGGATTAACCAAGCCGGCACTAGCAAGTCCGAAGGCCATGGCAAGCTAGAGGAGAGGCGAGCCAAGAGTAAGCCCGAAGACGGATGCTTCTTCTGCGGAGGGCCGTATTGGGCAAGGGATTGCCCACGATAAGGCAAGTTAAATGCCTTGGTCGAGGAGAACGAGGAGCCTGATAATGGAGCTGTACATATGGACTCACTCCAAATCCTCAATGCCTTACATGCCAAAGCCGTGTCGAAGGTCCCGACGGGTGAGGGACAAACTTCTACGGGCAAGGGGTTGCTCTACATGGAGGCCAAACTGAATGGGAAGCCCACGCAAGTGATGGTTGCTACGGGGGCAACCCACAACTTCGTCACCGTGGAAGAGGCCAATCGGTTAGGCCTCAAAGTGGTTGGTGGCGGAGGATGGCTAAAATCTGTCAACACCAATGCAAAGCCTCTACAAGGTGCGGCACGGCAAGTGGAGATGTGCCTTGGTTCGTGGAGGGGCTTAGTGGATTTCTCGGTGGCCCCAATGGATGACTTCAAGGTCGTGATAGGCCTTGACTTATTACAGCAAGTGAATACCTTCGTGTCGCGTTACAGCAACACGGTGCATATCATGGAGAAGGGAACGTCGTGTGTGGTGCCTATGTCTTCGGGGACGTCTAGTGCCAAGACCCTATCATCCATGCAGCTGTCGGCGATGCAACTTGTGAAGGGAGACAAGAAAGGAAAGGCAACCTACTTGGCTGCCCTAAAGATGGAGGACAACGTGGGGGAGTCGACCGAGCCACTACCAAGGGAGATTGAAGAAGTCCTTGGGGCAAACAACGATGTGATGCCTCCCGAGTTACCAAAGCGACTTCCACCTAGGAGAGAGGTGGATCATCAAATCGAGCTTGAGCCGGGGGCCAAGCCACCATCGATGGCACCATATAGGATGGCACTGCCAGAGTTGGAGGAGTTGCGGAGACAACTTAATGAGCTAAAGGAGGCGGGATATATCCAACCTTCCAAAGCACCCTACAGAGCGTCGGTACTATTTCAAAAGAAGCACGATGGTTCGTTGCGGATGTGCATAGACTATCGGGCTCTTAACAAGGTAACGGTCAAGAACAAGTATCCAATTCCATTGATCGCGGATCTTTTCGATCAACTTGGAAGGGCCAAGTTTTTTACCAAATTGGATTTAAGGTCGGGGTATTATCAAGTTCGCATAGCCAAAAGAGATGAGCCGAAGACCACATGTGTAACAAGATATGGAGCGTTCGAGTTCTTGGTCATGCCGTTCGGCTTGACCAACGCCCCAGCCACGTTTTGCACGCTCATGAACAAGATATTCCATCCTTACCTTGATCGGTTCGTGGTGGTATATCTCGACGGCATCGTGGTGTATAGCAACACATTGGAGGAGCACGTGGAACATCTCAAGATGGTGTTCAAGGTATTGCGAGAGAAGAGCTCTATGTCAAGCGGGAGAAGTGCTCGTTCACCAAGGAAGATGTGCACTTCTTTGGTCACATCATCAAGGGCGAAACGCTTCAGATGGATGAAGAAAAGGTGAAGGCGATCAAGGAGTGAGAGGCGCCCACAAAGGTCTCCGAGCTACGGTCATTTCTTGGCCTAGCTAATTATTATCAGCGGTTTATCAAGGGCTACTCAGCCAAGGCAGCCCCGTTAACGAACCTACTCAAAAAGGGGAAAACGTGGGAGTGGTCCAAGAGGTGCCAATCTGCCTTCGAAGGGTTGAAGGAGGCAGTGACGGTAGAGCCAGTTCTAGCTCTTCCCGATCACACGAAGGTGTTCGAGCTACAAACAGATGCATCTGACTTTGAAATTGGAGGAGTGTTGATGTAAGAAGGACATCCAATAGCATTTGAAAGCTGCAAGCTAAACGACACCGAGTGGAGGTACATGGTGCAAGAGAAGGAGATGACCGCAGTGGTTCATTGCCTAAGCACGTGGAGGCACTACTTGTTGGGGAGTCGGTTCTTGATCAAGACCGAAAACATAGCTACTAGCTACTTCCAATCTCAAAGGAAGTTGAGTCCGAAGCAAGCTAGGTGGCAAGATTTCTTGGCCGAGTTCGACTACGTGATGGAGTACAAGCCGGGCAAGGCCAACTTGGTAGTGGATGCCTTAAGTTAGAAGGCGGAATTGGCGGCTATGTCTAAGGCAAAGGGAGACATCCTAGAGGGAATCAAGGAGGGAATGGAGCATGATCCCTTAGCCAGCCAACTCCTTAAGCTCGCGGAGAATGGGCAAACCCAACGATTTTGGGTGGAAGATGACCTTCTCTACACGAAAGGCCAACGGGTGTATGTTCCCAAGTAGAACAACTTGAGGAAGAAGATCATTTAAGAGTGTCACGACACTCTGTGGGCAGGTTATCCGGGGCAACGACAGACATACGCCTTGGTGGAGGCGTCATACTACTGGCCCCAAATGAAGGACGAAGTGGAGGGGTACGTGAAGACTTGTCTTGTGTGCCAACAAGACAAGGTGGAGAACCAATTGCCAGCGGGATTACTCGAGCCTTTGCCCATCCCCACACATCCGTGGGAGAGTGTAAGCATGGACTTCATTACATGCTTGCCAAGATTGGATGGATGTGGCTCGATCATGGTTGTAGTAGACCGGTTTTCCAAGTACGCAACATTTGTAGCATCCCCAACCGACTGCACAGCGGAGGAAGCAGCTCGGTTATTTTTTAAGAACATGGTGAAGTATTGGGGGCTACCGAAGATTATAGTGAGCGACCGAGACCCAAGGTTTACGGGAAAGTTTTGGACGGAGTTATTCAAACTCCTTGGCTCAGAGCTGCACTTCTCAACGAGCTTTCACCCTCAAACTGATGGACAGACGGAACGGGTGAACGCTCTACTTGAGTGTTACTTTCGGCACTTTGTTAGTGCCAAACAGACGATTGGACAAGACTTTTGGACGTGGCACAATTTTCGTACAATCTGATGAGGAGCGAAGCCACGAACCAAAGTCCTTTCGAGATTGCCATAGGGCAACAACCGCTCACTCCCCTTGCATTGGCAGGCGACTACAAGGGGAGAAGCCCATTGGCAGCGCAAGTGGCAAGATCGTGGAACGAACAAGCCGATGTAGCTCACTCTTACCTCGACAAAGCTGCTCGCAAGATGAAGAAGTGGGCGGACAAGAGACGGCGGCCAAAGGAGTACAACCTAGGGGACATGGTGATGTTGAAGCTACTTCCGCAACAGTTTAAGTCCTTCAGGAAAGTACACAAAGGGCTGATTCAAAAGTACGAAGGACCCTTTCCTATCATGGCAAAAGTTGGGAAAGTATCCTATCGGTTGGAGTTGCCGCCAAGGTTGAAAATTCACCCAGTCTTCCATGTCAGTTTACTAAAACCTTATTATGACGACAAGGAAGACCCAAGCCGTGGAGAAAGTCATAGGGCACCAACAGCAGTGGTGAAGTCCTATGACAAAGAGGCCGAGTGCGTGCTTAGCGACAGGCTCGAACGAAGGCGAGGAGTTCCACCAACGCGACACTACTTGGTGAAGTAGAAGGGATTGCCGGAGAGAGAAGCTACATGGAAATCAGCAAATGATCTTTGGCAGTTCCAAAACATCATAGACCGATACCGCGAGGAGGTTGCGACGAGGGCGTCGCGAGATTAGTAGGAGAGTATGTCCCGCAAATTTTTATTATGAAGGCTAACTTTAGAAGAAATGCCACACAGGCGCCTAATGGACGCTTATGAGGACGCTTACGAGGACGCTTACGAGGCAATGACTGGGCAAAGTCTCTAGAATATTCTATACTCTTCTTGTACATAAGAGATAGATCTAGAGAAGATTCTAGAATGATAGAGAACCTTGTCAATAGCTAGAGAATTCTAGAAGCGGAATATGATCCATAGGATGGAATGTATCTCCACCGTCCGTCGAGAGCTGGATTAGTATAAATAGCCGATGCCTCACTTGGCCAAAGAACACAAGTATTCTTGTACACAAGCAATACAAGCATATATTCTCTCAAACTCTCTCTTGTGTTCTTCTTTGTGCTTTCGCTTCTAGCATCGCCCTGACTTAGCACGAGCAAGGGACTCACTAGCTAAGTACCGCACGGTTCGACGTTCTTTGTGCTTTCGCTTCTAGCATCGCCCTGACTTAGCACGAGCAAGGGACTCACTAGCTAAGTGCCGCACGGTTCGACGTAGCAAGAAAGTTTGGTCCGTGACACTAAGCTGTAGATTGCTACATGCAGTTTCTGATTAATAAGAAGCATTTTGACATGTAAACTGTCAACGGGTACTTCATCATCACTCTATAAAATTACCCGGTCTTGATTCTAATTTAAGGACAAGTCTATGCACAAAACTAGACAAAGGCCATAAAAATTAGTAGCAATATCGGACGAAAAAACCAGAAACAAATCTAATGACATCCTGTCTCAACATGAGAGTTGATGAGCTGATTGATCAGTAGACGAGCATCACCGGACACAGGCGAGACATGGCAGATATAGTATCATCCGTTTCACGGTTGTAAGGACGCCTGAAATAAGACATGCACTGATCCAAGTCTGTTTGATTGTTCTTGTATTTCGGCATCTTTAACAGTAGTTGTCTAACATATCGTGGAGGAATATACACGCGCAGGTAACCATGGAGAATGCCAAGTTGTACGCCGCAACCGTATTTATCATCCTGCTTGGCCTTCACCTCCTCTTCCGAGAGGCCTTCCTTGGACGGAGGGTCGAACCATAGCTCCAAACATGGATCCCAAACTGATGAAGATCCTTGCTGTTTCAGTTCAGGAGAAGCAGCACAAGTTGGTGGTGATGGGACAAATAGTAGTACTACTACAATGGTGAAGCTGATCAAACATCTTCTCCACGTACTAGGGTTGACGACGGCCATTATTAGACTGACAGATTTGATGCAAGCTAGCTACTGTTATGTAGTAGTACGCAAGAGGTGTCTGATTACAAAAGGATTGGATGAAGAGGATGTTTGGCTTTATATATAACAAAGTGGTGTCTGATCTTGAGAGGAATTGGATGAAAGGTTAATTTGTTGCAATTTACAACTTCCTTCCATTCATCTTTGGCTGTTTGGAGTCGTGTTAAGAGTTTCAAATCAACTATAAGTGGAGGGTAAGTTGGAACTCTCCGTTTCTCGTTGCTTCTATTTTTTTAATAAGCAATTTAATGTATAAATGATTTTAAGGAGATTAATTTATAATTTAGTATGTAGCTTTTGCTACAACTAATATAATTAGATTTATTAAAGTTGAAATGACAAAAATATCCAAGTGTTTTCAGAGATTTTGATGACCACAAAAAATATTTTAAATATACTCTTCATGTGTTTTAAATGAAAGAATCCAATCTCGAGTTGAACACAACCGAAATCATCTACACCGAAATTGAATGAGTTGAATACTTCTTTTAAGCTCTTCTTTGAGCTATAAGGTGTAAGTAAGATCAAAGTACGCTGCAATAAACAGAGTCCGCTTTTCTTCTTGTTGAGCATGTTTACCAAGAGCCAAAGAATAAAAAGCAGCAGCACACAACCGCTAGTTGAACAAATGCTTGACATTATCTCGGCAAGTTGTTATGAAATAATTGGGGAACCCGTGGAACATGTTCGTAATTCTCATATGGATGAATACTTTACAAACGAAAGACGAACTCTAACAAGTGGGCAGTTAAAATTCCGGGGGCAACGACGCGTAAACACCTCAGAACATTCGCATCAAAATTAGTAAGGCTGTTGTGAGCATCAGCAGTGAGGATGAGTAACTCGTGATTTCACTCCCATTGACATTGGCTGATTCCGTTGGCGATGATGCAGGACACTCAAGCCCCGACTTGCCTTCGCGACACAAGCTGGAGAACAGGCCAGCAGGGTACTTCCCGTTCAGGTTGATGTAGCTAAACATAGTCGTGGCACAATCATTTGTTAAGTCGTTGATCTGATCCGCGTAAGGGCAAGCAAACTCTTTAAATGCTGCACAACAGGAACTCGCTGGAAATTTTGGTCCTCTGCATTGACTAGTTAAGACGGTGTAGTTCATAAACTCAAAGTTAACAGGACAAGCTGCAGATGATAAGAAGGAAAGTATGATCAAGCTGTTCATTTATCCATTACTTTGTGCAGGTAAGAAAGCAAACACGGGCTACATGTTGACATTGAGTTGAACATGGCTCGTAACAATCCGTCTTCCGGGGCATTCTCACTACTAAGTATGCAAGCTTTCTGAGCTGAATATCTATGTAAGTAGGAGTAAACGTAGGCAATAGAGATCACTAATTGTACAATCAGCATAGTCACGTATTGACAGAAAGCATGTCAAAACCTAACCACTTATGGGCATATGATATAAACACACACTGATGTACTCTAAGCTGAACAATCACCAAATAGGAGAAAACCAATTAGATTGGAATTACTGATGTACGTGGTTCATAATGAGCAGATAAGATGGAGCATGCAAAACCACCCACGAGAAAGTCGAGTATCCTTTGGTACTAAATCTTGGGGACGTGATATTTGGCAACCAATTAAGCAATGGGCACAGTTGAAGAGTAATTCGAGAGACTCCAGAACTCAATTTATTGTTTCCAAAGCGACATCTGATTCATCTCCTCATTCTTTCGGTCCCTTTACTAACATTTTGCCCATTCGCTTCCACTAGTATTAACCATGTGAATAATAAATTGCAGTTCTGGAAGTTAATTTTGTAGAAGCATTGCGACGCCATTCAAATTATATCAGCTTTCATGAGAATCTAAGATTGCTACACCAGAAATCTAACATCCCGCTTCCTTACCCAAAGAACATGCATGAGCAGTTGAGAGAGGCCGAGAATTCTAATCACATTTATTTACATGTGTAGACATTATATGACGTGATATCTCACGGTTTTATCAAAAATTTACTCCCAATAATGTGGCAAACTCTGAGCCAAGTATTTTACACCACTTCAATTTGTTTTTAATGCATTTGGGAGTCAAAATTTGGGAAGAGCAGCACTACTCTGTCCTCTGTGTTCCTTTTGTGGTGCGGAAAATGAATATGAAAATGCAAGCCAGGGTGCATAGCACTCATCAGTATATACATTTGAGAATATGCTGTGTCTACGCGCGTGACAAATGCAGAAAAAAATAAGTAAAAAGGACCTGATGCACGAAGTAAATGCATGTCTACTGAAAAATGTTAAAAACCTTTGAAGGATGGTCTCTTAAAGAGTTATTTTGTGATGTACTTTTCTGTTTCGGAGCAGATATTGCCTGTTACACAAGGCATAAAACAGAGAAAACCATGCCAACCAATATCCACTTAAATAATAGGCAGGTCGGCCACAACAGGTGATTCTTCAGAAGGCATAGAAAAGTTCAAATTAAACAAAACTTCAAGCATATCAAAACTTAAAGTTTGAATATAACCCTGAAGAAGTCACCATAACAGAAGCATTCAACTTGCTATGACCGTTAAAAGCTAGCAAAACAGCTAGTCTCTGACCAGAGTTACCTTATTTCTCTCTCTCTCTAGCATTCTAGGTATTGCTACCCGTGATCCAGAACACGGTGTACTCTCACTCATCAGTTCTCTAATTTTAGTGACCTTAATTTGTGTACATGATTTTCATTAAATGGTGTCTTAGTGACATTTATCAGGAGGAGGAAACTAGGTATAGATGCAACTTCGTTTTTTCTTCCCCCACTTATCTAGTTCTCTCACTACAAGATCTTGGCAAGTGAATCTACATATATTCTGTCAAAGCGATCAAAGAAACAATCCTAATTTGCTGAACGAACCGACTAAAGCTACGCCACAAAGGCGTACCCCAAAATTGATGAACTGTGTACCTGTACCTGTACCCATACACGTACCACATACCAATGGAAACCACTAAGAAGGTAGCACCGTCTTTGACCATAGAACCAGCTAAGTTGCAAGGATTTCTACATCAGCATTAATGAATATCTCTCAAATGAGTAAGCCCCGATTACCAAAGTACTTAAGATCCAAAACATTCTGAAGACTTTAATGTATGTTAGGGAACAAAACCGGTGTACGTTACTTGCCTTTATATATAGTAACCAAATTTGAGCTCATGAATCTGGCATATATGTGCAGTTCTACACTAAGGCAGAGTTTGATTGTCCTAATTTGAGCCAATGAATCTGACATACATGTGCAGTTGTGCACTAAGGCGGAGTTCGATTGTCCCTCAAATTTGAGTTTCTAACTGGCAAAAGTATCAAAGATAAGGCTCAAATTCTTGAAAATATTTACTTGAAGAGAAAAGCACCAAATGACCCCATTGAAGGATAGATGTGAGGATCTCAATATTTCCATAGGTGCTCCTCCCAAAATTATGGATTTTGAGCTATACTCTGCATAACTACGCCCAAACTCTAGCTAATACCTACCCAAAAGCGAAATGAAGAAAGAAGGGCAAAGATCGAATTAAATAATGTAAATAGAAAGGAAAGAGAACCGTGTTTCGCCTGAAGGAGGTTCCGGCCGGATGAAGCGTGAGACTCGAATATATCATCTGCACCATAAACACAGACCCGCTTCTATTATCACAAGGAAACCAAGAAAACTTGCAAGAACTTTTCTAATATGCCCTCATAAACTAAACGAATCTTGATCAGATATATTTGTGGTATCTGCATCTAGATCCATCCAAAAACCAAACTACACGCACCTGGAATAAAACTGGACGCAGAGCAAGTACAGCAGAGACCGGCAAACAGAAGGAGCGAGAGAAACAAATCCAAGCAACAGCGATTCCAACCCATGATTAGATGACCCAGTTTCCTAATTGAGCTCCGGGTTCAAGCTTCTCTGATAGATCTCTTATTTCTCGTGGGTACCAGTTATAGTTACGAAAGGAACCACACACTGCTCTGTGAATGAAGTTTCTATATATGTGTGCAAGACGGACAGATATGAGAACATGGAGTCCAGCAGCAGTCCACGCGGAAACAAGGCTTCTTCAAACTTTCTCTCACTTCCGTTGTCATAGAGATTGTCACTTTTCTATATCAAGAATTACCCCAAATGATCTGTTCACAATTAGTTTTGGAAACGCGTAAACAGCTGCCTTTCTAAAGCATTGAAGTCTCTCTCAAACTTTCCTAAATGATAAGAGTCTTGTGGGTTGAAATTACTTTCGTGTGGTTGATTAATTTGTTACTGTAATCAACTTAAAGTTATACACCATAAAAATTTGTTTGACAAACTAAAGAATTTATACATGTAAATGCTGAAAGTTATGTGACAAGACCAAACGCGATTTAACAGAATCGAAACATAAAACCCACTATTTAAGCAAAAGAAGCGTGTTAAACAAAAGAAGCGTACCTTGCTAGTAAGAATACAATCTACAATACGATTTTCTGGTGTCTTGTATAGTGGCATTGAAGTGTAGTGTGGTATACAATATAATCCATGACATCCTAACCAAGCTCAAGATAAAAGTGTAATTTCCAGTCAGAAAATTAAGGAAGAATTTCACTTGATAGATACCCTTTAATTTTGGTTTTGATACCGTTGTTATCCGTGCCTTTCTACCACCACTCCCATCCCTTCCCCATCCACAAAAAACACATGGCACATGGAGACACACACTAACACACACCCATCCAATCGGTGGTTGTGGTGGTGGCAATTCGACAACTGTGGTGGTGCTGGCGGCTATTTGGCAGCTATGGTGGATTTGAGTTCTTATTCGACGACTATGGTGGTGCTGGTGGATTTGAGTTCTTATTTGGCAGCTATGGTGCAGGAATCAGTAGGGGTTGTGCGACTGTGTCGTTGGCTTGTGGTGCTGGGATAAGCTAGGGTTGATGGGTCTATTGTTGCAATTGGTTTGTGGTGGAGGGTTTGTGGTTGGTCGTTGGTTTTCAGCAACGGTAGTGGTGGTGACGCGGCGATTGCTATGGGTTGGCCGGGTTTTTATTTCATTGGGAGGTTTTGTTGAATTGAGGTTCAGGTTTTTGGATTGAGATATGGGTTTTGTGGTAGATAGGTCTCCGAAAACTATTAACATTTGAAAACCCGTTGCACATCTAAGAATAATTAAGTCATTTTAACTAAAAACTTAACACTATCTACCAAAATCTAACGGTGGGGAGTACAAGTGTAATTTCTTAGAAGGCAACGGCATCGAGTGTTTAAAATCAAAGTTCATGAGTACCGAGAAAGATGTTTCCAAACATTACTAAGCTTAGCAGCCTGTCAACGTGCCTCGAACTAACTCAGCAACTTTGCAGATGAGAAATCTCTGGTTTGGTTATGGTAGAAGCAATTTTAAATGATAGAATAGAAGCTAAAACTGATTAAATTGATATTGAGATAGTCAATCATACAGTCAACCGAGAATAGCACCATTATAGACATGCCAGCCTCCATGCTCACTGTTTAACTTTCTCCAAAAATGTTAATCAGAACTAGCTTTGAGTTTTGCCACAAGGGGTGTCTTGATGTAAAGTACAAATACAATACAGGTTGGTCATCTGTCCAGATTATTAGTGCAAAAAAAAAGGCACAAATGCTTTTGTTTATTCTTCTTCCATTTTTTTGGAGTCAAGTTTAGAACTCCAATGAAATAAAATGTTGACTAAAAAAAAGTTACGAACGTTCAAAACTTCATGAACGTTCACCAAAGGTCGTCCCTCCTATTCAATGGCAAGATGATGACCCTTGAAGAGCTTAGAATGTGCTTTCGCAAACGCCACTATTGCTTTTTCACATAGTTGACACAAAATTGTCAACAAAATCCGACATCTGAAAGTTTTATCTCTAACGAACGGAAACTCTAGTCTTCCATCTTTATTCCTATTCCGGGATCCCGTATACCTTCATTCTCGTGTATCTGTAATAACAAGCGGGGAAACAACAGATGCCGCGGTGTGTAACTATGCATTTTAGCTTTTCTTTCTCTACACTGAAAATAACCCACAGGTACGAACCGTAGGTTCTGTGAAGTACTCGTTGTACACGAGAGATTTGGGTATGGTGGGGTGGGGGAGAGAGAGGAGAGGAAGAGAAGAAAAGCACCGGTCGGCCTATGCTATTCCATCTATGTGCTACCAAGCTGATTATAAACCACATAAAAAAAAACTTTCTCAGCATCCACCTCTTGCAATCCAAGTCCACATCTTTTAGCCGGTCATCGACACAGCCTTCGTTGCTGCAACACAAGAAAAGTATCAAGAGGCAGCTCGAAACAACTGAGCACGAATGCAGTGAAAATGATATGCATCAGCAGGAGGAACTACGGAAGTGAATTCATATATTGGTGTTCTAGAAAAAGCGACAGCTTCCCCTTTTTGCCTCTCATCAGAACATACTAAACTCCCTGAATAAACAAAAACTTCTTCGAGGACTCGGCATAGTGCCTGTACCATAAAACTGCCTACTTCCCTTGAATAGAAGTAAACAAGCCTCTATTTACTGACAATTTGCCCACTGTCTTCAACAAATCTATGAACTTCTCTACTCCCAATAAGTTATAACACCATTGCATCATCATTTGTCCATAAACCGTTAACTTTTCACAATCACTGTGCACTACCACAATGAACACGCATATAGTGGCAAATTGACTTACCCGAAACTTGGACTCCTGCAAATTATCGATCAACTCTGATATTTGAAGTTGTTTCACCACTGTAGCATGCAGTACCTGCAACAAAATTATGGTAAGAGCTAGAACGTACCAAAGCTTCAATAATCCACACATCAATCACATGAGACTTACTCTTTTTGTTTTCTCGAGGTCAAATTCAACAGACTTGATCCTGTCCAATGAATGCTGAAGCATTTGCTCCTTCTCCACAGGAATTTCGGCAGGCTTGTTATTAAGTTCTTCCAGTAATTTTTCAAGTCTCTGAAGACGCTCTAGGCATGGAAGGACGAGATCTTCTTCACTTACAGCTTCAGCATGAACAGATGAAGGTCCATCTGGTTTCTCTTCTATTGCGTTAGATGGATGAACGCCGTTCTGTCTCCTCCAAAATTCAAGGGGTAGACCACGAACAAAAGCAAGCAATTTGACCACAAAAGAGATTAGTGTTCTCGACACACACCGGAAACTTCTTTTCACAACCTTTTCCTGGATAGTGTCAAACCAACGGATAAGCAGAGTCCCTGAATTGTATCCAACAAGGAGAACAAAAACCAGTCAATATGTGGTTAAGATGTATAAATAATATAACTTTGATGTTGTAACACCAGTAAATTTGAAGGCAAAGATGAAAGAGAAGGATGAAAAGGGAAAGAGAAAAAGAAGCATAAAAAACAAGTCAAAATTGGACAATAATGCATACTTTTCCAGTGCATAGTGCGTTTCTGCTCTTGATATTTACTTTGCAGTAGCAGAAAGTCAAAACTGAAATGACTTCAAATCTGAGGTGATTATGGGAAGCATATTACATAATTCCCGGCATTTATATACAGTGGTGGATCTGGATAGAGCTTACGGTGGGAGACAAGGCAATTGCCCACCAAAAGGAACCTCGCCTCTTTTACTGGTGAACGGAATCTCTTTCCAAACAAATAGGAACTAATTCTATTTAAATAGACTTTGGCCACCTTATTTTCTTCGACATTATCACTAAACTTTGACCCCCTTCAAGATTCATCCTGACACTACACCAAGCGTTTTAACGTACCACCGTCATTTTAGATAAAGAAGCCCCATAGGCATAGACCATTACAGGATGTAAATAAATACCTTCTGGATTCAGTGTTGCATCGACAGGAGTAGTCTCGACGCTGCCAATTCTAGGATAGTGTTCCTGAGAATTTTCCAATTCTTCATCTGTGCCATCAGCTTTATCAATTTGAGTGAAATGATCATCACAACTGTAATATGCAGTTGGATCTGATGTCTTTGCCTGCATTAATCAGAAACATTTAGTCGCCACGCTTGTGTGCAAACAGAATGCCCTCTGCCTATTAATCTTGGTAAGCCGCTAATCAACAGTCAGCACCAGGTATTTGCAGATTATTAAAAGCAAGTTCCAGAACTTACTTCTTCGTCAAGCGGTGCCAGTCTTAAAATCCTAGAACTATTTCGTCTAGTTAGAGAACAAGGATCGTCAACATCTGATCCAGATTCAACAAATGACGTGTCACTACTCCTCCCCTGACAAAATAAGTAATTCGTAGAATGTGGTCAACAATACTTACCAAAAACTTATGAAAATTAGAAACTAAAGCCGGCAACTTACTTTCAGTGGTCGTATCTGAATATAAGAATCAATCTTTTGTTGGTCACTCAATACTCTTGTAATTTGCCTCACAAAAGTCGCCTCTGCATTATTCACAAGCTGCAAACGGAACAATGAAATTATAAAGAAAAAGAAACTTGGTCAAAATGGCAATACAAATCCTTTGTAAAAAATTACGCATAACAAAATACAATCAGCTAAATATGTAAAGGTACATATGCAGATAAGACATAAGTACCATTTCCATCTAAAGAATGTCTACCTTCATTATTTCAGGATCGCTCCATGGACCCACATTAGACCTAAGGCACCCGCCCTCGACAGAACACGTGCACGAGCCACCCAGGAAGTCAGGCAACTGACTGAAAGAAGTCAAGGTAAGTCTCAAGGAATCGGAAAGTTTAACTACTATGATAATATCAGACATGGCAAAAAGAGAAAGTAACAATTATACCTTGGGTCAATGACTTCAAGTAGCTTGCCCAAGGATTTAGAGTCCAGCACCTGCATATTTAGAATAAGAATATACTCTCATTTGATGTATATTAACAAGAACAAAAAAATGGCAACTTAGCATGCATCTTTCACCTGAATTTTTGCAATAGTCTTTGGATCAAGCAATTTCTGAGCCGCCGGCCAAAGCATCTTCTTGAAGCCAGCACCGGCATTTACAATAAACATTCGATGTAGCATCTGAGGATAAACATCAGAGATTATTATATGGAAGGTTAACGGTGTTTCTAAAGATAGTTGCAACATACGAAGCTCAATACCTCTGGGTAGTAGCAATTGTCAATTTTTGCCAGGGTTGCCAGGAGATTTGCAGCTGTTGGAGTAAAATTCTTAACACCCTACAAGTCACAACACACTCAAAAATCACTTGGATATATAAATGCGCTTGCAGTTACCAGTCATCAATGGATGAAGAAATCTCTCATAATCCTACCAGTAAACTAATAAAACCCCTTTGTCATGCCCACATACGACTGTATCATCTATAAGATGCGAAATTTGGAAGAACTTACTTGAATCATGGAATTATGCGAAATTTGGAAGTTCTTACTTGAATCATGGAATTATCAATAATTATGCAGGATAAAGTTTCTGATCACCCCCACAAAGATTGGAAATGTTGTTGAAAGATAAAAAATGATTCTTCTAAAATATAAGTGGTATCAAATCGAGCATGCTTATAAAGAGGCTGTCCAGCTAAAAAGTCAACATACCAGCCCTTGCACATCCAAAATTGTTGTCGTCGAACAGATCTGCCTCTTTGCTGCAATCGAACATGCAGGGAACTTCTCATGTAGAGCCCTCTCAAACTCTTGGACATGGTACTTTATGTAGCGATCAATCGAGGTGATGCGCATAAGCCTGTTTGGGTGTGCTTTTCCAAGCCTTTCAATATAAACGGGTCTTCCTTCCCGATCAACACCATGGTAGCTTTGAGGGTAATACTGCAATACCTCTTCCACCTCTTCGAATTCAAAGTCCTGGATATTGTTTCAATGTGCGTTAAGAGATGGCATAACAATATAATAAAATCACTATATCATTCACAATATATGCCTTCTACCTTTAGCTTACCTCACCTCTAGCCTGCCACTCTCATTTATGCATGCACATGCAAACAGATCCAGGTTTCAGGAATAGCAATTCCTACATTCTATGGAAAATATAGATGAGTGGAGAGTTATCATAGTTACCTCCAATATGGTGTCTGCTCCATACTCTCTCCGCCAATTCAGCATTTCTTCCCACATCTGGATTGTTTTTTCAATGTTAAATTCTCTAGCTTTCAAGAACCTACAGAAAAAGACATGAAGGAATAAATCAGAGTGGGTTTCTTTTTTTCCCCTCGTCTTTTGATACATAAAGCAGGAGAGATGACATCATAGCCAGTGGCTTGAAATAATCACAAAACCTAGCTCAAAATCCGCGTACGACATAAAAATTAACCACCACGCTGTAAAAGGTTGAACTCTTTGAACTGTGTACTGTGTTAGTAGAGTCTAATAGTCTTAGCCGCACTCATTCAGACGTAAAAGTCACACATGAAAAGTTGCTCTCAAAGTGTCCTTTGTCAAGCAATGCCGAGAAAAACACATATGCTCGTAGAGTCACTTGGACCAATCCCCATCTATGGTCGATTTGATTGGCCATATGAATAAAAAAAATCCCCTGGTCTATCTTGATTTCGAGGGAATGAAAAGCTTATTGAAGCCTCAACTTGGAGCACCTCGTCTATCCATCCAGACTTATTAGTCGCCATGAACTCAAGCTATCTTGTACTCATCAACTTAATAAGCAAGCAGAAGATAGAATTGGTTCAAACAACTCAAAACAGGTAAAAGCTGCTTGACTTTAAAAGAGTTAACTGACCTTAACAATGTGTGATAGTCATCATGTCTAGCTGGCAGTAAATCCCTATCAAGGAGCTTTTCACGTAATTCATGGACTGCGCTCTCCTCTTGTGCATCACGTACATCCTCTATGGAAACGGAAGGCACCCTGTAATCAATTTTTCTCTTCCCTCTTTTCTTCAGAGAATGAGTGAACTTGTTTGAAGCATTTATCGCCTTCTTTTTGAGAGTCCCAATTTTGGATCGACGTCTCTCATCTTCAGAGTTCTCAAAATCTGATCTCCTTTCTCTTATTTCATCATATGCCTCTAGTCCTTCTCGGCCTATCATATGAAATTATGAAAATAATCACAATGACTTTCCAAAACTAAGACTGACACGAAGACATCATGGAGGGGCAGAATAATGTCACTTATACTATAACGTTGCATAACGTTGCCAGCTTACCTGACATTTTGTCAGGAACAGAAGAGACTTTGGCCCTAAGCTTCAGAAAAAGTAGCACTGATATTCTCCAGAGAACCCATCAAATTCCATGTTGTTCTACATCATCAAAATCAGAAATATCATCAAATTACATGTCAAATTTCTGATTTCTTCGCGTAATGCACAAGGAACGCATCAAAATTTAACTATGTCAAACAGTTAGGGGAAGGAGATGGGCGTGACTTCAAGCATGTGGTGTAATTCTTTATGATTGTTCTTGTTTGGAAGAGAGTGATGGGTCAAAGTGGCAACATCTCTGATGTGACAGTTTATGATTGATAGCATGAGGGTTTAAACTTAACACAGGAGGGTAAGAGAAATGCAAAACCCTTTTTCTTTTCAGCTTCTCAAAATACATCTCCTAAATACTCCAAATCTCAAAGAAAATCCAATTTTCAGATAAGAGACAAAATTTCCACTTTCACATTCCCTTAACACTCTTAACCCCAAATGCTGTAACATCAAAAGAGAAACATTTGCCAAATCTCAAATTTTTAAGGGTAAAGAAAAGACAAGGGAAGCAAAATCGGATTTAAGCTTCCAAAAAACTCCAAACAGCAAAACTAAAGATGCTTAATCTTGATTTAGAAAATATTATACCAGGTTTCATGTTCAAATTACCATCATTCATGTTTTTTTTTTCAACAACTCGAATCAAATTCCAGTATAACAAAATTCCCAGCATTGAACCGCAAAAGGTAAAAAGGAATCACAAACTACTCAAACCCTTGAATACACCTGAGGACCATTATCATCACAACAGATTCAACGCAGAGAGGAATCCAATCTTCACAGTTATTAAAAACCAGAAAGGAGCAACAAAACCCTTTATGGAAAACCAAAACCGAAGAAACCAGAGTGCATAAACCATCACTGGCGACATATGCATAACAGTAACGCTCCAAGCCAAATAAATCCATTAAACTCCCACAATGCAAGTAGATAACCCTTCAGATCTCACATTTTTTTCAACAAAAACACAACTTTTCACCACGTATTTGCCTCACACGCGTTTCTAGACCTTAACAAACACCGAAATTCAAAGAAAAGCAATCACAAACCTTAACGAAATCCTAAAATTAGGATCTGGGTCCCAACCAGCTGAAACTTTCGATTGATGTCCAGTTTCCGTCAGCTGTACGGATTTGACAACAAAGATTGAAAACAATCAGAGAAAAATTTGTTCTTGTTACAAGCTGGTAATGATAGAGATGAAAGGAATCTTGATATATATTGCATCTGTTGGATATATATTGTGTTTGTGTATGAGTTCGTTCTTCCCTTTTTCTCTCACACACCTTTTCTCTTTTCTTTCTCTCACACTCAACCAAATTTTGTGAAGGTTCCAGCACCCCACTTTCCTTCGCTTATTTGTCACCGCTGTCCCCTTCGGTTTCTTGGTTACGTGTCTCTCTTTATCTGCGCTCTCATGTGTCGCTAAAAAGTAATTTTATCGATAAGTAATTTGAACATAAGAAGGATCGGTTCGAGATTGTTTTTGCATTTGAAAGAGTTTATAGCTTGAATTTGCTTATAATATGATATCTATTGACATTAATAGACTGTTACAACGAGATTATGCCGAAAGTAGCCCCACACACTTATGTCAAAACGCTTGAGACTAAAAAATAGTTAGTCTTTTCGTAATTACTAACAAGCGGAAGTAATTTTATAACTAAAATACGAGCAAGTATTTATATATTGGTGACACTTAACGGTCATTGGATGCGATTCATATCAATCGTTACGACTCGAATTGGAGTCAAAAGATATGCTTCTAGCGATTTCGTGGATTAGGATTACGGGAAAAGAGGGGATAGCGGTAATCAGATTCTTGGAGTGAAAAGTAACGGCGTGGCGTGGCGTGGGGTGGTGTTTTGTGGGGATAGCTTTGAGGGAGAGAGGAGAATCTGGTCAGAGAGATTTACGAAATACTAACTGAAACGGCTGAGCGAGAGGGAGGGAGGGAGGGAGGGGCTCAGTGTCCTGTTGAACAGCTCAAGGAGTCTACACTGCGTAGGCTTGTTCCTGAATAACTTTGACTGGCCGGAGCTGGTTTACGTGGCTAAGGGTTGACAATGTTTAAGATTTTGGGACTGCAGTTAATGCAACTGGCCTAATTAATCCCTTCAATTTTATTTTTTTTGCTCGGATAATTTTGCTTCTGTTGAATATATAATATATTAATAAATTTTAATTGAATTAATTTTCTTTTTTACTGACGGTGTTGAATGTCAAAATAAATTATTCAGAATCGCGCAATATTTATTGACGCTTCTCAAATATCTTTTAGATTTCACACCAGATAAAGTATCGTTTGCCAACCAAAAATTTGGTTATGTGCTTATATGTATCAAAGTGAGTTTAAGTAAAATAAAAATAAAAAAGTTCATAAACTGAGCACGTCTTGCACTGTAGTTTGGAGAAAGGATGATGAACGAGCTCGTTTATGAGATTATGCAATAATACGAGTAAATAAATAAATAAAACCTATTTTTTAATTTCTCATCTTTGCGGTGAATAAAATAGGAACCAGTGGAGAAGAATAATTTGTACTCTAGATGTAACCCTCCTTTTGATGAAAGCGTGGTATTGTCTTAACTTCTAACCATTCTTCTTAAAAGATAGTAAGTCATAAGACTTTTTACTTTTGGCCGAAAAGCTACTTAACGTCTCTGTAGTCAAACTAAACAATATAACTTTCTTTTATTGCACTTTAGTTGAAAAATCAAAGAAGTTAATTCTATTAGTCAAACCTTTCAAATTTGAACAATCTGATGCCTTGAGGAGAACTTAATTTTGGAAGAACATTTACCTTATTGTAAGATAAAATTGTGGCTACAACCGGGCTATAGGATGACCCCACACCCCTTCATGTAGCTATAAATGGTGGTCCTTAGCTATCATTAGTGGCTTTTAATCCGTTACGCTTAAGAAATACTATTAATAAGTACAGCTAAATTCATTTGTAAAAATATCACTACTAATACTTGGTGCAGTCACTATACAATATATATTATAGGCTATTAATACTACTGCGATTACAGTTAAAGTCTTTCTGTTATGAAATAAAGCTGCTTGTCGAATCTTAAGAAATCGCACATTTGTTTTTTTTTTTTTTCACTTTCAACACTCTTGTGGAAAAGTGGTACCTTGTAGTCACCGGGTGAAGCCACTGATTCAGAATTTCAAGAGAGATATATATGGACATTGATGCCTTGCTGATGAAACAAGCACATGTGGGTGAGTGTGGCAATAGTCATCACTCATCAACCCAATAGTGAAAAAAGTACAGCCACAATGTAAAAAGGCAAGTCAGCTCTATATATATATATATATATATATATATATATATATATATATATATATATATATATATATATATATATATATCCATTGCATTAGAACAATTGTCAAAGCAAATCAAGAAGTCCATCTGTGTCAATAATTCCGTTCCTGTGTCACTACTACATGTATGGACATTAGGAAAACACCAGCATGTGGAAACAGAGTGTTGAACCCACCGCCTGCTGACCTCCAAATCTTGGAGATGTATGATGTTTCACAATTTGTTATGACTCGTCAGTGGACTAAATCCAAAAGCTCGTAGAGACTTCAACCATCTATATGTAAACATGGTCACAGCTACATTGGCTGTTTACTAGCCTCTAGCCCTTGCATTTGTACTTGGTATCTCAGCAGACTCTTTTTGGGGGAGCATCTATACATGGACACCACCTCATGTTGGTTTGATATTCTTATTTATTACTGGAAAGGGTTTCAAATACTCTTATTTTTCATCCGACGGTAATCATTTTCTGTCTTGTACTCCCGTCCAACATTTTTCTATCTTGCAGTTCAACATTTTTGGGCGTGATTTTCAACCCATATGTTAGCAGCAACACTCCTTGTTTTATCAATGAAACATGTCTCAAATACAATTCACTGTACTTTGTAAGCGACTGATAATATACGGACAAGCATATAAAGAAGTTTAAAATTAAATATTCTATATCTTTCTTATCGTAGTCTGTTACGTAATATACGACCTTTATGAAGAATTCAGACGTACCACGGACGAAAGAGTTGCTTGCCAAGCAACATATGAGTTTTGCCCTCGCAAGATATTTATTTTGAGTTATGGAAGTATATGCCCCTGGAAATCAAATGATTCCCTATTAATATAATGCACCTGTTATTGTCAAAATAAGAACCACAATCATCATGGCCATGATTGAGTATTCAATATTTACGTACGTCCAAAGTTGTTGTTTCGCCGTTGGATAACAAGGCAGTCATGGTACAATTATGATTTAAACATCACGTGAAGTATCACATGCACTTGACATTATTCTCAACCAAGTTTCCAGAGAATGAACAATGCCTTGTTGTCATTTTCTTTAAATAAATTTTTTTTATTTCATTGCAAGAGAAAATGTTGTAGAAAAAAGTAACATCACTGTTAACGATTTTGTACGGTCATGAATCAAGCCAAACTACCATCATCCTTGCAACAGTTTGTGTTTCCATGTTTATGACATAAGTAATTTTCAACAACGTCAGAGTTCAATCACTCTTGTAGATCAGAGTAATTTTGGTTCAGTAATGTTTAGATAATAATATGCATCATATAAACAGTTCTTTTTGCACTCGTTATCTCATAACTTTGTTAAAATGATAAACAACAATTTAGCGTGGTCGATATGAAAGTCTCTTAGATGAAAAACGAGGCACATTATCACGTTCTCACCTACTATACATAGGTTGAGAGCAGGGGCGTTATCCTGCGGTGGAGGAGCAAAAGGTTGAGAGCAGGGGCGTTAAATGCGGGCAAGCGTCGGTAGAAAAGTCGCCATCGAGAGGACAGAGACACAACAGAGTCTATGGCATTAACCTTTGTACCAAGTACGTCATTTCTTGTCACCGTCACTCTCTCTCTCTCCACTGCTGTGTCCAGAGAAGGATTTGTTTGTGGCTGCAAACTCACGTGGGTGACGATAATAGAGGGAGGTTGGTGGTGGCGGTGGCGGTGGCCGGGGGTAGGTGGTGGTGGGGTGGCAGAGACCCTATTGATGGCTTAACGATTCTGGGTGTGTAGCCAGTAGCCAGTAGCTGTACAGTTGTAGTAGGCTTTGTTGGTTGGAGACATTATGGAGCCACTAAAAAGCCTTACAACTGACAAAAATGAAGAGATTTTGGTTCTCAGGGGGGATTGATTCTCTTGGGTGGAAGAACCAGGGTCTCTTTAGTGACAATCTTATTCCCAGCAACGAAATGATATGTTTAGCTCTAAATTTTGGAAGTAATTTGAGTTGTAACGAGAAGTTACTTATAACCTTTGTACAGTGACATTTATACAGAAATCTTTGAACGATAATTTTTAACAAGTACTTTTAGGGGTTAATAATTAAATGTAATTAAGCAGATCTAATGACTATTAATTTTCGTTGTGTAAGAGTATTTACACCATATTGCAGCGAAATTTTTCCATCCTTAAAAAGTGTTTGGGAAAAACCATCCAAACAGAACGTGTTGTCAACTTTGTTTTTCCGATTACTTGAAAAGTAACGTTCGAATACGAGTGATCGATAGGAGGGTGTAATACTGTAGTTGATTTTCTTAAGAAAGTAGTATTGTTATAAGATATTAGAGTTGCATCACCCGAGTTGTGAAATAACCCACTGTATTGTCATGAAAGAAAATAATCCACATCCTTTTTTCTTGAATTTATGCATTGCCATAACTATTTTCTCAATGGGTGCGATTTCGCAAGATCGATAGTCTCAAAAAAAAAAAATGACATAATTTTCAACTATAATTTTTGCCAAACTTTTAGAGTTACTTTTGCATGCAACTATGCCTCCCCATACCATGACGAGGAACTGAAAAATTTGGCAACAAACCTTTATATAGCGCTAAATAGTAACCGTGAAATAAACTTAGTAACTTAAATGGTGACGTAAAAAAATATTGCGAACAATCGTCATTGAAGATCTCCGCAAAGTATCATTAACAGTACTTCACAACAATTAATAATCATTTTACGAGAGAATTCTTACTGTCGTAATTACAAAAAAAATCATAAATTATTCTTATGCCCACGAACGCAGTCAAAATCGGAGAAAAAAAAAAGGCTCTATGGGCATGGGTGACAAGAACATGTACATACAATGTACAAACCCAACCTATTTTGCTAAAGCCAATTTAATACTGATAAGGCCACCCTAGGAGTAGTGACTACTCCGAATTATGAAAGCATTTGATGTGAAAAATTATTGGGAGTGTGGACGAACCTTTTTAGCCCCCGTGCTTGTCTCTGACTCTGACATGTCGTGAGGCACGACCCCCAACGCTGCTTTACAGCCCGCTACTTTCAACCGTCGCAGTCGCACCAAAAATCCCCGTTTATTTAATCCCACCACGTTGGCTACTTCACTTTCTTTTGTTACCAATTGTTACCAAAAGTTCAAAAAGACGCTGCCCAAAAGAAGTTTTTTTTTTTTTTTATAAATTCTAAATGATGGCTGCCGATGGATGATAACCTTTAATCGGCTGCTAAGATCTCTCTTTGCGAGAAAGTCGTTAATCATATTCTTTCCGTCCTAAATAATTTGATTATTTTTTTTCACGAGATTTAAATGATATATTGTGTATTTTCTGTTCTACCTTTTAAAGAGAAGAGAAGAAGAAAGTAACCTGGACGAGAGAAAATGGGTTAGAAGAGTGTCAAATGTAGAGGGATAAATGGATAAAAATTTAAGAAAGTGAGTCGGGAGAAAGAAAATGAATTTATCGAGATTTAAATATGCAGAGAAAAATAGAATAAAAAAATTATAAAAATGATAAATATGTAAAAGTAACTACATAATCTTTCTTAATTTAGAAATGAGCAATTTTTTTGAGACGGCCTTTAAAGAAAAGTTGATTAAATAATCTAGGACGGAGGAAGTATTAACCTTTGCTGCTATTCTAATTGCAGAAAGATAGTTACAATTTTTTTATATCAATAATTAATAATCACTGAGTATAGTTATTGATATTTCTGCTAACATTTATAACAGCAAATTCTTAGAAGTAATTTTTTACATCACTAACTAAAATGTATTAAAAGTATTTAATAACTATTAATTATCGCTAAATAAAGAGATACCCTCCAAATTTTCTCCTTTAGTTATTGTTAACTTTTGCTACTTGGCTTGTCATAGGGCTCAAAGACCAATTCTTTTCGTTCCCTTTATGGTGGCAAACACGATGGGAAGAAGAATAGCGTGTCGTTTTAGACTTTCCATTTTGGAGATAACTACGCATTAAAATTACACTTTGAGTAATAATTCAAAATAAAATAGATGTTATTTGTAAATGAAATTAGACAAAACAAATAGGTATGGTAAATCTCCACACGTTGAAATTACGCAGTTAACCTTTTTCTAGGACCCCACTAACCACTTGTACGGACAAGCATGTCTCCTTCATCAACTAGCGTGATTCTTTTAGATTTTGCTATTTCTTTTTTTTTATTAATAGATTTTTAATTTATATGATCCGCTCGCAAAGGAATTGAAACCAACAATCTTGAAATTATTTTTCAAGGTCTTTAGCATATTTCCCACCCTTACAGCTGTCTTTTGCTACTTTAAATTACCAAAGCGAGGTACATCAATTTTGTGTGCACTGTTTTTTGTTCCCTCGCTTTGTATGCACTATTTTTCGTTTCAAATAAATCCCAATCCACTTGTTAAAATAATCTCAATTTTGTATGTACCTTAAAAAAATAATTGATGCTAAATGTGAGCTAGTTTAATTTTTTTTTACGCAAGTAGACCACTAGGTTAACCATATGTTGTTTCCCTATCGCTGAAAAATCTCTTTAATGCATCAACTTGGTGAATATGTGGATCACGACCTACCACTAATTCGTTTATACTTGTCAACGATAAGCAGAGGATAAGGTTAATTGCAAAAAATACTCTTATGATTTGGAATAATTGCAAAAAGACCCCTACTATTACAAAAATTACATAAACACACATGATATTGCAAAGTTAATGCACTGTAGAATTTCCGTAACAGAATGACAAAAATATCTAAATTACCCCTATATATAAATAGGAATGGCACGCTCTTTCCACTTTTCTTTTTCTATCCGATTCTCTCTTTCTCCACGAAATTCTTAGATCTGGACATGCACGAAGGCCAGCTGCCTTGGATAAATGGCGGGCTCGCGGCAGCACAAGCAAGGATCGATGGGGCTGGCAGCGGCGCAAGATGTTGATTTGATTATGTACCCGAATTGCACAAATTCAGATCCAGGGTTTCAAATCCCACATTGCGATTTAAAACGGTAGATTTTAGTTTGTGCGATTAGGGTTCGAATTGTTGGTGGCCGTAACACGGGATTAGGGTTCGATCTAAGTTTAAGGTTTCAATTAGGGTTTGAATTGTTGTAGGATTGGTTTGGGGGTGATGGTTGCAGTGGGACTAGGCAGTGATGGCAGTTGCGACATTTGGCGGCGATGGGATTGCGTGCAGAAGTTGGCGGCCACAGGATTGGATAAGAAATAGGGTGGCGCCGGTTATGGGGTGGCGCAAGTGGTAGACGGGGTGGTGGAGGCTGGACTGTGAAGGGGCTTACACCGGCGGCGCATGGTGATAGGGCTGGCGGCTGTCAAGTGCACATGGCCGGGGTGGTGGTGGCACCGGTTGTGGGTGGCACAGGTGGTTGACTGGGGCGGTTGTGGTGAGGGTGACGGCTAGGGTTGGGTTTTAGTGGAATTGAGACTTGTTCGGGAGAGATAAAAAGAGGGAGGGTACTTTAATCTTTTTAATATATAAATTTTACTACACGCATTTTTCAAGAGCGTGAAAAGCACGTCAGGTTATTTTAGACAACAAACTAAGCGCTAGAGGGAGGCCTTTGCAATTTTTGTAACAATTAGGAATTTTTTTGTAAATACCCCAAATTAGAGGGGTATTTTTTGCAATTATTCCCAGAGGATAACTATATTTTGAAAGAGCCGTTACGTTATCGATAAAACGTGTGCTGTGAGAATCAGAACAAAACAAGAACATTAGGGGAAGCCGTGGATGGATTCGTTAATCAAAAAGGGACGTTTCGAGAAGTTCTCTTTGTCACCCCTGCCACCCTTTCCACATCAATAAGTTGGTGCGCTGGTCTGGTTTACTTTCATGCTTTCTATCTATATCTATGGGGGGTGAAATTAATAGACTGTTCCGACACCATGGACCCCCAAACCTCAAGCCATTTTGTCTTTTGCAAATATCAACACTGTTCACAACCACATGCCATAAAATTTTCAGGGAAAAT
Organism: Escallonia herrerae; assembly: GCA_033070095.1. NCBI lineage: Eukaryota > Viridiplantae > Streptophyta > Magnoliopsida > Escalloniales > Escalloniaceae > Escallonia > Escallonia herrerae. The sequence continues at coordinate 66,908 of JAVXUP010001778.1, read as the reverse complement.
CTTACAAAAGCCTTACATTCAACTGCTATTATCTTTTGGACCAACAAAAGTACATTTTTTTTAACACATTATGGAAAGGGCAATCTTCAAGGACGTAACACACGCACGAGGTGAAAAAGAGTTGGAATATACCTGGCCTGAAATTTTCGAAGGATTGTATGTGTGTGTAACCTGTGTATATGGCAATGATTGATGGAATAGTCTGTACTTGGATGTTGGTTAACATAGCTGGTAGAGTTCTTGCTTGTCTTCTTTTTTTTTTTTTTTTAAAATCGAAGGATTTTGTTTGTCTTTATAGTGTTTAGGTCCACAAGGTCCAAACTGTGATATTAACGCGCCCCTAGTGAGGAATGTTGTGTAAAATTCAACCAAGAAATTCACTTTGCTGAACATCTTTGGAAAGAAATTTACCGAGCATAAACTCTTTTCAGAAGGCGTGCTTAAGAAATCCCTTCCCATGCAAACCACATTAAGAGCTTATTATGACACGCACATCGTGTGGACTATACTATACGCGTAGAAGCGTGCATGAGAACATTAGGTTTTGTGGACTATGCGCGTAGAGGCGTGCATGAGAACATTAGGTTTTGGACGGCACAAGGAGCCTGACGTCTAACGCCAGAGCCGGATGCGCTCCACTTTGGATTGACCCTGAAAGCTAAATGCATTAGGCTTTGGGAGCATAATGCATTTAGCTTCGCAGCCCCTTGTAAGTTATATCTATTTGAGGATGTCTCTGATCACTGGCATTATAGCCAACCCCAATTTTGAAGTACAATGCTAAATGACAAGAGCGCTAAAATGTTGAACTCCCAGAGGCAAGCGCTGGTGTGTGAACTCTTTGATAGCAAGCGTCAAAAGATGCCCCTTACTGAACTGCCCTCACTCGGCTACGTAGCACGCAGGATGCTAGCATAAGGTTGGACTCAACCATTTTATCCAACTTGAGAGGAGGCAGGGGATTCAGCATGGCAGCGATCACAAACTCATTGCAGCGGTGACGAGTGCAGTGGTGCACTGAATATATAGGAGTTCAAGCGAGCAATAGGTCTAGCATCAGTACACGACCCTAGCATGCAATGCCACACAGCTTGATGCACTTGGCTTTGCAGCAACCCCAACATCAGCCAAGAGATCTAACGGAAATGCTCATGGAGTTTAACGGGTGCCATGGATATGTTGGGGAAAGCATAACAGGTCTAGCATCAATGCATGTCCCTAGCGTGCAATGCCACACAGCTCGATACACTTGGCATTACGATCCCAACATCAGCTGGGATATCTAATGGGAAAGACTGCTCGGAGATTCAATTACTTGGGGGTATATAGCAGGCAATATCCTAGGTCCATGATTAAGCTCTCATGCAAACCACGTACAGAGCAAGGGAAAAAAAAAACACACGCATAAAAGCTCCGCAATAGTAAGTAGAACTATAGAGGAAACATTTAAAATCACAAGAAACCATATTAGAACTTCTTGACCAAGAAAACAAACACTACCAAAGCTCTTAATCGGTGTATCTGTTTGTTCTTTATTTACTAGAAGGATGATGATAGCATATTCCAAAGGCAGATCAAACCCGTTTCATCCCATGGCATACTTCTGGGTCCAAGATCGAGCTGTGGTCTCGTACTTGGCTCTGTCAGTCTTGTACATATGAGCAATCTCAGGAACTAGAGGATCATCTGGATTTGGGTCCGTCAACAATGAGCATATGGAAAGCAGAACCTGCAAAAATCACAGATATAAGCAAACAGAACACCCCTAGCCATAAGTGAGAACATCATATTCCTGCAAAGAAGCTAGCAGCGACGAGTACCTTGGATATTGTAAGTGCAGGGCTCCACTGTTCTTTAAGGATGTCCAGGCAGATGCTACCATTGCTGTTGATGTTTGGGTGAAATACTTTGGTCCGGAAGGAGACCTGTCCAAACATAATACCCAAACACATAAATTACCAAATAACATAACAAATCTCTTGTTGATTCTGCACATGCACCAACAGATAGATATCAAACATATGTTAACTATGTCCCCCGTCATTGCTGGTGGTTTACAGGATACCTCCATTTACTGGTATTATCAGCTCACTATACGGATTTAACCAAGGCAATGTCATAAGCAAATCCAAGAACATTCCCACACTCATTTCTTCTCTTGTACTGGAAAATGATGATTACCCATCCAGCCCAGGTCTACATTTCCCTTAACGTTGCTTTACTTATATGTTAAACCCGTTTCAGTGATTTTGATATGGCCATTTCAGACAAGGTCACTCTTCATGAATAAGTTGGCCATTTCACAAGCCATACGGCTCGAATATTATGTCCACTGGGAAAATACTATGACACTGTGACTATTCATGATTTCCCATAATTAACTTCTTAATTCTTGCACGTGATTTACAAACTGTAACAATTGCAGCAAAGCATCCTCCTATTGCAATATGTTTGCATGAGAAGTAACGTAAATAAAGAATCAGGTCTGAAATAGGTTCCACATGCATGCATCCACACACCGTGATAGAAAAGGAATGCACTTGCTACCTTTGGAGGTTTAAAGGGGTAATCCGGAGGGAAATGAATTGATATAAGAAACACACCCCCTGCAAAAGGGCTATCTGCTGGGCCCATAATTGTCGCCTGCCAAGTGAACATGTCCTGTCCAGCAGGGCCTGTAAGCGTATAGAGACTGAATTAAAACCAATGACTACAATACAAATCATTTTTTGGGAAAGATGATAGCATTACTTGATGATTACAATGTATCAAATAACAACGGAAAATTTCAAATCTGCCGGGCAGATACAGGTTGTCAGGACTAGCTTCCCTTAGGGTCAACCAGATTTGTTTGGTTTTCCACCTTACTAAAGCACTTTTTATGATCAAGCTTGCTATTGCTAAAAGAACTTCAAAGTTGATGCTGAATCTATGAAAAGACTTGAGCATTAGTCAACCTTATTCACCTCAGTTCTGGACATCAACGACAGCTATACAATCAGTAAATGTATAATAGAGAGCACCAATGGAGGAGGGTGTTGGACAAATGCAATGGCGCAGTGCTCTCAGTGGTGAGCACCCCTAAGGTGGCACAGCTCATATCGCGAACAGTCAAAAAGATGGATCTAAAACTGTATTCTTACACTATTTAAATTACACAAAACCTGAATTCAATCACGTAGCGCTCCAAGCAATTGCTTCAGTTTACTTGTCTGAATACCACCGAATAAATATCACAATGAATAACACACCAAGAAATTTAAAACCTGTACCGTGTCCAATTAGTGACGGTAAATTGGTGGTTATGTGTTGGGATAGGGAAGAAAAAAAGAAATCAGCCAGACCCAAAAGCCTTCATCCTTGGGACCACGCACAGCAACCAATTGACTTGTATGACCAGATGAATGATGGTTGCTTTGATCTTTCTTCCATACCATCTATGAAGCACGGATGCGGGTGCGGATACGCGGATGCGGCATTTTTGAAAATTTTAGGATACTAGTGGGGCAGGGATACGGCAAATTTTATAAATATTTTTTTAATTATATACACTTAGTATTAAATTTTTAAACAGTTTAAATCTCAATGATCATAATATGTATGTTTGATATATGTAAAATAATATTAATATTCCAAACAAAGTAGTGAGTTTTTAGGTTTAATGGGCTCTTTCGTAAATTTTAAAGCTTTCAGTGAGAAATTGTTAAGTTTAATGGGCTGTTTTATAAATATTAAACTTATTAATTTGAAAAGAAATTTTTTTTATGTGGTATCACTTTTATTTCTTTGAAGTAGTGGGGTGATTTATGTAATAACTTAATAATGAATACTTAGCATAAATTAACAAACATTTTGACTCTTAAATTAACAAACATTTTGTCAAGATTCAAGAGTAAAAAGTCAAAAGTCAGCCTTCCCCCACTATTAATTAAGTGAAAGCAGTGAGCAGCGTCGATTACATCGACCATTTGACCGGCTTCTAGCCGCAGGCCGCACGCCGCCTTCTTCTTGTTCTTCTTCTTCTCCTTCTGCTGCATCTTCTTCTTCTCTCTAGTCTCCTCTCTCGTCAGAGTCCTTGCCAGTGTCGCTGGAGTGGCAGGTGGCCACAGATCTGAGCCGATACGCACCCGATCCACACCCGGGATTAAAGAAATTAAAAAAATAAAAAAAATTGGTGGACACGCACCTGACACGCACCGGTGTCGCACCCAAGGCGCACCCGCACCCGACGCGTCCCGACGCGTATCCGGTGGCGGTGCTTCACCCCAAGTGCCGCACCGGTGCTTCATAGCATACCATAGTCTCGGCTAGTTTCGTTCTTCATTGAGCAGTCGGTGTGAAGCAGATAGTGAAGTTCACCAAAGAAAACTGCAGCATTTAGAGCCACTCAGAACTAAGAGGGGATGCCGATTACTAACCTTGGATGCTATGCTTCGCAAGTGGAAGGATGGAGATGTAACCCATTCCCTAGAGATCATGTAACCCAGTCCCAAGAGATCCCCGGTTTCCTTTCTCCGATGCCTGTGCCCACAAGAAATCTTGGAGCCACCCATTAATAGCAATAGAACTCTGCAAATAGTTTCCTCCCGTGATGAGTTACAACTCCTCAATCACTTATACAGCTATCCCATTCAAGGCGCTCGTTAACACCCACCCTCATACTTACTTAGAGCCTTCCTCACTTACAGAGAGAGGAAAGCGACTCTTCCAAGCTGGATCACATTGACCCAGATTAATCCATCTTACTCCGAATCATAGACCCGTGTCGTCTTCTCCTCGCTGGCAAACCTCTTACCATGGATTCATCCTGCCCTTGTGAAGTTGAAAAAGACTCACTTTTTTTATAAAGTAACTGGGGGTGGTGGTGATGTTACGAAGAAGATGGAGAAGAAGGAATTTCTTTGGAGGGGGAATTTGAGCTAAATTAGAATTTTGCACCACAATTCTGGGTGTCTAGATTTGGAATAACTATCTTTTGTAGCTTGTTCCCCTATCCCTAATAGATATCATACGAATTATTACTAGCATGCACACAAGCATGTGTGCACATGTAAATATGAGCTTTGTGTTCATTAACAGTTTCCACAGATTTAAGTCAATAGAGACTACACCTAAGACCTTGGGCCAGTCATTCGCTGCCATGACCCCGTCGATTAGCCCACATGTCACCATTCTTTTACCAAAGAAGAGCAGGGAGTAAATTCATCAAATGAAAGTTGGATGTTACAAGCATATTAGCATGTCTACAGGTTCATGACAACGAAACAAACCAGCGCTACAAGATGCAGGAGGGTCCTTCTGCAAGTCCTTTAGCTCCTTCTGAATCCTCTTGGAAGCCATCGGCCGTTCAAGATTGCAGCTTAAGTTTCACTGCAGGAAACATGCCAAACAAAAGCCAAACAGTCATCTACCCCAATTAACATAATCAATTTCCTCTGAAGGAAAAGAAAAGGCTGTCTTAGATCCTGTATTGCTTGCATATACCAGATAGGCAGATACTAAGGGCTCAAACATCCATAAGTGCAACCAAAGTTGAGTGCAACCCAGAACATCCATAAGTGCAGCCAAAATTGAGTGCAACTCACATATAGTACGAGCTAAAGACATCATCAATATCCTGAAGAGGAAAAGAAAAAGCTAATCCTACCCTCGAATCTGGTAGATGCAGGCAACCCTGATAGAGAAACAGAATTACAACCACGACCGATTGCAACCAACATACAGTACTAAATGTAGCATGAACGGAATAGCCTGCTGGTAGTGCTTGAAAAGTTCCACTTACTAAGCATGCAACAAAACAGCCTTAATTAACTCACGTCAGTGCCCAAATTTCGACACATGTTGTTCAAACACCTCACCTTCTCACCAGATATATGAGATACCAAAATGAAAATTTTGAAACTTGGGTCATGGGCACCGGTCCCCCCCCCCCCCCCCCCCCCCTCCAAACCAAAGAAAACAAAACAAAATAAAAAACACAAATAAAAGAAAATAGATCAAATTCAAAAATAGATATATAATAATCATTACCACAAATTTCAACTTATTATATTCGTACGGAACAAGTCTAGGATCACGGAAATCAAAATAAGTCAGACTCGCCACAGCGATCTATTCATATATGAAGACAAATGATCGAAACACGGGACAATTCCTCAAGAACTCAAGAACCGTAACAATCAACGCATGCAGGAATTGACAATCAGAGGCACACACAACACCCACAAGTCCTGTGTGAATCAAACATGGAAGGAGCGGATTACCGGCTATACCGTGATCAACTCGCTAGGGTTTGTCGTCGACAATATATTTAGTTTTTTTTTTTCACTTGGCCAATCTTATTTATAGAGGGGCCGGTGCGGAAAGAATTGGCTACATCCTCGTGGTGATTTAGAATCCTTTGTGGCGGTGACTGTGCGAGGGACACCGTGCCGTGCACGTGTTTTCACTAATCTTGAGCATTATGATTATCATCATAATGACAAGATATTTGGTTTAGGACTAGGCTAAATGTCACACCAATTTTACTAAATTCTAACCTTCTTTATGTTGCTAGAGAGTTAGTATGTGTGATTAACACCGCTTTCACCGACAAAGTTGGGTGAATTTAGCGAAAAAGTCTATCGATTCAGTCTAATTGGTATTTATACCTAATTATTATCGGTCAAAGAAAGTAAAGACAGAGATTTCTAAGGGGCCCTTAGTTGTATTGAGTGCTCGAATACGTCCAAGTTCTAGTGTGGAACAAAATATTCAATGTTGTTGATTGGCATTATATGCTATAATTAACATTTAAATATAACGAATTGAATAGATTACTGGAGAATAAGCGCTCAGGTTTGTAGTGACTTTATTTTTATCATTATGTTGTATCACGTCTTACATATGGCGTGAGAAAGCCACTACCCTAGTTGAGTAATATCCACCATGAGCTAGAGAAATAAATGTATTATTAGCATTTATTTGAAAAAATCATGGTCTAAGAACACCTATGAGGTTTCGCGCTTTCTAATCTAAGAAAAAAGCAGAAGAAGGCGGTTATACTTAGCCCGCCTTTTTGAAATTCTTGGTCTAGCTTCTAATAGTTATAGTCGGATATTTTATGATCATATACAATTCTAAACGCGTCGTTGAAATCCATATTCGCCGATTAAAACATAGATGCATGATCTTTTTAAGGACTACCCCACTTTTCGACAGTAAAAAACTATCTTAAGTTACAAACATCTTATGATATTACAGACAATTTGACTACATTACATAGTCTATTAGCTTTCACACGCATGCTCTGAGTATTTTGCTGCCTTGCGCATACAAGGTGTAATTTTTTTTTTTTAGCATTTATTTAAAAAATCATGCTCAAAGTACACCTTTGACGTTTTGCGCTTTATAATCTAGACCTGAAGAAGGCGGTTACACATATCCCACCTTTTTAAAATGGGCTAATTACACCTATGTCCCTGAGGTTTGGGAGTAATTACACGCGAGGACACAAAGTTTCAAAATGTAACATTCCGTGACCAAATGTGTTTCAAATGTATCAGTCGTGTCCATCAGTCAGGGTTCCGTCCAAAAAGTGTATTTTTTTGCTGATGTCATCCATGCGTATTTTCTAAATGACAAAACTACCCTTGTATATATTGAATAATTTTTAAAGTTTTTAAATTAAAATTTTAAACATTGATTTGAATATTAGGATTTTAAAACCCTAAAATTGGTGAGTTCCTTATGTCTTTTTCATTGATTTGCAAATTTTTGGGGGAGAATGAACAGATCAAAATTTCAAAACCCTAATTTTCAAATTGAAAATTAGGGTTCTAAAAATCTAATTTGCAGATTAAGAATTTTTTAAAACCCTAATGTTCATTCTCTTCCTCCGCCGCCGCCGCCCCTAACCCACGCTGCCGCCACTGCGCACTCAAAATCCAGCTCAAATTGCGTTTCAAGCTCAGTGCTCTGATCAAGCTTAATTTGCAACAAAAACCAAAGCCATCCAAATTTTCAAACCATCAATCTCCCAAACTAGAACCTGAAGAACATTTCAATGAGAGAGGAGATGAACTTGAATGTTTCGGTGGTGTTGAAGAAACCGTTGTGTGCCCGCTTGTTGAAGAGGTGGTGGACGACGGCGAAATCTCTCTCTCGACCACCGTCGATGAGATCGCAGCTGGTGACAATCGCGATTGCTGAGAATCGCGATGGTGATTGCCAGAGATCCGGACAAACGCTTCGATTCATTGCCGAGAGAACCGCGATGGTGATTACAAATCGAGGTGATAGGATCGGAGATGGAGTTGCCGCCGACGGTGACGACAAGCAGCGCCGCTCGCCTAGCGTCCTCTGCCGCAACATTCCGATTAAGTAGGCTAAGCTTCGAAGATCTAGGGTTTCAAGAGACTTCTTCAGTCTCGGTTCATCGACGACAAAAAAAATATTTTGCTTCAATCTTCACGGCGCACCGGAAAAGGAATGGTGAGCCCTAATTTGGTATCAGATCTGTTGAGGGGAGAGAGAGAGAGAGAGAGAGAGAGAGAGAGAGAGAGAGAAAAGATAAAAAGAACATAGATATTTTCAGAGAGGAATGAATGGCATTTCAGGGGAAATTAGGTCTTTTTGTCAAAACCGTTAAGTATTTTTGTATTCCGTTTGTTAATGGACATAAGTGTTACATTTTGAAACTTTGTGTCCTCGCGTGTAATTACCCCCAAACCTCAGGGACATAGGTGTAATTAGCCCTTTTAAAATTCTTGGTCTAGCTTCTGATAGTTACAGTCGGATATTTTATGATCATACAATTCTAAACGCGGCGTTGAAGTCCGTATTCGCCGATTAAAACAAAGATGCATTATCTTTTTAAGGACTACTCCACTTTTCGACAGTAAAAAACTATCTTAAGTTACAAAAATCTTATGATATTACAGACAATTCTTCTGTATTACAGTCTATTAGCTTTCACACACATGCTCTGTGTATTCAGCTGTCTCGCGCATGCAAGGTGTAATTTCTTTTTTTTTTCTCAACAGGAGCACCCAAAAACAAAATAAAACTTTCGCCCTTACATGATGCGTGTGCAACTCAGTTTCGGTTTTTCTTAAAGGTATAAGAAGTTAGCATAGTACACATTAAGGTTTATTGAACTTATTTGTTCTCTATACTTTTGACTGACTAAGGTAATTAATTATCGAACTAAAGAATTAGCTGTTTTTGGTGCCGAATATGGGCTTAACGAGATGAAGACTCACGGTTGGGCCAAACTTCAGAATGATACAGCCCACTGCTCTCTTCAACACACTGGGTTCCAGCCCATTGAATCCTTTGGTCCATTTCGATTCCATTCAAATTTTAATAAGGTAGATTAGTGACTTTTCTCAAATTTATTGGATTTTTTTAGAAACTTTTTGCAGACTTCAACACAGATTTTGATATATGCAAACATTAATAAATGTTTTAATCAGTAAACGTAACTTAAGTAAGTATTATTTGGGGTAAAGTAAAAACAATGAGTAATCATAAAAGTCAAACAAGGGAATTTTAAAAAGGTTAAAAGAAAAATATCGACTAAAATAGAGAGGGTATGCCCTTAAGCGAGCAATTAAAGAAGAAATTTGGCACCCTAAAGCCAAAATGTAGTCCACACAATAACAATCATGATGCAATAAGAGGAGAGATTTAGGCAATATAAAGTAAAGATATGGTCCACATTATAACAATAGTGACAATGTAGTGGTTCACAGAAATTAAGTTATAGTCTAACGGGCTAGTTTGAATAAAAGCAAAAATTGATATTCACCTTCTCGCATCATAAAAGACATCTTATCTCGTCGTTAAAATCTTAAAATTATAACAGACGACATGATAAATTTTAGCGGAACTTAATGTACTTGCTGTGCAACGGCAAGTTATGCAACAAAACTTTAACGTCCGAAGTTCTTTTTAGTGATTCAGGACCACAACAACGCATGTCCGGTCGCATTCGGTTCACCTAATCCTATCCGTTTCAGGATCAATCCATCGAAACATAAATTGTAGCTGACAAAAAGAAAGGAAAAATGGGAATACGAAGTAACAGAAGGCTTGGATCGAGAATGACGACAATACGTGGTGGGAGCAGCACAAATCTAGGCACTGACAACAAAATGGAAACCGAACCAACCCGAACGAAGAGTTGGCTAACAACTTCGCTTTCCATTCCAATCCAATCTCTCTTTCCTTCCTCTTCACTGTCCTTCCATATTTCTCCTTTGTTTTGTTTTATGGTGTGATTTGCAAACGTTGAGCAAGGCTCTGCAGAGGTGTGTTTGTTGGTATTTGTTGTGGCTGCATGTGTACGCTGCTGCTTTCATCTAGGTGAAGTGTCAGCTGGGAGAGAGGACCCTGCTTTGTCTGTTGGGTTTTCTTCAGATTTCCGGTCAGACCCTCAAGTCTATGTCTCTTCATTTTCGGTTTTGTTGCTTTAGATTAGGAATGTTTTCGATTGTTTATATGCTATCTAGGAAGCAAACGATTTCTAATCGAGAAAAATAAATACAAGAAAGTTAGCAGTTTATGCATTCTGCAATTCTTGATGTATTGCAGAAACCATCAATAAAGTTTATGTTGTTAACTGGAGCAACCTAACATGGAATCAAACACCCCCCCAACAAGACCTCACACCCAAGCCAAAAATGGAAGGAAAAAAATAGATGATTACAGTTGGAGACATATCGGAAATTAACTAGGAAATCGGTATAATGGGAAGATGAAAACTTAGTGTTGTTTTGTGAACAGAGCTTGCACTGCAATTAGCGATACTATCTAGGATTAGAATTCCTAATAACTGCGACTATATCATATTGAATGCCTGGTACTGGTGGTTAGGGCCAACGATGTAGTGGTGCATGCAATTAGCATAACAACAAACACTTGAAGCTTTTTTTTCCTATTGCATCTTCTGTAATGAGCTTTAGAGTCCAGTCTTGTATAGTTTTCTGATGGAAACAACCTTGTACCAAAGAAAGGTTTGCCTTCTGTTTTGCGGATCTTTGCTTTTACATCTCTAAACCCCGATTGTGGATGCGCAGCGCATAGCCTCATGCATCCCAATTGAAGCCATAAACGAGCTGAAGGGCAAAATCTGAAAATAAAGGCAACGGCTAAGAGAGAGCCTAAACATTTCTACCCCAACCTCAACAAAGGCCAAAAAATTTAACCGACACTAACTATCCAAAACCCCGTCCGGGAATAAGCTAAAAACAGAACAACGAACAACCCTAATTGACTACAAACAAGAAAGCCATAAACTTAATAAGATGAACAACAAAATCCTCTAAACGAACCATGAGAGACACACTGATGCACATAAAAAACCGCAAGAGGCTGCCTGATGGGGCAAATCCACCACCCTAACTCCACTCCAGCAAGTCACACCATTGCTGCAATGCCCTTCGGGAGCACAGCAAAAACCAAGTGGGGTTCTCCACCGCCGTAAAATCCGCAACCATCGACCGATACATCAAAGCACCAATAAAGACCTGCCGCTATAAAGGGTGAAAAACAACACCACGAAAACCATTATGAAAGAGGTCCCAAGTACCCCACCCCCACCCTCGAAACTGTTGACCATAATAAGAGCTTGACCAAACCCTCAGAACTACCCCCCACGCCACAACTCTTAGAAAAAGAAAAGAGAAGAAGTCCCCAACCCACTACAGGAGGCGGATCTTCGTTAGATACATTGTAGCCAACATTAGCTCTGTACCTTCACTATAGGTTTTGTTGGACATTACTGGTCTGGTTTAAGGTTGATTATAACCTTTGCAGCCTGAAGATTCTCTGGCAGTTTGTCGTGATTATGCTAGCTGCAAGTGACGTAAAAAATCGTTTTCTCAGAAAAAAAATTTCTTTCACCATGCTATTGGAGCACCAAGTGAGTGAACCTTTGTGGCTGTCTAAACATTCTAGTAGTATCGAATGGACATGGCATTTATGTAGTGCAAATCTGTTTATTTTTGGTTGGAGGGAACTTTTCTAGAACCTATTCCTTGATGACAGTGGCCCAGTAGAAAACTATGTTCATGATTTTGTGCAGGAAGTTGTTTTCCCTAATGGAGAGTCCATTATACATCATCTCTCACTTATTGCAACCCTCGTTGTGCAGCCAACTTCACAAGTCTCTCTCTCTCTCTCTCTCTCTCATAAGCACGAACATGTGGTCAAAATTGTTGGTTAACAGAATTTATGAAATAGCTGAGAATCACTTGTGGAATCAGCATGACATAGACCTGAAGCTATTGCACAGTGTAGAGAAAACTGAAGGGAACTGATGCATTTATCTATGTTTTGTATGCTGGAAGTCTAACATTGAACTTTTCTCTTGGTACATTCTATGATCTGTCTAAACAGTGTGCCTTGAGGTTTGGCAATTACTGCAGATAGTTGGATTTTTTTCCCCCTAAGTCGCCCATTTTCTGTACTTGGACAGGGCCTATATCCTGCATCACTTCTTATTAGTCGAGATGGGAGGTACACTAGGAAAGCGCGATTCACCCAAGGCTTCGTTACCTGAAACGAAACTGGAGGCCAAAATACTCGAGACGATGCGGCGGAGAGAGTCTGAAGGATGCTCCATGAAATCTTTTAACAGCATAATCTTGAAATTCCCTAAAATTGACGAGAGCTTCAGGAAATGCAAAGCCATCTTTGAACAGTTCGGTAGGTGCCCAAACTGGTACCTATGTTATTCTTTTTCTTTTGTAGTTGTAGTAATGCTTGATACTGCATATCCGTTTTCCCCTCGACCACGACTTGTCACGACACATAAGGTTTGGGATTATTCTGTAAGTGAGGGTCTTCAACGTTATAAGAATTTACACAACTATACAGCGCACGTGGGCCTTTTTCTCTGCTAACCCTGGAAAAAGAGGAATTGATTTCCCGCTCACTTTTGAAGCGAAACACTCCAATGCCTTCTGTGTTGACGACAACTAATCTTTCCTTCTGGTTGAACAGCGGAGTGAGAGATTGCATGTCTTACATTTACAACTATATATGAGTAAACTGTGATTTGTTCTTCTCTCCATTTCACCTGAAGCTGAACATGCTTCCTCCTTTGCAATGCAGTTCAAATGGAGCATTGGGTGCTTCTTAAAATCATTTTCATGTCTATTTTGTTTCTCGTTGTTTTTCTCTTTCCTCTCCTTTTCTAATTGTCTGAGTATACACCTATTGGCTAAAGTTCTGTTTGTTTTTCCAAAGATGAGGATGGAAATGGTTCAATAGATCCACAAGAGCTGACGCGCTGCTTTCGTAAACTGGAGATTAATTTTACAGATGTGGAAGTCAAAGATCTCTTTGATGCATGCGATATAAACGACGACATGGGGATTAAATTCAACGAGTTCATTGTGCTTCTATGCCTTGTCTATCTTCTGAAGGAGGATCCGTCTGCCCTTCATGCTGTATCTGATATACTTTTTGCCTTCATGTTTGCTTTTTATTGACGGTATCTATCGGAAGTCGGAACATTTAGCCATTAGGTACCTTCTTTGCCCGCATTATTCAAGAAACAAATGCAATCAGAATCCTTGATATTTGTTGTTATTATGGACTATAACGGTCGTTACTGGCCTACTAGTCCTGTACCACCTCTAGAGTAGATATCAATCACGAAGCACAGAAGGGAGTGATGAATTGCAGTTGTGTGTCTTTGTGTTGCAACACCATGCACGAGACCGCCCTCCCCCCACAACCCCAACCCCAACCCCAACCCCAGTATTTCCACCTGTGTTTCTTGACCTTTTTTTTTAATAGAAATCACGGATGGGAATACCAGATCTAGAGGCAACATTTGAAACATTGGTCGACACATTTGTGTTCTTGGACAAGAACAAGGATGGCTATGTCAGCAAAAATGAGATGGTTGCCGCTATAAATGAAACTACTAAAGGAGAACGGTCTTCTGGGCGAATTGCAATGAAGAGATTTGGTCAGCTCTCTCTCTCCCCACACACACACGTGCAGTATTAATCGAATATCGCATGGCACAACACACTAATTTGAAAACCTAGAACAATTCCTCTTGAAATTAGCAGCAAAGAATCCTCAGAGAACTGTGTGCACCCGATATAATCACACATTGGCAATCAGTCTGGATCCTTATTTCAGAATGAGCTGCTCTTGACTTCACCGGTTCCATTAATGTTTGGAAATTCTCGTAGGTTGTGTCTAGTAGTTGCATCTGTTCTGTTTCCGTTTCTTGTGTTTAACCTTAACCAAAACCAAGGCATTTGCTTCCTTTGGATTAAAGCTGATTTACCGATAGTCTTAAGCCGCTAAACTCTCTTCTTTTGTTGCAGAAGAAATGGACTGGGACAAAAATGGGATGGCGAATTTTAAAGAGTTTCTTTTTGCATTTACTCGTTGGGTTGGAATTGAAGATATCGAGGATGAAGGAGAAGAAAATGTCTGAACCAATTTCAAGCGTCTGCATCCATCTTTCCCAATGCTTCAACTACAAGCAGGCACAGCTCCTCCATGTTTTCCTAATAACAACTAAGCTTGTGGACACGCAGGACATTGTTGCTTCAGTCGGTGTGTAGTGCAGCCGAGCATAAAACTTTTTGCCTCTTCGCTTCTCGGGATCTTTACTAGTGTCATCATCCTTTCTTTCTGTACTACTACCTGTTTACAGCTTATTGAATCTTATAAGACGTTTGAGAAGTAAGATTACAAAAGAGCAAACTGCCTACATCCTGCCCAACTAATTAAGCCCATGCACAAGATTAAGGAAACCTGCTCCGAGAAGTGAGGGGGGTTGGCAGGCGGAGGGGATTAAGAACCGCGTAAAAGCATCGGAGCAACAGCAAAAATACAAGCATTTCTACTACAATACCCCCAGAACTGAATGACATGCACTAGCCAGTAACTGTTTGCGTGGGACTTCTGTATACAAATCATACCTAAACTCTAATAGACATCCCATCTTAACAAAACTCCCACCACAAGCTTAAATCAAATCCAATTTTATACAAAGGGACAGACTTGGAGAGATGTTCTTGTAACCAAACTGCCTAGAGCAACGTACAGAAGCAAGCCCCAAGACTCCAATGTTCCATTACTAAGGTATACCGTCACTAAACCTGCCGCAAACAGAAGATAAACACACCTCATATCATATAGAAACAAATTAGAACTGGCACTTGACAGTACCAGTGCCCCGATGGCAGTTGGAGGCATTGGCAGGCACAGCAGTACCTGTAACATAGGGACTGCTGATAGCGGGTAGAGACCAAATTCACAAGCTCCAAAAGCCCACTCATAATGCAAACCGATCACCCCCTAGTTTTGGCCCTCTTCATCCCAAGGCTGTTGTGGAAGGGCGACACTGAACCAGACATTTGAGAGCCTTCGTCACGAAGTGTACCATTAATCATTGCAAGTTCTCTTAGCTGCTGTTTCTTGTAGAAATCCTGAGACTCATCCTGAATTTAAGTAAAACCATTACTGTGAGATAATGCGATGCTAGTTAATGAAAGCATCAGTAGTTCGCAAAATCAACCCGGGTTGTTGGGAGAGAAGAATAGAGTTACCACAGGCTTGAGCAGATCTTCAAGTATCTCGCGTGCTTGCATCAGACGAGCATCAACTATCTCAACTGGCAATTCTGCCTCAACAAGTATATGGAGAGGTTCATTCAGGTGCTCATAACCTGGTTTTCCTCGCATCATATCTTCCTGCATTAATTAATACATAACACATTGTATACAAGAATTTCCCAAGAAAGGAACTCATCTGTCATAATAAAAAGTATCAGGAAAAAAAAAAGGTTAAAAAAAATTCTGAAGAAAAAATTTTGGCAGCACTAGAATCTTATTCGGGATAAAAATGGAATGCTAGTCCACATGATTTTATTGCTCAAAGGCAAGTACTGCGCCAAAAGTGAAGCATGGAAAAGCTTATAAAGTGTAATTTAGATTTCCGCCTGGAAAACAAAACGGGTAATAACTCGTATTGCATATCAGTATTTAGATAGAGAGAAGTTTCAAGACTGAAGTTTCAATTAGTGTGTTTTTTATTATTTCTTGTAGTGCGGTATCTAAGGTGGCAACAAATGCCATGTCGAAGGTTCCGTGTTACTGAGAAATGACCACATTGAGATGAAAACCAGGTCGATGTCGAGAGTAGGAGGGCATAATAGATAACGGTAAACGTGGGTCTCTAATCATAAGGACATTGTTGCAGCTGTCCTCCGAATATCCATATAGGCAGGGTCTAGCTACGCATTCAAACATGTCGTGGTTTCAGGATGGAGAAGGTAGTTATGCTATCCAGTGGATAAGGATCAGGAAGGCAGTTGCAAGACATCCTCGTGACAGGGAACATCACGTACCAACTGCCGGAGAGGGGATTTGGTGGGTCACTATAACAGGTTCAACGGACGAAGACGAAAAATCATGGAATGGTGGTTACTACATGACACAGGTGCTGGAGGTTGTTTCCGGGACAAAAAGACAATTTTCAATGTAACAGCTGTTCCCTAGCACTCTAGGTCCTCGCGTGTTATATGGGCATGGGCTCGTACATTCAGGTGGTTAATGGGGTCTTTTCCTATCCTCAGCTATGGGCACAGTTTATAGGGAACACACCAGCAGTCTCTTTGTTCCAGCCTCCAAAACCCCTCCCCTGGCTTGAGGGTTTGGGTTCTCCTTGCCTCCAGCTAAGGCACAAGGTACTTTGGCGTGGGCACAAAGATCTTCCTTCCATCTCTGTTGAATGGAGGGCTTCAGGGTGGTGTTCTCCTTTTACTTAGCTCGAGATTCCCCATAATATCCTTTAGATGGCCCTGCAACCTCGGCCGCAGAATTTTTCTTTGTGATGTCTTTGATTCAGTCAAGTTTTCTTCACTTGACTTCGACGAAAGGCCTTTGCATTGACAGAGAAATCCATGTAAGACATTAGAGAAGGAAAAAAGGCATATCCACATCTATAAAGTTGCAAAACTACAGAATGTTTTTGCAACTACTTAGACATTATAATTAGATGGTGAGCCTTGCACAAGTGTAAGGTTGCTCCAATGTGACCTGGAGGTCACGGGTTCGATACTCGGAAGCAGCCTCTGCATTAGAGTTGAGGAAAGGCTGCGTACATCAACCCTCAACAGAACCGCAATCGGGAAGCCTCGTGAACTGGGCCACCCTGAGACATTATAATGGAAGCATGGTTCTCATTACAAACTGACTACAACAACGGAACACTCCACTGGACACGTATTGACTTTACTGGAAACATGAACCCGTCTGACAGATTTCATCATTTTAACAAGGGATAATATGTCCCATAATAGTAATATATACTTCGTTTTTTGAATATGCTTCAGAATCCTCTTAAACTAAGAACTATTAAATGTGGATACAATACTACAAACTGGTATGTAAACAAAAGAAAGAAAGAAAGAAATACAACTAAGAGAGATTTCAGAAAAAAAGTAAACTCCTTTTCGAAATTACTTTACCTTTCCTGGATCCTTGATGCTGCCACGTCCTCTGATAAGAACACGGCACTCGGTACTTGCTTCCACTCGCTTAAGAGAGTTCCCTCTAGGCCCAAGGAGGCGCCCAACAAAATTGAACTGTGACATTGAGTTGGCAAAACACGTTTCTAGAATCAGATGCAGCATAGCTGCGGAATAACAAAGCATACCAATTCAGAAGGACTTCATACATTAGGATAGTGGTTCACCGGGATATCCACCCTGACTGTTCTCTTCACTATAAGACCAGATGAACTGCCTTGAGAACCAAGCCAGTTCTGTGCTGATGTGGGCTGTGATAAACCTGACATCTGCAGATTGAAGTTTCAAACATTTTAAAAAACGGAACAGCAAAAACGACTAGAATACTTATCTCTGGTCCTTTATATTGTAGGCTACTGAAAAAACAACCATCCTGTTGTAACATAATGTAAGAGAGATCCTGGGACCCCAAAAGAAAATTTAAAAATGAAATAAACAGAGCCGCTGAAATAACAATCTTAACAGAAATAACAATGTAGTACCAAATTACATGCTGACATTTCAGCAATAATGGAGATGACCCCGAAATATAGTTACTTCTGGATCTTGAAGCAGAGTAGTGGAACCTTGATGCTAAGAGGACATCAACAATGAACAAATTTAAAGGTTCTTTATGCATCTAATAGAAGCCTTAATGGCAGCTTTCAGTAAGACGGTAACAAGGAGTTTGCTAGAACCCACGAGATTTACACGATCACTATGCTTTTCACATAGCATAATCAATTGAAGTCAGCATTAATCCATGAGAAGACCAGGTCACCAGCTCAGCACTCCTAATAAGCACCTCACATGTAAGAATTCCTTTCTACTGGCTACAGCAGACTTGCAATTACAAGCCAGAAAGAATTAACTAAATACAAGCCCCGTAAATTGTGTCAGCTCATCATGACCAAAAAAAAAAATTGGGAACTATCTAAGTCTACATGCATCTTTTAATCAGGACACTCGGTTAAATCTATGTATCGCTCTTGATGTTGTTAGCTTCAAATTACCTGTCGAAGTCAAATTCCACACTACAAGCAGTCAAACGAGAACATCAAGTTAGCATGAAAATGTGAAAAGATGGTCTCAAGAAAGCTTCTGAAAGCAGTAAGAAATTAGATCAAACAAGAGGTTATGTTAATGGTTAGTATCCGTACTTCTGATTGAAATGGTGATGACCATCTGTTCACATTGGCTCCTCCATTCGAAAATATTCCTCCTGAAGCCAGGGGGCTAGCATGTTCAAGCCCACTTTGATCTAAAATTGACGCATTCCCCAACAGAGTGGTTACGCACAATATTTCTGCTCCAAAAATGTCAATTTCCAAGAATAAGATGTACCAGTTAGCATTTGTTAAGAAACTAGTCAGCAGTCACCACAAAATCGACATACAACACGGATGGTTTGCTGGGTCAGTTAAACATCAATATTTCCCCCTAACTAAATTATAAGCACTGGACACACTGTCATGACAGCTCCTCCAAATTAGCCACTCAAGTTCATCGGCCTGAATTAATTAAAACAAAGTTCATCCTGAACCATGCGGTGAGATAAATATGAAAGCAAGAGAACCCCAATATGAACGAATTAATGTTATAGTGTTAGCACTAACCACGTTCTAGAGACTAACAAGGAGAGAATCTTACAGGCTTATTTCCAGCTCTCAGTCATACTATGCAACACCTAGGTTTGGAAGGTTCAAGGACAGAGGGACAGACTTCTGAATTAACAACTTCAACAAACTGAGCAAGTCACCCACGCCTGCCATAATAAAATCCAGCCCTCCAAATTAAGGATCATTAGCTGTCCCTCCCCCAAAACCCTCCTTTGTAAAACTCAATGACCTTAACATCCAAAGCCTCTAATCCTAAAGAAACCAAGTAATCTTGTACTTCGAGTTTAGAACAAGTCCTATAAATTGTCAATTCATTTGCCATCCTTTAATGCTACTTATGAGGGTCACGAATTTGTGTTATGGAAAAACCTCTTCCAAAAAGAGCGGTAGGCTGCACATACTTAAAAACTGTCCTGAGACACTGCAAGGGTGCAAACCAAGCCACTCTTTTTTTTTTTAACTCCAGGGTCCAAACCTGCTCCTGAGGTATAGAAAAGGAACCAACATTTTGCAACCATTGTGGCAATCACTAACAGACTAATTCAGTTCTTCCAATCACTTAAGTGGACTGGACTGGCTCACAAAATGTTTGAGGTAATGAGTGAATAAATAAGAAAGAAGAAAATTCACATAGTCCAAAGACTCCATTATTAACCTTTTTTAAGAAGACAAGAAAAAAAAGAAATGTTTCTGGAGGAAAAACGGAGGGTCTACGGTTGTTGTCAAACATATTTTCCCCATCCTCATAATCAATAAACATGTAAGCTGACAGTACCTGAACTACCAGTCTGAAAAGTTGCACAAGAAAAAGACATCAAATAAGATAAAAAGTCAAAGCGAATGGGTAAGAATTGGATGTACTATTCCCCTGGATCAGACGGCCTTATCTTTATAAAATTATCAGTACTGTCACAAACTTAGAACTTGGCCATCCAAGCAAATGAGGAAAAAAAACCCTTAATCCTTGCACATCCATAACTGGATCAAGTTCATATTTACAGCCCAATATCAACGTAACCTTGACTAATATCTAGTTTTTCTACTAATGCAGTAGTGAAATTCACCTGCTGACAGTGAATAATTGATCTGATTTTTTTCCCTAATTCAGTAAAGAAACACGAGACAACGATAAGATCCTCAAACTCACCCTGATTCAGCAAGCGAAAGCAATGAGGAAGCACAGGCATGAATGGACTAAGTTTATGACGCTCTGCCAGTAACTCAGACAGATACCTGCCAACATGCAATCACATGATTATATCAGCTGTATACTGCTAAAACGGTGGTAAACAATCAAAACAATCTTGTCCCATAAGCTAAGGATATAGCATCAACTTCGTCAGACCTAGAACCAAGCATGCATAGTACACGAAAACATAGTCTAAACAACCTATCACCCACATTTTCTCAGCAGGAAAGTCCAACTGCTATGTATGTGCAAGCATCAGGCATTTGAAATGATAACAGAAGGTGGAGCGAAATCACATTTCATATGGTTACAGTTGCCAATCTGTCTCACTTTCAATTTTTAGGGGGATGACAAGAACATGATCTATATGAGCAACGCAAAGCTGGCTGAGGAGTTGAAGCCGCAGGGTGCGATTCTGTCTGCTGATGAAACGACGACAATTATTGTTCTTGCTTGTGACAATGAACTTGGCTTGGTAAAATGTCGTTATGAAATTCGCCAACCATCCTGGGGTTGTCGTGGGGCATGACAAAGTAGATAACTTGGATGACATGATTGCTTTGGATTTGTTTGCAAAGGCTCAGCCGACATTTATTAGGACTCATCGAGATCAAATACTCGTCAACTTCAATGTTAAGGTGATGGCCACACTCCAGTTTGAAGTGACAATGATGACAATACTATTATCTTAAATCCAGCACATCACCAGAAAACAGCAACCCATATCACTAATGTTGCTAGAATTCAAAGCCACAGAGTCGGCATCATTCTCGAGTCTTATGTACAATGAGAATCTATCATTCTTATTTAACAGCCTCCATGCAATACCATGGGTAAGTCTGCTTATATCTAACCTCCCCAGACCATGTAAGGAACCTTGTGCAATGGCGTGAGCTGCCTTTCCGATATCTTTTCCAAACCCATATCTTGCTTTCCACGCCCCTCATTTGTCGCTAAACAATAGATTAATGACAAAATGGGGTGTGGACGGACAAATGCATATGTGGAAGTAGACTTCATCATTCATGAAGCCAAAAGATTCCCTCACATTCGTGTATGAGATCTCCATATAAGTTCCATTTGCGTGTGAGATCTCCATATAAGTTCCGGTTGCAAATGAGATCTCCATATAAGTTTCTTCACAACGAGCTTAGACGAAAGTAACCGATCAAGCATCGCTAACTCAAAAGAGTATTCCGAATTAAAACAGCTGCTCAGTAATTTTCAGATAGCATTCCAAAATGGTACGGAGATCCTCTACAGTGCACGAATGCCCTGGAGAATGTCACATATTTCTAGTTCTAGCGACCAAAAATTCCCAGCAGAAAATATTCGGTCAACTCTTATACTTGCGATAAGTATGGACGTGCTCCGGTGCCTATCTGAGTCAATGCATGACATCCATTCCCGACATTAACAATTGGCCGGAAAACATTAATCACCATATAAATATAAAAATCTACCGTGGCGTATTAAGTCCTACAACTAAATCAAGTCTCAGCACACATAATTGAAGTATACAAACCTACTTTGGTAAACATATAAACTGAAATTCACCCAAACAACTAAAAAACGAGTCAGCAAAGAACATCAAATTTGCCAAATCGAAACAAAATTAAGATCCACAACAGACTGAAAGCAAGAGTTCAAATACCAAATCAAAACATGCAAGATCCATATCCGACTAAGTTAAGTCCATATATATAAATATAAATATATATATATCAATTCAGCGGAGTACATCATACTTCTCTTGCTCGACGATGGCGGTGGTGGCGGAGCGGATGCCGCCGATGTGAGGGGAGTGAGGGGCGGAGGGGGACGGCGAGAACGCCATGTACCTGCCGGAAGACATGCCGCCGGAGTCAGATCCCGGTCAGTTTTGACTACCGACGCTCTCGCTCTCTCTGTCCCCGTGTATGTATATAAGATCAAGCGTCGGTGGAAGGAAAAGGGCAGGACGTAAGCGTGTATTTATTGAACGAAAGACGCGGACAGCAGTACAGTACTGAATCATGGCTGCTCTACTGTAATACAGTACTACTGTTGTGCTAGAAAGTCACTGTTGGTGTAGAAATTTTCTTAGCGTTTTACTCTCCGAACATGCTGCTTTTACAGTCTCCATGGGAGGCATCACCTTCGATTATGGCTACTCAAATTATCCCCAAATTCAACTTATTCTAAGATCTTCCATGTGAGAGAACATGGAAAGTTAATTGTAATGTCTACTCTGTGAGGTTTTTTTTGGGCTCTATGCACAACCTTAAGACCAAAGTGCATGTATTTGTGTGGTTGTGTCACATGGCTTGTTGATAGTTACTACGGTTCATCAAATGTATCTGGTGCGCAAGAGTACATCAATGCGGTCTGTAAAATGCTATATGGCAGTGGTTAAATTGAGAGAATGTCTATTTTAACGCTTCAGATGCTTCACCGCATCTAAATTTATTGTTTACTAATAAAGGCATGAAAATAAGCCTTTTTTTAAGGACATGTGTTACGTTTGTGACATCGATTTTGTTTATCATAGTTATATCCGGTCTGGTTACGAGTCAATTATTAGTTAGTTTGGAAACTTCCATAAGTTTTAGGTTAATGCCAAAGTTCTAACATGGTGGTAGTTCTTTCCTGCATAGCATAGGTATGAGTCAGTTATCAATGGGCTTGAAAATGGTCCACAGTATTAAGTTTTTGGTTCTACCATAAAGCATCCACCCGGACCTCGTTGACCTCCTTGTTGTGTGAGTGTATCGTATCAATACTTGAATTGTGTTAAATTAGCCACTAATTTGACTCCTTTATACCCCATTTGAGGCAACTATTAAGAAATTGTTGTTTTTGAAAAAATATCGAAGCAACTGTTATAACTTGTAACTACATAATGCCTTTTATATAATCTCATTCAAAACACATCACTACATTCTTAACAAAAGGACGTATTTTTTGGCAGTATGTTGCATTTGCAAAACTTTGAGACACACTCTACCGCTATATATAAAAAGTTTTTTCGGTACTTTTGAAATCAACCGAAACTTATTGGATAATCATGGAGGTTTATATATTTTAGTATTTAAATAATTAGACAAATTCTTAACAATAGCAAAAAAAGAAATATATTGCATCATGGGGTCCTTTGAAGTACGTGATTGCTTACATATGCGGCCCCTTCTCTACCTCCCACCTATCCTGTGGTAGGTGATGCACAATGGATACATGTGGGACTTGAAATTTAGGCTATAGCCATCAGGTGGACTTGAATTAAACAAAAACAAAGAGTTTACATCAAGTTCATTTTCTTAGAAAGCAACCATTCAACCATTTGCTATCTTTGCAATAATTGAAGATCATGTTTGAACAGAATCTTTGGGACGACCCAAACATAAAAAACAGAATCTTCGGTACAATTGATTATGCATTTTTACAGATTTGTTTCTGAATTGTATGAAGAAGATTTGTTTCTACATATGTAATTATTGTTTGTGTTTCCATCCTAATATGTTTTTATTGTTTATGCTAAGTCATTCTTCTAACCCATCAAACGGGTTAACTAAATCGAGGATTTATTATCAATTGGATTTAGAACACGATGTATTTGAAGAATATACACACACACATATATATACATATAAATATATATATATATATATATATATATAGAGAGAGAGAGAGAGAGAGAGCGGGAGAGTTACCCTCGAATATTTTTTATTCATGTAACCTATTTTGTATAGCTCATTGATGTAACTATTTGCCCCTAAATGGGCGGGTTTTTTTTTTTGTTGCAACTGCGGCCATAGTTTGAGGGAAGATTTCCCTATTAAGGTTACCTGGGGGAGGGTTTTGCAATCATAATGAGTGTGATTTCTACAACGAAACTCTTAATTTAAAGTTTCAACTATTTATTTCCACAAGTAACTACACTCTACCAATAGCACCCAAAACTAAAAACGGAAGTGTGTGTGTGTATATATACACACACACCCGCACACGCACACACATGTATATACGTATATGTGTGTGTGTGTGTATATATATATATATATATATAGAGAGAGAGAGAGAGACTAGGCGAAATTCAGTAACGTATTCGTTCCCTTCATCCTTTTTTGGGTTAATGACAAAACTGTCCCCTGAGATTTACACGCATTTGCACTTTACTCCTCTGTTTACAATTTTTGCAATAGTGTCCCTTGAAGTTGACAAGACCATTACAAACAGCTCCAAAACCGAACGACAACTCAAATTTGGCCGTTAAGACCGCATGTGCATAGCGCACGCAGTTTTAGCATAGATAGATCGGTAATTTCAGATCTCAATCTTTCTAATTCAGGTTCTTGCTTGCAAATTACAAAAATCTGACTTATGGGTTCTTGATCTGGTGATCAGATCTTCAAATGCCACACCCACATACGAGGTGCAAGAAGCACCACGCCACCGATCTCAACAGCGGCGTATGTGCCTCCTTCTTCCCCGAACGTCTCTTCTGATTTATCGCTGCCCAGGCCGCCCAGTCCCAAGCCCTTGACGACCACCACAAATCCAGCACCACCACCGATCCCCCACCGCCACACCACCACAACCACCTGTCCTTCGTCTTTCCCTCCTTCATTTCCCCTTACATCACCCGCCACAAACCCACCACCATCAACATACCCTATCAGATCAATGTTTCTACAGCACTCCGCAAGGGGGGTTTTCGTCGGCAGTGGTAGCGAATTGACAAGGAGAGATTATTGCCGAGGTAAGAGGGAAATGGCCCACTAAAGTTATTATATCCCATGTCCAGTACTTCCATCTCCTTCAAATCCCTAATTTATTTGGGAATGTTTCCAGAAAAAGATTTGTTGTGTAAGATGCTGGAACAATGTAGGACAAGAATCAGAAGCAAATTATATATGCAAAATAGAGGAAATCACAAATCTTTGGGAGCATCAATTGGATCACTTTGTGCTTACATAGATTTTACATATGTCAAACTCCCTAGCTCAGGTGATGTTTGTTTTAACATCAAATTTAGGGTTCTAGGAGAGAAAGAGAAAGAAGAAAGTAATGGAGGTTTAGGGTTTTCAGAGGGATTGGGATCGAAAATGACCGATCTACCCATGCGAAAATCGGGTGTGTTGTGCTCGTGGGCTCATTAACGGCTGAATTTGAACTGCCGTTCGGTTTTGGAGCTATTTGTAATGGTTTTATTAACCTCAAAATATTATTGCAAAAGTTAGAAACACGAAGAGCAAAGTGCAAAAAAGTATAAATCACAAGGGACAGTTATGTAATTAACCCTCCTTTTTTCCTTTTGTGCGTGTAAAAAGGAAGCAAAAAGGAAAAAAAAACACACACACACACACACACACACACTAGTTTGGGATATTTTCTTGTTTTTTCCTTTTTCGGACTTTTCTTCTCATTTTTTTGCCCAAAAATGAGGAACTAAAAAAGATGATCTTCATTTTTTAATGAAATTACGGAACACGTGTGTCCAACCATGCATAGACATAACACAAAGGCGCGAGCATACACACACACACACAATGTCCCCCCCCCCCCTAAATATCCCAAAAAATGTGCACACACGAGAACACACATCATTCCCGCCTATGTCTCCCCTTCCCCTTCCTCCTACACACGTAAAACCCTTTGTTACTATCCATGTTGTAGAAAGATAGTTATAATACCTTGGATAATGACAATTAATGATAGCTAAATATCGTTAGTAGTATTTATTCTAACATTTTTTGTGTGGCAAAATTTAGTATTATGCTAAATAAAAGTCATTAAAAATATATAATGTCAATTGACGATCGCTATACAAGGAGTCGTATATATCTTCTTACAGTTAGATAGTAGGCAAAAAAATTTACCCACATCCACACATAGACATATACACGTACAGTCACCATTCTCCCCACCTCTGTCCCCCCACCCCTCCCAAACTTCCCCAAAATGCATACGCGCGCGCACAGTCCTTCCCCCTTCCCTCCCTTCCCCTCCCCACCATACACACATACACCCTCATTTACAAGTAGGTGCACATGCAGGTGCTCGCTGTCTCCCCCCTCCCTCGCTTATTCACACCTTTTACCCACGGGAACCCATCAACCACTGACCATTCCACCCTTCACCCGCTATCATGCTAGGCAATATACAATCACCCATCGGGCACCGTGCCAAGAAAATTACCATTGTGGATGGCATTATATATATATATATATATATATATATATATATATATATATATATTGATGCTACGAAAAGTGGGTTCGAAGCCAACATGGAGGTGCCATAAATAATGCAGCCAGATGCCAAGTGTACTGACGTGGGACACAACAAGAGTGGAGTAAGGGTAAAGACCAAGGGCTTCCCAGACAGAGCCTGAAGGTGGCAGTGCTGCAAGGGCGATGGCGCACGGTGTATATACGATGACAGTCACAGTCCGATGCTTAAGTCCAGAGTCAAGGTCCTCTATGTTTCTCTCTCTAGAATATCATAGGATTTGGATTCTAGAGCGAGAAAGTGAAATTGTAAAATGAGAAAATTCTTTCTAATTGGATTCTCAAGACCCCTATTTATAGAGGTTGAGATGATGATGTCATTAACCGATATGTGGCGCTCCCAGGGAGTGACACGTCACTAAGGGGGTTCATAATTATCGGTGTTCTACAGACTGTCAAATTGCATATTCACCTGTCTTGCTCCAACAACATCGCTCTGTCTGTCTAGAAAGATTGGCTCCCACAACGTCGGTGTGGTCAGAGAACCCCCTTGATCTAGCCACCAATCCAAGCCCTTACAGAGTCCCACAGGCCTGACAGAAGTGGGGAAGACCCGATGCCCAGCTACTAGGCGGACTAAGTGCGATGCCCTCCGAAGACTTGCTCCGGTCTCGGAGTGACCTGGGGGTCACAGTCCTTAGGGGTACTGATAAAGCCCCCAATACCGGAGCTTGTAATCCAGTCACGCAGACACCCCTGGCGGAGATAGTGTCCCAGAGGAGTCGCCTATCTCGTGAATGAGTCCTTGTGCCAGAGCACTCGGAGCACGCCAAGGTAGCATCCTGGAGGATCTGTCTACCTGACGGGCCGAGGTAGCATCCTGGAGGAGCCGTCTACCTGGTGAAAAGGGGAGTTGAAAAGCTCCCTAGCGGAGATAGTGTCCCAAGGAGTCACCTATCCCCATGGGTGAGTCCTTGCGCTGGAGCACTCAGAGCCCACCAAGGTAGCATCCCAGAGGAGTCATCTACCTGGCAAAAGAGGAGTTGAAAAGCTCCTTGGCAGATATAGTGTCCTGGAGGAGTCGTCTATCCCTGCAGATGAGTCCCTGTGCCGGAGCACTGGTAGCGAGCCAAGGTAGCATCCCGGAGGAGCCGTCTACCTGACGAAAAGGGAGTTGAAAAGCTCCCTGGCGGAGATAGTGTTCTAGAGGAGTTGCCTATTCCCGTGGGTAAGTCCTTGTGCGGGGGCACTCTGAGCGCATCAAAATAGCATCTCGGAGGACCCGTCTACCTGACGGGCCTAGGTAGTATCCCAGATGAGCCGTCTACCTGGGGGGAAGGGGAGTTGAGAAGCTCCCTGATGGAGATAGTGTCCCGGAAGAATCGCCTATCACCGCAGGATGCTGCACATTTCGGGGAGTGGGTCGAAGCATGTTCCACGACCAAGGCTAGGTGCTCACGGTGTGGTGAAATGATGGACCAACGCGAGGAGCAAGGTAGTGTGTCGGAGAGCCTGGGGCCGGCTGTATCAGAGGCATGGTGCACGAGCGCGGCGGAATGAGTGAGGTGCTGGCTCCCAAGCGATGGGGGTTGCAGAGATGGCGAGCAACCACGGGCGATGGGCTCTGTGGAGTCAGCGCGCGGGCATTGCGGAGGCGGCGCACGGGCGACAGCAGGCATTGCTCTACCACAGGTGACTGGCGCCGTGGAGTCGGCGCACAGGGCGACCGCGGGTGACTGGCGCCGTGTAATGGCACATGAGCGACGCGAGAAGCCAGCGCACGAGCGATGGTCGTCACGGCACCGGCGTGCGGCAGTGAGGGATGGTCATTAAGGTAGGTGGTCGACCTCTTTTGTCAAGGTAGGTGGCTGACCCCTAGGGGGAAGGTGCGCCAAGGTTATTTCACGAGCAATTCACGTGACTTGTGTATGTGTCGCTTTGACCGGCTTGTGAGCGTTGAAAAATTGACCGTTGAATATATGACGTGGAGCGCAAAACGGGACCTCTCGGCTTTTGAGTGCGGCCAAAGTAGGTTGAGAACATATATGTGTGTGTGTGTAGAACCATGCATGTTCAGTGATTCTTTTAATATTTATAGATATCGTTCTTCAATTTAGATTTGATCGTGGTGCTAATGGTTAATAATTAGACAATTGAGACATGTTTTGTATAGTTAGATACCCAAAAAATAGGAATAACAAGTTGAACCAAATGCTTTCTTTCAGATTCTGTTCCTTTATTTTATTTTAGGATGACTTTGATAATTCAAACACATTTCGTTTTTTTAGCCTTCATATCAGCGTCAATATAATATATTTGTCTATATTACATCTTGTATACATATGAACATGTATATATTATTTTCTCTCATATCTTCATTTTTTCTTATATTGCTTATCTTTTCATACTTTTTTTTTTGGTGAATTTTGTTAATGCAATATGAACTATCACTATTGTCACTAAAAGTAGTAGAAAATTAGTAAATATATGAAAATAACATTGTTATTACTACCTTTTATTTAACTATTATTATACTATATTTAAATACGAGATTTTAACGGTTGTTACTCTCCACTACGAGGCACATATACAATACTAGTTAAATTAAAACATTAAAAAAAAATTGCGCAAATGAAATACCGGTCCATCAATAAACACATGGATCAAGCCATTGCCCTGCCCTAACCCGCGAGTTTTAAGGAAGCCCGACCATTGATACAAAACGGACCCCGATCCGGATAGAAGATTTGGCGTAAGGAGAACATGGAGGAAACAACAACAGTGCCCTTCAAAAACCTCCACAGTAGAGAGTATCAAGGCCACAAGAAGAAGGTGCAAATCCATTTCGGCTCTTTCTAAAAACCCAAGCTTTAACGCAATTTATATTAGTGGAATCGGAAATTTGTAATGGTTTGATTTTTTGTGTTAATTAGGTGCACTCGGTGGCTTGGAATTGCATCGGGACGAAGCTCGCATCCGGTTCGGTTGATCAAACAGCTCGCATTTGGCACATCGAGCCTCACGGACATGTAAGCTTTTGTTGCACGTTTTCCTTCTCGTATTACCAGGCCAGGTTGAAATTTTATACTCCCTCCGTTTCATATTTTTGTCCCACTTGTCTTTTTACGAACTTGTATGATAGAATTGGAACGTCTGAGCACTTAGTTGAGCTCAAATAGAAATCATTAATAAAGTGGGTGTTGCTTGACGAGTCAGTCTAGGCCAAAAACTATGAGTAATGCGATTCTTACATGTGCAGAATATATATTAGGAATTTGAGAAAGTTTGAAGGAGAAAAATCATGGAAGGGAGAGGGTAATTTACTTACCGTGATTGCTTTTGAACAATGTATTCAGAACCGTCTTCTTTTGGGGGGTGGGGGAGCACTGGAGCAGGTTAAGGGGATTTAGGGCGAAATTTACTATAATTTCCCTAAACATTTAACAAGAGTACGGCATTGTAAAATATCAGAGCTGAGCTTAGAAAGCAAAATAACCACAATTCATGATCCTGCAAATTATAGGGTAATGTCATTTTACCCGAAGCCCAGAATATGTTATTTAAGCTTTCAAGCCCAGTTCTTCTCACTAATGTCTCCAAATTGTCAAACAAAGAGAGGAACAAGGAATATTGAACTGCATGAATTAGTGGACCAAGTTCCCCAACTGAGTTCTCTCATTTGGCGTGGGCATCAGTTGAATTTTCGATTGTAAGTTACGATAGAAAGGTATTATGATGGGAACATGTATTGGACGCTTCAAGCTCTATGTTTCATCAATATGATGTGGTTATTTTGAACATTACCGTGCAATTAAGAATTATGTAAAAGAAGGCACATCGCATATAGCCTTTTGTAGTGCAGAAAAATTCCATGCATCTGGAACACAATGAGCTACTGGGAACGAGTAGGAGTGGTCATGGTAAGAACTGTGTTCAATGTGAATTCTTATGAGCTCATAAGGACCTCTTGTTGAAGCTCTGCTTTGTGCATCCGGCATGACAACTTGCAGTCCGAAATAGTGTTTTTTTTAGCCCATTCAACTTCGTTAGGACCTCATAGCTTTCCCAAATATCTTCTTACGGGATTTTAAGCTAGTAATCGAGAAAGTTTAGTGAAGTTGTTTGGGCTTTTTATGTACTTTAGAGTACAAATCATTATTAAATTTTTCTGAAGGAAAGTTGGGGGAAATTTTGTATCAAGTATCTACTTTGCCTTGGTTTTGTATGTAATGTGGAGTGTCTATTGTAGGGTAAGGCTAAAGATATTGAACTAAAGGGGCATACTGATAGTGTGGATCAGTTATGTTGGGACCCCAAACATGCCGACTTGATCGCAACTGCATCGGGCGACAAGACAGTTCGACTGTGGGATGCTCGTAGTAAGTGATGCTACATTAATAGTCTTGCTTGAGCTGACATCTTATTAAATTCTTGCATCCAACCATTAAAAAAAAAAGTTTGCTTGAGTTGACATATGATAAGTACCGTGCATCCAGCCATTAAGTAGTCGTTTGAGACTTGGAAACTTCCTATTTATCATAATTGTTTCAACAAGTAATGTCTTCTCTGTTAATTGTTACGGGATGTTATACTTGTCTTCATCTCAAAAGTAACAAAGGGATTATCAGAACAAATTTTCTGTTCACCAAAGAAAAAGATAATGAAATTTGTAGCAATGAAGATTCAGGTTTAGCACACGTCACTCCAGCCAGTGCAGGGGCTAGGAGGGTCAGACTCATGCAGTCCAGGCTTCCCCATCACTTTTGCCGAGAGTCTGTTGCCATGTCTCACAATAAAACGACGTTAACATTGTGCTTGGCTTGCCCTCCAAGTAGAACAACTGTAGGAGAAGTGAGAAACACATTTATGATATTTCAAAATAAGGTTCGGTGTAGTTGGCTCAATAGTGATGGTCTCATCAGTCATCAGGTACAATTAAGTAACTTGAGGCATAATTGAAAATCTACACAATTTTTACAGCAGAAGATGCTCAATTGCTCATTTACGTCTGTCGTTCATTCTGCAGGTGGAAAATGCTCGCAGCAAGCAGAACTTAGTGGAGAGAACATTAACATCACATACAAACCTGATGGGACCCACATAGCTGTTGGAAACAGGGTACATGTTACAATCCCTTGTCAGTTTACGTATAAGCTTTGCGTGGTATAAAATTCTCAGTAAACTTATTTTTTTTATCATTTCACGAGTTTGTTTAATGATGTGTCTTTTTAGCTGTTAGATTCAGAAAAATTATATGCTGCTGCTGTTTGTTTACCATGCGCGTTCGCTTTGTGCCTTTTCTAGGGAGCTTGGAGAAGCATGTTGCTGTTTAAACTAACTTAGAGCTAAGCAGTTGTTGAATTATTTGATTAAGTAAGGTTTCATGGGTCTTATCTGATAGGAGATCAGTTGAAATAAGTCAAAACTGTTTACAAATTTGAACGTGAATAGAAGGCTAAACTTGATTTGTGGTGAATTTTTATTGATTAAATACTGTTCACTCACTCTTCTGATTTACTGTAGGATGACGAACTAACAATATTGGATGTACGAAAATTCAAGGCCATGCATAAGCGCAAGTTTGGCTATGAGGTAATCTCTTGTGCTACATAATGCGTGCTTTCTTCAACCATATAGAAAAATGTTAAAGTGGAAGTCTAACTACCGCACACCTTTGGTAGCAAGCAACTAAGACAGCGGTTTGTTGAATAGCGGTACAACAGAAGTTTGTGTTCCAAAGTCCGACTTCTCTTGTTGTGCAAACTTTGTAGCTTTATGTCCTAGTTTGAGGTTCAGGCGGCTGTCCATCAAGTCTTACAAGACTGCATTTAGGTTCTTCTGTCATTGCTTTTACAGTTGTAATTGCTTCCCCTTGCATTGTATTCTTGCCCTTACAGATGTAGTGTTGATTGTAGTTGTGCATTATAACTATCTTGAGCCGCATAAGCTAGTTATTTGTTATCACATAACTTTCCAGGTCCCAATGAAAATATTGTGACCTTGATGTTGCTTTCATTATCACTAGGTGTTTGGGTGATGTGTAATTGCAAACACACAAGTGATTTAGCTGAGGGCATGCACTCAATCCCAAAGCATATGCATCTTCATTCACTTTCTTTTATTTAGCGATCCTTGAATCTCTGCTTGATCAGGTAAATGAGATTGCATGGAACATGACAGGAGATATGTTCTTTTTGACAACTGGAAACGGTGAGGACTACAGTCAGTAATTGCTTCAAGAGTCCAGCTATTCTGTTTATCATGTAATTTGGATACATGGCTTTTCTTTGTGCTGGAAATTTATATTTGTTTTCCTTAATCTCTTCCTTCAGGTACCGTGGAAGTACTAGCATACCCATCTCTTCGAGCAGTAGACACCTTAATGGCTCATACAGCTGGTTGCTATTGCATTGCAATCGACCCTTTAGGAAGGTGTGCATCACAGAATTCATCTTTTGTGACAGTAACCTCCAGTATATTTTCTTTTGGTTGTAAAAGTACATTGCTGAGTTTAAGACACTAATTTGCATTCCACCATTCCCTAAAAGCGTCCAGATGACAATTTCGCTCAGAACGGCTTGCTTTGCGTTAGTACTCTTCAGTACCAGCTTATTACTTTCATCTTTTTGGGGTTTGGAGACCCGCTGGGGTTGGGGGGGACATAATTACTAATTATTAGTCTCTGCTTTTAAGCATTCGTCATTGGACTGAAAAAGTGTAGCAACCAGTGCAGTTGAGATAGGCTTGGTCGTCCTCCTTAGCGTAGGAGCTGCTAACTTCTAACTTTTCGTCTCTTTTCAAAACATTTCTTGAGTAATAATCTGAGATGGTAAAATGGACTTCTCTATACCTAAGTTTATGTTTAACCCCTAGGAATTGCCTCCAAGAGGCAGCGATCTTGAGTTTGAGTCACATGCTTAGTGGAATTCTTGAGAGGTTTGTCTCGGTCATTACATGAGATGGAGAACCGCATGTGCCGGAAGGATTAGTTAGATTTTCTAGCTTTTAAGCGGCTCTATATTTCCTAGTAGTCCTTGTGAAAAAAGGGTTTCATAGTTGCTCTGCTTCATAGTAAAATAAAGCGCGTCTTGATTCAGCTGATTACATAATTGTGTAATTTATGTAAGACAGATAAAGACAGATTAAACTGATTTTGCACCTCGAATGTACTCTTGCTGAAAATTTACGAGGATCACGTACTTAGAAAGGTATCTCCTTAACCTATGTAGCTGCATCTTGGCAGGTACTTCGCTGTTGGAAGTGCTGATTCTTTAGTTAGCCTTTGGGATATTTCAGAGATGCTCTGTGTGCGAACATTTACAAAGCTTGAGTGAGTCTCCCGTTGGCATTTTGTCCTTTGATATATCTAAGTCTTCAGATTAAAAAGTTTAGTTGTCTTGGTTTTGGCATTTCGAACGTTCCTTTGATTCTTCTCTTTCGAGTGTTTCTTGGATTTGTGATTCTCTCCGCTAGGCAGCGTTGACAATCCGTTGCTTGTTCTCAGATGGCCAGTCAGGACAATAAGCTTCAATCACACAGGAGAATATATTGCTTCGGCCAGTGAAGACTTGTTTATTGATATAGTATGTATCAATATGTTTTCCTTGAATCTTTTATTTGACCCCATTGACACATGATGTTAGATATGAAATAATGCTGCCTTTTGAAACAGTCAAATGTTCAAACTGGACGTTCCGTTCACCAGATTCCATGTCGGGCTGCCATGAATAGTGTGGAATGGAATCCCAAATATAATTTGCTTGCATATGCTGGAGATGACAAAAACAAATACCAGGCTGATGAAGGTATATTACAAGCAGCGTTTCTGATTGGACAAAACTAGAATCATTACCAGTCCTTTTTCAGCCTTAAACCATACCTCTTCCTAACTAAGCTTCCCTTTGTTATTTTCTGCTGCAGGTGTGTTTCGAATCTTTGGCTTTGAGAGCGCGTAGCTGTATGCTGTTGGGTGTTTTTTCCTATGGTATTTTCTTTTGGTACCTGAGATAATGCTGTAATTTTATCAATGTAAAGATTCTTCTTATTGTGCCGTTAGAAACTGCAGTTACTGCTCCCATTTAAAGCATGCTACTGTGGTTACTCAAAAATCATACTGCTTTGGAGCGTCTTCTATGTCCTGGGATTCATCGCACAAAGATGGATTACTCGGGAAATAATTATTCATCAGGAAATTTTTTAAGGTTTGTGCAGCTCAAAAGGGTAATAGTATAGATGAGAACGAACTAGTTACATTCTTGAAGAACACCAGCGGTGTTGCTTTGAACAAGTGCGGACTTCTTCAGCATTTCAGAAGATTGGTTTCTGTTTGCAATGCTGCCCCCCTTCTCACTCTCTGGCAATAAGATGCAATAAACAACTTCGTATAACTATGGAAGATCAGTAAAAAAAAAATTCACTTGGGGAGATTGAACTCAGTTTGCGCTTTGTAGATACACATCATTCAACTAAATCTCGACTTCAGCACGGATCGGACCAGGATGCTTCATCCCCCCTCGCAAAGAGAGACAATATTCAAGATCTGGATCTACACAAATCACCTGGAGCATTGAAGAAAATCAACATTAGCCATTGCCAGATCAAAAAAAAAAAACACCTAATCTTTCAAAGGATCCAAACACCAGGATGAGGAGAGCTTACATTTTGCAGTATCAACATTGGCCTTGTAGCCAAAACCTCATATATGAGCTGAAACACCCCCCCTTCACTTCATCATCTGCAACAATCTCAGAAAGAAATGAACCAAAAGTGTTCATTCATGGCCAAACCAAAAACAAACCAAGATGCAAAAACTGGAAACTTTACCTTTGTAAGTGAAAAGCTTGGACTCCAAGGGGAAAAAAACAGGCCTATACACAGAGGATAAATCTGCAAGCAGGGAAGACCAAACCTGCAAAGCAAACAAGAGAGAGAGTTACTACATTCTGAGAACACCAACTCAATAGCTTCCACTTGATCTCCACGCTAGAGCTCTTCATCCTCTTCGCATTTTGTGGCTCCTTGGACAAATCAAAGCTAGCCCCTTTCATCCTCAACTCCTGAATACACCTCGTAAGCGTCCGATTATCGATTTTCTCCCTTTGCAACTGTCCATACATCTTCCAGTACCTGCAAAGCTTAATCTGAACCAAGAATATGATCACAGACGAAGTGGACACCGATAAAAGCGACGGTATCCACCACTTGCGACACGCGTTATTAGTATGGTCATCAACATGGGAAGTAAACAAGATGGTCAAAAAGAACCAGTGGAAAAGAAAGAAGAAACAGTTGAGTTGAAATATCTCTCGTTTAACAGTGTCGATTCGGGTTTCTCTAATGGTGATCCTGCGGCCAAACAGGTCCTCTTCTCTTTGCCAGAGCTTGAGAAGTAAGAGATGGCCGGGGCTCTGTGAGATTTCCATTAAAGGGTGGTGCTGTATTGCAGAGATGGTGTCCATGGCGGCGATTAGTTTCTGCTGGTGCTCGTGGTCGACCGGGATTTCGACGACGTGGGCATCTTTCATCTCTGCCATGGATGGAAAGTTTTGGAAAACAAAGTATTAAAACAGAAAATTGCAAGGATGAACAGAGATCAAATGCGTGACTAGCGTGAGATGAGAAGGATTAGATTGATGAGATCTTGCAAAGATTCGTAAATGGCGCAGGTGTAGATCGTTTCATTTGGGGGTTCAAGTACTTAAAAGCCTTGTGAAACGCCTGAAATTCTCAACGGTCAGATTTTTGCCTTTCCAACGGTCATATTTCTCATTCATTCAACGAGTAAAAATGAGAGGAAAAGCTGATTAGGAAAAAAAGAAATAGAAGACCATCCATTATAATAATTAAGTAATTATCTCGCTCTTGCTAAATTGCGCACCTAGTAACCAATTTTCGCAGACCACAACTATTCACGATGACTTTTATACAAACGTTAGTGACGAGATTTTTTCAAACTTTGTTACAACCATGGTTGAGGCAGAAAATGTGATCATATTCATTGATTGCTATTGTCTTGCCTTTTATTTTATTTCACGGTTCTTCCATGATTTGCTGCAATAAACTTGTATTTGGGGAAATTCTAATATGTTGGTTGATATGCAGTGAAAAAGTTTTTTTTATGGCGTTACTATAAACGAATTTGATCAATCATCAATCATATTTTGTAGTTTCATTAAGTCATTAATTAATGGCACCCTTGTCATTTCACATCTAAATCAATAAGATACTTTTTTGTTCTTTCATACTAAAATTAATCTAAACCATGTCATTTTGGAGATACACTAAAAAAAAATTCTATGACATAGCAACATCCTGTATTAGTTTTCCTCTTCTTATCTCTAACGTTTTTAGCGGGTCACTCATATTTACACGGCCCACTTGTTATTTTTGGTTTTGCATTTTGGAAACATGGCTATTTTCCCAATTTTCAATTCAAAAATGCTATAGGCCGGTCAGGCCCTTGTTGAACTTTCAGATGGGGTAGATCTAGGATGCTTTCCTAAGAGGGGCCAAACTATATATATATATATATATATATATATATATATATATATATATATATGGGAGCTGATCCGTTGATAGCACTAGCAAAATACGAGCGCGATCTGGCCGTCCATCCCTTCTGGATGGACGTTTCAGATCTTTTTTTTTCGAAAGCTGTCAGTCGTCCGCTACATAGTGTAGCGGACTGACTTTTTTACCATATTGCCCCTCGTTCTCGTCCACTACACTATATGGCGGATAACTTTTTTGGCCTGACACCGTCAGTCAAAAAGTCGTCCGCTACACTGTGTTGCGGACGACTTTTTGACTGACAGCGGTCAAGTCACCACAACCCCCTGACAGTTGTCACACCAGTCAATCGTCCGCGATACTGTGTAGCGGACTAGACAAATCTAACTATACCGAAACTGTATTTCATTCTCTTTTCGAAACTCATTCATCTTTCTTCTCACAATTTTTCTAGCGGCGTTGGCAAGTAGATCTGCGCAATTTCTTCCAAAGAAATCCTTTAATCGTCTCATCAATCACGTAAGTTCACATTCTAATCCTTTATTCGTTCATAATCTAGAGTTTGTTATGAGTATTGCGGCTTATGCATGGTTTTGAATATGTATGCGGTGGATTGTGCTAGCGTTTGTCAATATATGTGTATTGCTTATTGTGTATTGCTTAAATGTTCATGTGATTTTACTTGCATATATACAGCATGTCAACTTATGTGAGCACACGTTGTATGTTTGAAAATTTTTACGCTTCCAACCTTGCCATTTTTTCATAATTTCAGTCGCAAAAAAAATGGATTTTAACCTTGGATCAGAAGATCCCTCCGTATTATACGACCAAGCAAATCATGTCAGTACGCTCTTATGGGATGGTGGGGTAAGATCCTTATTTTATCAACTTTTCTATTCTTACGAACATTGTGTACCGTTTGTTTTGGTTTAAATTGTATTTATTAATTCGTAGGAAATAACATTTCTCAACACAGTAGAAGTGTCCGATAATTTCAAAGCCTGGAAGTTGAACAAATTCCAGAAACGGTTACTGCTTGGGTTTGAGATTTTCACGCATGGGCAAATCTTTCAACACCTTGACCGGCACTTAATAGGTGCCCTTGTTGAAAGGTGGAGAAATGAAACGAATACATTTTACTTCCCTCTATGAGAGATGACGATTACCCTAGAAGATGTAGGGTTCATCTTAGGGTTACCGGTGACGGGACGACCAGTAATTGTTCCTCCGTCGGAAGCAACGAATAAGAGAATCGCTAGGGACTTCTTTACTTCAATACCCTAGGATCAATTTAGCACTGGTGGTATCAAGTTGAAGTGGTTAGTAGATACCTACAAGGTTAATGCCTTGTTCCTCTTTTTCCAGAAGTTGAGCGAGCGCAAGGATTTGGTGGATACAATGGGCGAGGAGCTTCACCAACAGGCCGAATCGTTGGTTTATGGCTGCAGCCATTTTTTGCGCTAAGCATCCGGGCAGCCTTCGGGCGTCAACCCGAGAATAGGGGAACCCGGGTGGCAGCCCCCTTATGTGAGCTCGGGATACGGTGATCCCTCGGGACAGACTTCGGGGGTGAGCCAGGGATACGATGGTCCCTCTGTACCTGGAATGGGTGGTGATTGGGCATCGCCAAGCACCATGGGCCAGGCTCAAGCACCGTGGGAAGAGTACAGTGCGCCCTTCGTCTCTTTGCTTCTGGACTCGAATCCTCAACCCCTCTCTCAGAGTCAAGTCACGCAGGACTGGATTTTTGGAAACATCAATCTGTC
Source organism: Escallonia herrerae (assembly GCA_033070095.1). NCBI lineage: Eukaryota > Viridiplantae > Streptophyta > Magnoliopsida > Escalloniales > Escalloniaceae > Escallonia > Escallonia herrerae. The sequence goes on along the minus strand of JAVXUP010001778.1, from coordinate 28,083 downwards.
CGAGACACTACCCATTGTCCCGTGGGCGGGACCATCTATTGCGAAAGGAAGGCAATATCCCCCGGTCGACCCCCCGGAGGAGTGCAATATCCCCTGGTCGACCCCCTAGGGGAGTATTGCAAAGGGCATCCACTGAAGCCCTTAAAGCCGCATAAATGCCAAATTATCAGAGAGCGGTATTTTAGCGGGTTCCCCCCGAGACAAAGTGTTATATAGTGTGAATCACCCTGAAGGGATGGATTACTGTTGCTCGTGGGGAGAAATGTCCTCCCTGGCTCCGGGGAGTTGGTTAGACAGCGGCGTCATCTCTACCTACGTGGAGATTCTGAAGGAAAGGGGCCGAGGGTGGCCGAATGAGTATCCGGCCGTATTTTTGTTGGATGCCTTTTTTCATAGCCTCCTAGTGGCTGAATGGCATGAGTGGGTCGAACGAAGGGGGAAGAAAAAGTTGAGTCAGTGGAGACCGTCTGATAACCTACGAGCGTATCTGAATAGGGATAGTCCAGTGAGCTCAATGGTTGCCCACATGTTTCTAATCCCATTTCTAGGGAAAAGCCACTGGTACTTGGTTTGCTATGAACCAACAAAAAAAGTCATATCGGTGATCGACAGTCTCCACGACGATACCCCCCACATGCCTGTGCTGGGGATGTATAAAGCCCAGCAGGACTCTATGGTAATCTTGAAGTTTATTATTTAATGCTTATTGTAACTTGCCAATTGTAAATGTTAACTCGTGTCTTACGTCGTTTTCTGTTTCTCGCAGAATATATTTTGTGCCATGGTCAATGCTATCCGTGGTGTACCTGTACCGGCGCGGCCAAAGCTCCATTTTCGATTGAAGAAGACGAGGCCCAAGCAACATAATACTTCGGACTGCGGCGTCTTCCTATGCATGTACATGGATTACATCTGTCGGTCTGAGAGCCTTAAGGCGGCCGCCTGGAGTTTAGGATGCGTACAACGCTTTAGATATAAGATAGCTTGGCAAATTTTGAAAGGCCGGCCTAGAGAGATTAGGTTTATTGAAAATCCATCTAAGGACGAACATCTGGCTGAACATGAGGACGCCTAGTTGACATTGTACCATTACAGTAATTTTATTTAATAAATCGTGATTATTTATTTAGAAAGTTGTCATTGGTGTGATTTTTTTTGTGTTGAGATCAGTTGATTTGTGTTAAATGATTGAGTGATTTATTTGTGTTCATATCAGTGGACATTTGATTTGTGATTAGAGTTGATTTTTTCGCTCTCATTGAGAATGATTGAATGGTGGGAAACAAAATTCATTGAGAATTGTTTAGTTGAAAGTATCCGCCTGCTACACAGTGTAGCAGACGTTCAAATACTAAAATTTTCTAAGTAATGAAGTTGATTGTTTCTGCTTCTTTGTCTGCTACACTGTGTAGCGGACGTCCAAATACTGAAAATTTTTCTAAGTGTCAAAGTTGGTTGTTTCTGCTTCTCCGTCCGCTACACAGTATAGCAGACGTCCAAATACTGAAAATTTTTCTAAATGTTGAAGTTGATTGTTTCTGCTTCTCCGTCCGCTACACTGTGTAGCGGACGTCCAAATACTGAAATTTTCTAAGTAATGAAGTTGATTGTATCTGCTTCTCCGTCCGCTACACAGTATAGCGGACGTCCAATTACTGAAAAAAAATTTAAGTGTTGAAGTTGATCGTTTCTGCTTTTCCGTCCGCTACACAGTGTAACAGACGTCCAAATACTGAAAATTTTTCTAAGTATTGAAGTTGATTGTTTCTGCTTTTCCGTCCACTACACTGTGTAGCGGACGGACAAATACTGAAACATTTTCTAAGTTGGTTGTATCTGCTTCTCCGTCCGCTATACAGTATAGCGGACGTTCAAATACTAAATTTTGTTTTTAAGTGTTGAAGTTGAAGTTGATCGTTTCTGCTTTTCCGTCCGCTACACAGTGTAACAGACGTCAAAATACTAAAAATTTTTCTAAGTAATGAGGTTGATTGTTTATGTTTTTCCGTCCGCTACACAGTGTAGTGGACGGAAATTATGAAAAAATTTCCAAGTGTTGAAGTTGACTGTTTCTGCTTCTCCGTCCGCTACTCAGTGTAGCGGACGTCCAAATACATTGTGTTGAAGATCTCCTGTTTTTAATAAATTGGCGACCGAAGACTTGTTTTAGCCACGGAATCAACAATCTCAATATCGATTAACAATAAAAAACGTACGATTAACAATCAACAATCTCAACATTGACGGAATCTCAAACGGCACAATTGAGAACCTAAAAGTCAGAAAAATAATGAACATTCGACGGAATCTCGAAGCTTGAAGGGAGTTGAAAATGGAAGCGAGTCTGAAGAAGAAGAAAATTATGTTGAAGGAGAAGAAAAAATACTGTCCGCGATACGGTGTAGCGGACGTGTGCCGTATCTATGGTACAGACAATCTGAAATTGTGTCAGTCGTGTCAGTCAAAGGTTGTCGGAAAGTCGTCCGCAACACAGTGTAGCGGACAACTTTTTGACTGACGGTGTCAGGCCAAAAAAGTTATCCGCCATATAGTGTAGCGGACGAGGACGAGGGGCAATATGGTAAAAAAGTCCGTCCGCTACACTATGTAGCGGACGACTGACAGCTTTCGAAAAAAAAAAGATTTGGGCCGTGGATGGACGGCCAGATCGGGCTATTTTGCTAGCGCTATCAACGGATCAGCTCTATATATATATATATATATATATATATATATATATATATATATATATATATATATATATATATATATATGGGAAAACAAATAGAAGGCTAGCCTCACGCAAGTTGCACGAGGGTAGCAACTAAAACGACGTAATTTTGATAAAATATACATAACCAATTTTTTCCTGCATTTTCTCTCTCCCCCTTCTTCCCCCTTTTCTTCTCACTGTCGCAGGCCCTAGCAAGACAAAATACCACCAACACACGCTGCCATCTCTGCGATAGACCGCCAATTTTTCCATCGCGGTGACCTACCTCGCTACCATCACAAACAACAACCACAACATGGAAACCCATTACTGCCGTCTCTCTCTCATCCCGCCACATCACATAAATGGGCACTACTACCTCACCCAATTGCCAGCCTCAGCCTACCTCCATCGCCGGTGACACACCACCCGCCGCTGCCGCAGATTAGCCAATTTGAGAAATACTTAGACAAATAGAATCGAATATTCTAATTCAACAAATTTAAGTCAAAATTAATGTGTTCATCTCTAAAAATTTGGAATTCGGGGGGGGGGGGGGGGGGCGGTTATTAGTTTGTGTGATTTAATGGTGGTTCGGCAATGTTGCGGGTGGTGAATGGTTTGCCGCAGCAACCGATTTTGTATGGCGCAGTGGTCTGTGGTGGTGGGGGCTTAGGGTCGCAAGGTGTGGAAGGTTGCCGGTGATGGTGAAGTAGTCGTGCGTGGTTGCTCAATGTTTGCGTTGGGCACCGGCGATGGATCTTTGCAGTGGTTATGTTATGTGGTCTCATGTGAGAGAGAGGGAGAGAAATCGATGGGGAGAGAGTGGCTGACGGCAGGCGATGGGCTGTTTTGTGGTCTGATTAGAGAGAGAGAAACTGGCCGGGAGAGAGAAACTACAAAAAGAGAAATACTATATGGTTCGAATTTAAAACTACGTCGTTTTAATCGCTAGCCTCACGCAACTTGCGTGAGGTTAACCTTATATTCACTTTCCCCACACACACACACACACACACACACACATATATATATATATATATATAAGATAATAGCTAACATGCACTTTCAAAAGACCATTAAAACTAGGCAAAAATGTCCGCTTCGTACCGTATTAATCTGTCAAGTTAACAAATACTTATATGTAAGACAAAAATGAACCAAGTTGTTATTGCAAATAAAAACACAAATTGGTTAACGTTGCATAGAAGCTGTGAGTTAAATGGACATAAAGATGTGTATGAAAAAAGAAATGAACCTAGTCATTATGGCATAAGAACAAAACTTAACATGGCATAAACTGACCTATTTAATCAAGCTTTATTCGATCTCTTCATCTTCTTGAGAGAGGTTTCTTGCTAAAGGTTAAACTCGTTTTTGCATCTTTTGCTTATTAGTGGTGGGACGAAATTCTCACATACCCTGTGTAGCTGAAATGGTGGACAACAAAACAATGAAATACCAACAGCTAAGATGCGATTGCTTTATATACGGCTACATGAGGAATAGATTTTGAAATGAGGGTATCCGCAATAAAGTGGAGGTGACGTGACACCAATTAGAAAAAGATGAGGGATTTTCGATCGGGATAGCTTGGTCATATTCAACATAGGCTTTAGATCGATACTCCAATTGACGTGTTATGTAAAATTTTAGGGAATTTTTGAACAGTATTCTCAGGAAAATTTTGAGTAGAATAGCTTTTACGATGATTAATCTAGTGCTCAAGAAATAATTCTATAAGAAGGGATCAATATCCATGTTATCAGATAAGACTGTCCATTTAATTTTTAGAATAAATATTTAACTTGTTAGTACTATTAGAGGGTATTTGGGATGATTCTAGAATGGTCATATTTAACTAAATTCATATTAAATCAGGTTTTAAGTGTTGTCAAAAAAGATAAACAGATTAAATCTGCTTCAATATACTCAAAATTGGTTAAATCCACTATCGTCATTTTTTTAGATTCTGATTTAATCACTTCTGGAGAATCAAATTGGACCAAAAGAATTATAAAAAAATATACCCTCACATATAAACATACATTAAAAGCGCCCTATAAATCTCCATACACTATTTGATCATTCTACCACACCAAACCTATTTTCATCTTTTTTTACCAAACACCACCTTCAACAACTTTTAATTTGTTCTCCATTCTTAAAATAAATTAAAGCTATTTTTAAGAGTTGATTCTGATTTAATAAAAAAATCTACGTTTGAGACGAATCACAAACGGGTTGTTAAACTTTGTCCTCGATTCTAGTAAGAATCTCTTGGACTATTACAGTACCTCTGCTGTGTTAGAAAAGTGCCGCTAAATACATGTTAGCAACAGATGATTGTCACTATAACAATGTTACAGAGTAATATTTTAGTTATAATGTTACAGAGTAATATTTTAGTGACAAGCTTTTACCATTGAGATGTCAAAACAGAGATGCTGCACAACAGAGAATCCTTATTACTCTAACGTGTCATATTGCAGCCTTCCGTCGCAAGTTATTGCGGTTGCCACTTTGAATCGGATTGAAAACTCAAAAAACAGAAGCAGCAGAAAATGATCCGGATTCAGGGTTTGGGCATGCAGTATCTAGGGTTCTGGAAGGCCAGGGCAAAGCTGTGTAGAAGAGCCTCTCTACACAGTTCATGACCAAAGGCTTGCCTCTGAAGGACAAAGCTTTCTGTTGCTCGATCCATCCTTCTTGCTAACTGCAGGTAGGCCTCGTATGTATATGAGTTACTTATATATATATATATATATATATATATATATATATATATATATATATATATATATATATATATATCTGATATCTACGATCTGTTTTGTTGGATGAAGCCTGCACAATCGATTGTTTGTTTGCTAATTTATTTTTTTTCTACCTAATTATCTTGTCTTTTGTGTAGATCACAGATATTTAGTTTAACTATAATATCTTGTTCAATTTTATCTAGTTTAACTTGCTCAAATTCTTTGATGATCTTTTGCTTTGTTCTCTCTTCGTCGTGATCTTGTCTTTTCTCTCAAAATAATAATATCAATCTCATGATCCACTTTGCTGACTCCCAACATATATTCTTACCGGAGCTACCTTTGTTTACGCGGATCGAACCTTTAATTTTGGCTCTGTTTGGTTATAATTATCTATGTTTTTATTTTACGCATTTGGTATTTTTTTTTGGTTGCTATCTTCATATTCTGTTTTATATCAAATTGAAAGACTGTTAATCAATGTCTTACAAATATATGATTGGAATTCCCTCCACTCGTTTTGACATATACATACAAATGTACGGATGATTGTTATTCAGACGACAAGTAGGTGTCCTCGTATTTTTTGAAATTAAACCCACACAATCCCCTTGACTAGTCAAGGAAGTAAATTAATCACATCATATCCTTCTCTGACTTGTCAATTACTTCTCAGCTAATTCTTAATTTTTTTAATTAGTCAAGCTTAAACTAAAGAAACATACGAGCTTTCTAAGAAGTAAATATCATAACAATTTTGGTACAGAAAGTATATTATTAGAAAATTTTTTGATTGCTACCGGATTGAAAGGAATCTTCCTCTTACCTTTCAGATAGCAACAAGTAATAATCGCTACATGTTTTTAGTGATTTTTATTCAGTAACGCTAAAAATTGCTAATAAATTATGTCGCTAAAAGTGTTAACAAAAAAAGCAACAAAAAATATTTAACGATTATTTATTATCACTATATATGAGATTGAATTGTCACTATATACGAGGTTAGAGGAATATTCCGTCAAAATTTGTTCATATTTTAATGCTTATACATTGCTAAGCACGTCTTTGAACATTCTTTCAATCTTCGCCTGGACGGTGGTGCTCAACAAATCGATCGCATGATGTAGTCTAGCGAAGGCACAACTCCCATGGAGATACTCGGGGTTCCCGTGCCACCACACCGGTTGGTACCCCTAACGAAAGCGTGGGCGGAGATCTGTAGGGTTATATACGAAGAAATGAAGATCGACATCGGTAATTTTGGCCAAAATACTCGGGGTTCCCGTGTTAAGGAATTTTGACCAAAATACCAAATGAAAGTAGATCAGTTTTTTTTTCATTCCAGGAGGGGATTCTCGAACACGAAAAAGGATCCTCAATGTCCCGCCTATTCAAAAGAACCCCCTTGGGCATGAAATTCTGCTCCCCACCCCCCTTTTTTTTTCTCATCCGATAGGCATTGCAGTAGAAGAAATTCTACACCAACAATAACTAAATTAATTTTTGATTTTTTTTGAGACACACAAAGTAGGTAAATAAAACTAGCTAAATACAACATAACATAAAAAGGATAAATACAAGCCTAAATCTGGATATTAAGTAAAGGCTTTGTAAGCGTGGGGTTGCAAATGGACCAAAATTCAAAAGCTTTCGCGACTGCTTTCTTAACAAGGAGTCTAGAAAATAGATATTTTTCTTGAGGTCCAAATGCCATAACAGAAGAAGGGAAACAAGGCTGCCCCAAGTGTATATATTACATACCATTTCAGTTTTCCAGAAACCAAAGTTGCAACAAAAATGGGTCATTGCCGAAGTTTGAAGCCATTTGCGCAACCATTTTTCCTTTCTATCAGCTCTGCACCCCTTCAACAAAATTTTGTTTCTTAGGCTAATGTTGTGGTACTTCACATAATTCCAACCTCAAATACACATGGAGAGATGAGTAAATAGTTTAAATGAGGTCACTTAATATCTCGCACTTTGTAGAAAGATGTACTGCCCCCAGAAATCCGGAGCTCCGCCGCCCCAAACTCCCGGGCCGTTAACTTACCGGATCACATCAAACCTATCAAGTCTATTCACTAACACATATGTCAAATCATATAATTCAACATCAACTCAAATTCTTTAAAATACTGGATCACAAACTGCTTAGCTTAGACCATTACAGCTTAGGTTCTTCGCAATTCAAATTTTCTAAGAACGAATTAATAGTATCGACCCACGCAGGGGTCTTACTATACCGTGGTGATGGGCTCATCAAAATCTCACTCAGACTCTAACCCATTCCCGAACCTGCTACAGCTTATCATCACCTGCAGAAGGGAGCCAAACGAAGGGTGAGCTTTTGAGAGTTCAGTAAGGTCGTACAAGGATTACAAAAGAGATTATAACACGACTCTGAAAAATCCAACCGACGATGATTTTTAAAACACTTTGAACGATCAAAATTCAATAATTACCCAAACTGAGCAAAGTTCATCAGAAATAGATGTCAAAATAAATATTAACAATCTGAACAAAATCCAAAACGATCAATAAAAAATCCTTTTCAAGTCAGCATTTTCAAGTACCATAAAAATTTCCTTTGCTCAAGGGATTTCAATCCGAGCAGAAATTCATTTCGAAAATACAACAATATTTTTCGAGAAATTTTAACCCAAGCATAAATCAAATCAGATAATACGATAAATGCTTGTTAAGGGATTTCAACCCAAGTACAAATCCTTCTAATTAAATACAATGAATGTTTGTCAAGGGCTTTCAACCCAAGCACAAATCATTCTAGCTAATAAAATAAAAAATCAATGTTGATCTTGGACGATTGTAATGCCATTATGGCAAGCTAATAAAGTGTACACATACATGATGTACTAAAGTAATTATTAGTCCACTTGGGTACTAGCTTGCGTTTCATGCAGGATTCAACCAGCCTTATACTGCCTCCCCAATAACAGATACCCAAGTCAACACAGAAATTAACAATATCAATGAGCGTTAACATAAGCTCATATCCCCGAAATCAATTTGGGTTCTTATAACAATAATCATACTGACATAAATCAGCATTCGGAATTTTTAGAAGAAATTAGAATTTCAGAAGAAAAATCACAGATAAACAACAAAACGACTGCGAATAATTATCGAATATAATCACAACAATTCAGAAGAATGGATACAGACAATTATCAAATTTGCTCAGCACGCAATAACATGCGGGTATCACAAGATTTCCAAATAACCGATTCAGGTTCAACATTAGGGTTTTTTCTGAGCAAGAACATGCTGATATCAATACATAACTCAGAGTTCTGCATTAGGCGTAAATATATCAAAGGAGTACTTACAAGTACAAGTAATCAAATAAGGGTTCGGACAAAAATCCTCACCCAAGGTTCAGATAGAATCCCTTACCTAGATCCACACCTAAATTATCTTAACCGAAAGTCCTTAGCTTTAACCTAAACATAATAATCGAATCATTAGAATACAGCCTACAGAGCAAGATTATAACTTAATACGAACTCACACATACTCCCAAAATGAACCCCCCTCTCTGGGTATGTAAAATTACCGAAACGCCCCTGGGGTGCAAAATTACCAAAATGCCCCTATCGGACTTAAGTCACCAAAATTTTCTTCTCGTGAGTAAAATTACTACAACAACCTTACCATATGCGAATTTATCCAAAAATACATTTCTTAGGTCAAGTTACCAAAATACCCCTCCGGGGTGGTAAATTACCAAAATACCCCATGTTACACTTTAATTCTCAAAATGACTTTTCCATAAGCAAAGTCACTCGAATAATCTTACTGTATGTAAATTTACTTCAAAATACCTCTTATAGGTAAAATGACCAAAATACCCCTTCGGGGTGGTAAATTACCAAACACCCCTGGGGATATTTGGCACCGAAAAAATCTCCAAAATATCTTAAGATGTTATTTTAAACATCCTGATGTTATTTTTGGCCTAAAAAATATTTTAGAAAATTTTCGCTCGAAAATCCCGAACCGGCGTCCAGACCGAGTGCTAAAAGGCCAGTTTCGCGAAAAATACCTATCGGTCTCGGAATGTCCCAAAATTTTAGATAATGAATCATATATGTAAAATAGGGCTTTTATAAAATTTTCAGGTTAAAATAACTTGGTTTGCTATGCTAAATAATTCAATAAAGTAATTTAATTGGTACCCTAATTTAGCGCCATTCGCGGATCCCAAAAATTCCTGAAACATTCCAGAGTGTAGATCTTGTAAAATTATCAGGGGTTACTGTTTTAAATTTTGTCTAATTTTGGCTCTAACTATTTATGAAAATTCATTGAAAAACTGTCTAATTAATTTTGGTCTTTAGCGACAATTACACTTATTATTCCAATTATAACACACACTAAAACACCTCAGCCCACACACACTTGTCTTCCCCACTTCACCGCCACACACATACACTCACACCACTCGCCTGTGCATTCTAATACCCTTCCAAACCCACACCAAAATGTTCCCAATCCCTTGCACTATCTAAATTACACCTCCTAACACATCTAAAACACCATCACACACATAATCACACTTGTACACACTAATTCTCCACGGCACCACATACAGAACATCCACGCACGCACAGACATCACTCACATACACTGTCAACTACCTCCACGGCATACACTTCCACACTTTGCTACCTAAGAACACACACCACACCTTCTGATGACACAGCAATACATCGCATAACACCTAACACGCCCGAACCTAGACTAGGAGCACTCACTTAAACACCCAAGAACACACAGCTACACACACAGTGAACACACACTCTGCGCACACAGAAAACACACACAACCTCATACTAACTCTAGCAGAGAAGTGATTACCTTGAGATTTCGTCCTTAATCTCTCTCTCTCCCTGCTTCTCTCAAATTCTTCTTGGCTGAAGCCCCTGCTTCTCTCTCTGTTTCTTGTTCTTCCTTCTTTCTCTTTTGTTTGTTCTTCTTTCCCAAATTTCCTTTTTGTTTTCTTTTATTTCCTTTTTTCCTTATCCAATCTATTATTAAGTAGTTTAATTTAGCTTAGTCATAAACCTAGTAGGAGGTGGCCAACTTAAATAAAAAGTTCCTAAATTACTTTTATAAAATTGCACAAATACCCCCAAACTTTACATATTTTCAAAAAGGACCCCCAAACTTTCTATAGTTACATTTAAGCCCTAAAATTTTTTTAATCCTTGTTAATTAAATCAAATGTCACTAAACACACAATATCACTCATATTATTACCTTTCATCACCAAAAAAAATTAATTTACAATTATACCCCAAAGTTTTCTGAAATTACGAAAATGCCCCAAAGATTTCAAAATTTACTTTTTTGCCCCAAATTTCTTTTAAGCTTCAATACGCTAGTAATACCAGGGCATTGCCCAAAATTAACGCCCGTCTATTTTTTGGAGCACCAATGGTTATTTTAACTCGCTCCCAGGTTCAGAATATTACAAAAGACATACTATATATATGACTCTCACTCGTGGAGAGGTCAAAATTTATATGTAATATGTCCATTAAAATCGCTGATCACTCGAAACTTATTCCAAATCATCGTATTTGAATGGTTTTCCTGAAACGGGTCCCCTGCTGTTGTTAACATCAGCAGGGGTGTCCGTCACTAAGAAAATATATTGCACCCGCAAATTAATCACCTCAAGTGACGAGTTTTAACCTTTGTCTATTATCCAATTTTACAATACCTTCCTTACATTATTATATTTCATTTGGGAGTGATATCTCATGAGAAAAGTTTGCTCTTAGAAAAAAAAAAGGCACTGTGATTCCTCGAACAAAGTGACTTATACTACTGACACTTTGATTTTTTTCCCTAATGGTACTATAAGCAGGGGCCTCAAGTGAGCAGCTTGGGCATTGCGAGGGGGGTTGGCTTGGGAGTGGTTGGGGCATTTTTTCTAGCAATGATGACATGATTTTAGTAGCGCGTGGGAGCTTAGTAGCTGCCATCTCGTGGATTCTTCTTACCTAGTGATGACATTGCACGATGTCATGCTCGAGGCAACGCCTCGCAAGAGGGGTTTGGCTTGGGCACTCTCTAGCAACGATGACACAATTTTATTAGCCAGTGATGGCCTAGTTGCTGTCATCTCACGAATTCCTCTTACCTAGTAAGGACATTGCTCGTCGACTCTTCCAAGCCAACGTCCCGACCACCGAGTTTTCGATCGTCCGACCGTGCCAACAGATGAATATTTCTCAGTACGGACTGAGACGACGCCTATGCGAAACGACTTGCGATGGGATCGATTGAATGCTAATTGACATGCTTTTCTCAATGCAAAGGCCACACGTACGAGATAACAAAAAAGTGAAAATTGTGGGGACAATTTTTCTAAAAATTGCAAGGCATGAATTTGCAAATATAGCGGTCAGTCATGTATGAAAAGTTTGCGACCCGTGGTTGAATTGTCGAGGGCTTTGCTTGAACAACTACATTCCAGTCCATAAGTGTACCAGGCTGGAGTTTGGCGAAGCTTAATGAGGATGGGTGCGTCTCGATTGACTTATGAGGCTCTCTAGGCTCTAGCCCAGCGAAGTTGCTCACTAATTCTTTGTATGTGTACTTCCACCACCAGGCACGCAAATCCCCATCATACGCAATTTCCCAAAGGAATTTTTTTTTTGCGATTATTCGTGTCATAGGGAGACAATTACAACTTTCAATATTTATAAATGATGGTCGTTACATATTTTTATTTTCTTTTGTTTAGTGATATTAAAAAAGTACTACTAAAAATTGTCACGAACTATATTTTTGCGACAATTAATTGTACCTATACGAAATGTTGTTACTATCATTTATGGCGAGATGCATCTTCATAGAGACACTATTTATCATTTATGCTCGACGGTGACGTGACATTTGACGCCAACACAATCAGCGAGCAAAACACACTTGCTTCTGTTATTTGCCCTCGCCCCGATGGTTGTTTGTCGCTCACTACTGGGAGGAGGGACTCGTTGTAGACGTGTGTCGACCTCAATGGGTGTCTCGCTCATGTTTCGGATCGGGTTGACGAGGATGACAACGAGGTTCTCCAACTTGTCAAACTTATTTATTTATAATTGAATTGAATTGAATTGAATTGGACGGGGATTATACGTCAACAATCACAAGGTTTTGCTACCGGTACATTAGATATTTACTGCATCAAGAACAAGATTTTGCCAATTCCCGACCTGGTTTCTTGTGGCCAATTCTGAGGCCACGCGTAACCAACGGGCCGCCCAGCCAGCCAGCCAGTTACATCACCTTCAACAACCCCCTTTTCACCTTTTCACCTTTTCACATTGGTAACCTGAGGCAGTGCTTCTCAGTTTCCACCAGTAACGAAATCACTGACCAAGCACTGCGAGTTAGAGATCCTCCTTCCCCCAAGAAACCCACATATTTATGCTCCAGCTCCGAAGACCGATCTGTATCAATCACCAGTCAATCCAATACCCTCAAAACGCCGTTACCGTTTACCCGTCACCCTCCCTCCCCCGCTTTTCTCTCTCCTTTCTTGGGAAGAAAGAAAAGCAAAGACCAAAGCAACACGAGGGCTACTATATTTTCAAGTATCTATATTTACCCAAGTGTTGTTCAAGGGTTTTCATTGTCCTTGCGATTCATACAGAGAAGGAAGATAGAGCGGTACTGAGACTCGAGAGAGATGCATTTGTACAACGCTTGGCTGCCTCCGCCTGTTGCGGAGGAGACGAAGAGGGAGAAAGAATCGTTTGCCCGGGTTGTGAAATCTGTGAAAGAGTCGTATTCGGCTGATGATCCGGAATCTGTGTATTCCAGTCTCAAATGGGTTTCTGTTGTTGACCTGTGAGTGCTCTTTACTTCTACTCTTCACAGCTTCAAAGATTGTGTCAAGAATTTGAGAATTGTTTGGTCCCTTCGCTCTATCGTCTGCCATAACATCTGCTTCTTGTAAGCTCAATTATGGGTTCTGATAAGAAAACCTGTAGCTGTATAACATTCTGTTTGGGAGTAGGACATTTTGTTAATTTGTTCTATCCAAGGCAAATTGTTATCATAAGCGAGAAAGTACTTGATTGACAGTAGCTACGAGTGAACGTGTAGGTCTTGGTGAGTCTGAATGGTTCGATTGATTGTCCACATTGGATATCAGGAGTAATTCTTAGTTTGGAAGTTTGCACCGCGTTGCCAATGATGATTTACAATTGCAGCAAAAAATGGGCCCTGAATGCCGAATGTATGCACACAGGCCCATTTTTTGCTTGTTTGGCGAGCCGTCATCAATCGTCTTATTGATGATGTGCTGGTTGCTTTCCACCTAAGAACTTCTCAGCCAGCAAGGACAATGTTTCTACTTGGAATTGTTAATCGCTAGCTACTAAGATGCTTGTTGTGGTTGTCTGCGAGTTTTTTTTGGTTTGTAGTTGAAGTCATATTTTCACTTGTACATATTCCTTAACCTGTGTGTTGTCTATCATGCTTGTTGTATTTTGGTTTCTAGAGTGCTTTAACTCATTTTCCTTCTTATATTTGCTTGCAGTTTCATAAAGGCAAAAAGTGAAGTATCTTTAGAAGATGTAAATGCCCTTGTCGAAATCGTGCTAGAATTGTTTCAGATATCACATGACAAACTTTATGTTCAGGTGCTTCTTTGCATTTCATTGCTCTTTGTTTTATATATATTTATTGTAAGTATATCCTTATACTGCTAGTTTAACTGTTGTATCTGTAGGTTAGATGGGGCAATACATTAGTGAGGTTTTTGAAAAAATTTGGAAAGAAGTTGTCTATAAAAGTTCAGTGGCGGCCTTTCTATGATACTTTGATCCATACACACTTCAGAAGGTGAGTTGTATAAGCATCTTATTGGATGAATATCATGTTTCATTGATTTCTGCTTTTGCACTTGATGCACATTTGTTTTGATGATTTTGTATAATTTCCAAATGCATAGCTATAGATGTTATTACTTGTGGACATCTATGGACTTCTGCTGTGTATGGTTTGTTTTAGTCTTTGGTCTAGGCTTTCTCTACATATGACGCCTCCTGAGCAGCTTACTTCTTCTCTTTCATTCTTTCTTATTATCTCTTTCATTATTGACCATTTGAAGCATCTTGATTTTTCACCAAATTAACTTTTTACTCACCCTCATCTCCCATTACTGCGTGTTTCTGAAAGCTATGCATTTGTGACTCTGAATCGTGTATCTACTTCAGGAGTACGGGCCCAGAAGGGTGGAGGGTGAGACAGCGACATTTTGAGACAGTAACTTCCCTTGTTAGATCCTGCCGGAGGTTCTTCCCAGCAGGTTCTGCCTCTGAGATATGGTCCGAGTTTGGGTAAAGTCTGTGTCTCTGGCTCACGCTTACAGTTGTTTGCATTTTATTATGGATATATGCTTCATAATTTGAGCACTTTGAATTTAATTTGGTTGGCAAGCAGAAATACAGACTATCCTTCATTTTTTGTTAGATCTTAACTCTTTTACATATTGTACTCGTTTTCCACTTGACAAAGGGGAGAGTAGTTTGTTCAAGATATGGTTCCACTAATACAGCTCGGGTACTGTCGGATATTCGTACTGATAAGGAGGAAACACCACTAAAGAATATTTTTTGAGAAACGTTAGATGAAGTTTGGGACTAAGCACGCAGAATGAGGAGGGGGGGGGGGGGGGGGGGGGGGGCGTGCATACCTGAAGACATTAGGTTTTCGTGAAACAAATTTTGTCCTGTTTCTACTTGCTGCTCATATATTTATGCTTTTGGTGCTTTAAGATTGTGCATATGCAGAAATATATTGGTTTATCTGAGAAATGGGGCTCATTCACTGGAAAGGTAGTTTGAGGCCAAACATTGCTCAAAACCTAGTAGGGTCTAGGAGAGAGAAGACTGAGGTACGATCATCTACTGCTTACCACGTTATTAGGAGGATAGGAAACTGCAATATTGCTCATGATAGTTGCAAGTTGTTTGTGGTTGTACGTACAGTCTTCATGCGAATATGCAAATGCATCTAGAAACTACACCTAAAGGAGCTACCATCAGTACTTTCACCGTCCACCTGCATCTCAAACAAGAAATTTGTCGCTCCAGTGTTGTGATAGAATGGGTCATTTGGACTCGAAATCTCTACATCTCACTTTGCAGTCTGTTCAGTTCCTATAATAGTATGTTGTCCTTC
Source organism: Escallonia herrerae (assembly GCA_033070095.1). Lineage (NCBI taxonomy): Eukaryota > Viridiplantae > Streptophyta > Magnoliopsida > Escalloniales > Escalloniaceae > Escallonia > Escallonia herrerae. The sequence goes on along the minus strand of JAVXUP010001778.1, from coordinate 12,390 downwards.
TCTAGTATACATTCTCATTAAAGTACTTAGATTGGTAGAAGCAGCATGTATTGCTTATGCATGTAATAGTATATTGTCCTTCTCTATCTTTATGTGTTAGCATACATGCGCAGTTTTCATGTAGTTTCATGTGGAGGCGGTCTCAGTTACTATGTTATCCTCTTAACAGCGTTACTGCTAAGCATTGCTTATTTCTCACCCATATTGCTTTATCGTGATTTACAAATCCATTCTGCAGTTCTCTACTGGAAAACCCATGGCATAACTCGTCTTTCGAAGGTGCTGGGTTCGTGAGACTGTTTCTTCCTACAAACATAGATAACCAGGTCTTCTTTTCAGCGTAAGGACTGCTAGTTATTGAATGTTTTAAATCGTTGATGTGGACATTGACATTACTTGGCAGAGAACATTAATTTCTTGTTACTTTGCTGACAGTGACCGGATCAGCTTATGTTTAAATCAGTGGGATTCAATACCAAATTGCCAGTTTTGGAACAGTCAATGGGCAGCTATTATAGGTCGTGTCATAAAGAACTACAACTTCATTGATTGGGAATGTTTCATGCCAACGCTTTTCAGCAGATACTTAAATATGTTTGAGGTAAGTGTATGTTAACTTCAAGAGATCTAGAATTGATGTACTGAACACAGCCAACAGCTTGCAGGAATTCCTAACGGACAAAACCCAAACTAATTGACCATGACATGGAGCCATAAAATATCCAAACTAAAGCCTGCAACAAAACTCGCACGCTCTGCTCCCCCCCAAAAAATAAGGAGAGACATGTTCTTTCTAAATAATACAACAAGCTGTCGCTTCGCCAACAAAATCAACAAATGCTCTAGCCTTGTCTAGAAAATCCTCTTTGAGCTAGAAAAAAGGAGGCAGAATAAAAATTTGTCATGGTGGTTCAACGTTAGCTTAACTCTGACAACTGCGCATCAGTTTTGCTTTTTTAATTGGACCACATTCAGGATGACCTCAACAAATCGCCAACTGAGATACAAGACCTAATATCAAAACTTCAGAAGAGGGGACTGGGCGAAATGGCGGCGTTGGCCAGCGGAGGCACATTTTCTTCTTCGTCTCTTGTTCCCTTTCGATTCATATTTCCAATCGAATAGCTATTGAAAATAATGCAGCAAATAGCCAACTCTTATTTCCCTGAGATACGAACTAAAGATTGTGCTTTTTGCCCCTTGTGTCCAACTTCTTGCAGAAGTGTCCGGAAATTTAAAAAAAATACAAAAATCAGACACCTTACAGCATTGTTCCGGGACATGTCTGGAGGATTCCAGACTAGGCCACTGCTTGAAGCACACTCCGTATCGACCACCATTGAAACAATTATGAAGTGAGCTTTAAGCGGCTCTTCCCCAATCTACTCATCACGTCATGCAGTCCAAGAACCATTAAGTGTGGGCTCAAGGAACAAATTTGGGTAAGGCAGGATTTGGATGGTCAATATGCCTGACCAAGGGCCCACAGCGCATTACAACATATGGCAACTGATAATCGTGGGATTCTTGGGCTGATTCCATACTGTCATACTGATCTTCTGCAAGTATCTTCTGCTTTATTTAGGAAATAATTTTCTTAGGGTTGCTGATTTTCTGATAGGAAAGGCTCCATCGGTGAACATGATTTCAGCTGCCCAAATCGATGAAATTCTGCAGGCATAGGGCATGTTTCCATAGGAACTTCTTCTTTGATGTAGGCGACAGCAGGGTTGACGAAAGACAAAACAGAGTGAAGATAGCTTGAGGGAATACTAATGCGAATCTTAGGTTTAAGTGATGGAATTGACGTAACATAGGGATCTCACCTTCAATTCTTAGGTATCACATTCTGTACCTCTGGGTGAAGATAGCTTGTGGGAATACTAATGCGAATCTAAGGTTCAAAGATGGAATTGACACAACGTAGGTATCTCACCTACAATTCTTAGGTATCACATTGTGTACCTCAGGTTCAATGGCTTCTTATGGACATAAAGCAAAGGAAGTCCTTAGAAAGAGCTAATGACTTAAAGCAAAAGCTTGTCGACGGAGTGTTGGACGAAGCTGTAGCTCTGATACTAAGTTGGAACCGTACAAATAGTATGCAGAAAAAGGTGATGTAACACCTCACAGGGGTGCAGTAAAAATGTGATGTAATGTACCTTAGGTTAGAAAGGTCAGTAGGTCAAAAGTTGTATTAAGCTCCTAGGATATAGAAAAAGAGAGAGAATATTGAAACCCCTTAAAAGGTGGCAAAATCAATAGAAACTGAAATTTTATGATTTCTTGAGCGATAAGAACGGTACCATTTATAGACTCGTGTTAATAATTCATGCCCTTTCCATCAAGTTTAAAGATGTCATTGGCTTATTAGTTATAACAGTTTAAAGACATAATGGTTGTAGGGTTTTTAACTTTGATTTTACAGGCTCCAGGACAATAGCATAACAAAGTTTAAGAGGTACATTGAAATCTTACATATCCAGCGCCATATCACAGCTCTATATGATTTGGTATCACACGAGCAGATACAATCATAAGAGCAAATGTTCTTGTTAGCTATGGAGGTGTTCTTAATCCAGTATTCGTGATAGAGAAAACATGTGTCCGGTCCCTGTGATGGGTTACCTTGAATAAGCTAGAGGGAATAAATGATGCTGATAGGTGCGAAGGTTCTTAAGTATTCATAATGTAAAAACTTGTGTTTGGCTCCTGAGAAGGGTTACATCAGTTAAGCAGAAGGAAAAACCTTGCTAGGTATAAAGGTTGTTAATTCAGTATTCAAAATAAAGAAATCACGTGTCCGGCTCTTGTGATGGGTTATGTTGATGAAACCAGAGGGATGAACAAGTTCTAGTAGGATACAAAGGTTACAGTTTTTATGTCCATTTATTTGCTTTCTTGTGACTTGTCACTTTGTCTTTATCTAAAATGAATGGGTTTTTGGTTTGTGTGGGAGTCAGGAAGAATGTTAGGGCCTTAAAGATATTTAGCTATATGTTGCTTAAATGTTTATCCACCTTGCTTTTGCTGTGATAATGTTCTGAAATATTAAGTTTATGCTTACTAATAGGTACCTGTGGCAAATGGAAATGCATCATACCCTTTTTCTGTGGATGCTCCAAGAAACACTAGGTTCCTGTTCTCCAACAGATCAATCTCTCCTTCAAAATCTATAGCAAAATCAATTGTAAGAAGGATATCCCAGGCTCATAACTAACAATGTTTAGTGATCCCTATTATGATTCATAATATATTCGACTTATAAAAAGCACTAATGTATTCGTTTTGCCATCAACTTCCAATGCAGGTTTATTTATTGAAACCTGGTGGTTCAGCGCAACGGCACTTTGAGAAATTGGTCAACCTCTTAGAACAGTTTGTTTTCTAAGAATTTGTTGGCTTTATTTCCAATGACCTTGTGGTTTTAGTAGATTATCGTTGTCAATTATGGTTCTTATATTGCAGGTATTATCATCCCTCTAATGGTGGTCGCTGGACTTATTCGTTAGAGCGGTTTTTGTTCCACTTGGTAATTACATTCCAGAGACGGTTACAAAGTGAGCAGAAGTAAGCATTATATGTGGTCACGTTTATGTTGCTCTGCTTGTAATCTGGTTTTCTTACTGTTTCTCTAACTGAAGAACTACTGATTCAGGAAAACTGATGATAATAGGCAGGCTGAACACTGTCTAGGACAATCTGAAAGGGCTTCTTTCGTTAAGACTGTGCTAAAGTTAATTGACAGGGGTCAGTATAGCAAAAACGAGCATCTTTCAGAAACAGTTGCCGTTGCGACTTCAGTTTTGTCTTATGTGGAACCTTCATTGGTTCTGCCATTTCTAGCTTCGCGTTTCCATTTGGCCTTGGAGACGGTTAGTAGTCCCTCTGGCATCACTTAAATGCTAGAATGTGATTCAATCTTAATTCCTTCTTGCCAAAGCATGCTAAAGGGATGGTTGATGCATCTGTCAATTAAAATATTTTTGCTCCACTGGCCTTTATTGACTAAATTTCATCATACTAAACTTCTTTTCTAATTTTACCTGGTCAGACGACAGCAACCCATCAGTTAAAAACAGCCGTGACATCAGTAGCATATGCTGGGAGACCGCTTTTTCTCTCACCCTTATCAGCTACGCTAAAAGAACACGATGATGTTGGTGGCACTGATATGTACACTGATCTTCTGATGGTTTCGCTATCTAACGCATTACTTGGCATGGATGCTAATGATCCTCCTAAAACCCTGGCTACCATGCAATTGATTGGTTCCATTTTTTCCAGTGTAAGAGCTAACTTTCACCATGTACATTATCAATTTCTACTTGATTGTGAGATCGGTTATGCTAAAATAAATCTTTATTCTTGCAGATGGCTTTACTGGAAGAGAGTATGGATGAGTTCTCATTCATGCCAACAGTTCGCTTCTCTGAGTGGCTTGATGAGTTCTTGTGTCGTCTTTTTTCTTTACTTCAGCACTTGGAATCTAGTAGTGTTTTGTAAGCAAAGATATTCATATTGTGGTTCACCTTTTTGGCTTCTTCCAGTTTTTTTGATTTATTATTTAGCACATTGGCTTCCTTTCTTAAGTGTTTTTGTACTGCAGAAATGATGGCATTCATTCACCGGCAACTTCAGGAACTTTCCTGGTTGAGGATGGTCCTTACTATTTTTGCATGCTGGTGATTTTGCTAGGAAGGCTTTCAAACTCGCTCTATAATCAGGTTTAGCTCCTTGGCTTTGAAAATCGAAACTGTATATAACTTCATAACACTATAATTTTCTCTGGGTTGACATTATTGTGGATTTATTTAAATGATATTGAACAGGCTTTGAAAAAAATTTCCAAGTTTGTCAGGACAAATATACTTCCTGGGGCAATTGCAGAGGTTGGACTTCTCTGTTGCGCCTGTGTTCAATCAAATCCCCAAGAGGCTGTTTCTCATCTTGTTGAACCTATTCTGTCATCTGTTATATCATCTTTAAGAGGAACACCTGTTACAGGTTTTGGAGGAAGTGGAACCTTTGATGCCTCTGTTTCAAGCAAGGTTTTCCCTTGTTCATGGTGTTCAATCTTTGCATTATGCCTTAGCTGTTCTGTTGAACTGAATGCTTGATTGCACCTTTACTAGGCAAAACCCACACTTTCTCCAGCGCTTGAAACATCAATTGATTATCAGTTGAAAGTATTGTCAGTTGCAATCAACTATGGAGGTCCTGCCCTGCTTCGTTACAAGGATCAGTTTAAAGAAGCTATTCTTTCTGCCTTTGAATCCCCATCTTGGAAGGTTTTTTTGTTTCTTCACTTATTTTGTCTTTTGCTTGACTGTTGAAGTTCAATAGTTTAGTACAACTACACAATAATCCATAGTTGGTCAATAAGCAAAGGAGACTTGGACCATGTTGATATTGCAAAATATTTGGACGGGGATACTCTTGAAAACTTGTTCATCTCATTTATTGGACAGTCTTGGACTTAAGTTAGTAAGTTGGAGTTTGTGCTTACTTTTCTTGGACACAAGCAAGGAGACTTGGGCCATGTGGATATTGCAAAGAAATTAGACAGGAATACTCTCGGAAACTTATTTATTTAGTATATATACTTCTTTTACAGTCTTGGACTCAAGTTAGTAATTTTGAGACTGTGCTTACATCTTTTGGACAATCTGAAGACTGGCATTTTTATGTCTCTGGGCGTTGTAGACGAACAATATGTCTTGTTAAGAAAAATCAGTGGCTTATACAAACAATCCAAAGTTTTGTCTGTTTACTAAGAACTGAAGTGGGATACGTGACTTGTTTTATTGAAGGACCGCCACTAGGAGGAAATACTACCAATATTATTATCTAGATAAATACCAACTTGTATGTATAGGTTTGTGCACATGTATATACTCCTAATTTGCAAATCTCATAGTATTACCCTCATTCTATTTTATGTAACCTGAGTCAACGGATGCTTACTGGAACCATTTGTTTCTTAAAACTTCTCATGATTGACAGGTTAATGGAGCTGGTGACCATGTTCTTCGATCCCTTCTTGGAAGCCTCGTTCTTTATTATCCTATTGATCAGTACAAGTACGTTCGAACTCCTTCAACTATCGTCGTTGTGTGTACATACTGTATGCTGATAGGTCTATATCATGCATGTACCTTCTAACATGTTTTAATTTCTTGTATTTAGGTGTGTTCTGCATCATTCTTCTGCTGCTGGGTTAGAAGAATGGATAAGCACAAAAGATTTTTCAAGCGAGGAACCATTTATGGGCCCTAAGTGGCATGTCCCGAATGAGGAAGAGGTTCAGTTTGCCAATGAACTCTTACACATGCATCTTGAGTCAGCTTTGGATGATCTTCTGAGAATCTGCCAATCTAGAATTCATTCTGATCCAGGTAATACTGAACTTAGTCTCTTTGGCAGTTTTTTACTCTTTCGCGTGGAGTGTAGGTTCTATTTCTGATTTAGTTTGTGGGCCATCAAGAATTTTTAGATTTTCTTTGGATGGATTTTTCCTATTCATCAATAGGGTTTTGTGCCTGTTGATGGCCAACTTATTCTAATTTCTTTTATTTTGGTTATTCTCTGTCTTATCAAGTTTGGTTGTTGTGTCTAGTATTCAGGATATGTCTTAGCATGTATATTTATTTCCGGATGCTCCAATATCCTCATCATCTGACAGTTGTATGCTTTCTTGCTCAGGAAACGAGAAAGACCATTTGAAAGTGACTCTTTTGCGTATCGATTCCTCACTACAAAGTGTTTTATCATGTTTGCCTGATTTCAAACCATTCTTTAGGAATGGGACGGTCGAAAATTCAGGCCATGCTTCTTTCTTAATTGCTGGAGCCTCAGGCTCAAGTGTTGGAAGCACTGAATTGCGTGCAAAAGCTGCTAATGTCATCCATACAGCCTGCAAGTAATACGCTTGTCCATCTATTAACTGTCCTTTTCCCCCTTTCCGGAATAATATGTTCGAGTGTGGCTTGCTGTACCTCATGCAAGCTTTTACATTGCGCAGGCACTTGTTAGAGGAAAAGTCTGACGACAGCATCTTATTGCTACTCATCATTCGTATAATGGATTCTCTGGGAAACTATGGTAATGAAATATGCATTTCGGTAATGAAATGTGGATTCTTTATGGATTCTCATCATTCTTGTAATGCGTTCTCATCATTTGTGCAGTTTCTGTTTGTTGGGTTCTTCCTGTTTTAGGTGTTTTACATTTCCCTTCTCTAACCTGTAATATAGGAAGTGCGGAATATGATGAATGGTCAAATCATAGGCATGCTTGGAAACTGGAATCTGCTGCCATAGTAGAACCTCCAACAAATTTTATTGTATCGTCCCATTCCAAAGGGAAAAAGAGGTAGAGAGTGCTATCGTTTTAGTCCCCATTTATTGTCTAAAAAAGTTGAAAATGCAACTCGTGGATTTTAAGTTGTGGGTGTGTTCTTTCATCCCAGGCCAAGGTGGGCACTGATCGACAAATCATACATGCATAATATGTGGAGATCATCACAATCGTCATATCATTTGTTCCGCACAAGTGGGCATATATCTCCATCAGAACATCTAATGCTTTTGATGGACGATCTTTTCGACCTCTCCTTGCATAGCTATGAAACTGTTCGCTTGTGAGTTCTCTACTCTTTTATGACGCTGCTGCCTGATTACTGTATAATGAGGCTAACTTTGCGCAGATGAATGCAAATCCAAGGTTATTGCTTTCCACTTTTGAAAGTTGGACTTTCACGCTACAATCTCTTGTAAAGGGTGTAGACATTATTTGTCTCTGTACTCAGATCTGAAGGAAAGACTCCTATGGACTTCCTATTGTGTCTAAGGTTCCTAATTTGACTTGAATATGAAGGCATCATGATTTTGGTGTGAAACTCTTCTTGGACCTGGTGTAATCATGTTTAGATTTGAATTGATAATGTTAGGTTTTAGGTCAATATGCTGTTGGAAGTATATTATTTGCTTCTTGTTAGTTTTTGAGAGGTCGTTTATACATAGGATGATTGGTTGATCTGGCTGTTTATTTGATTTATGGTCAGTTTTGTTGGTCAAGGTAAATTTTTGGCCTGACTCTTTGACTCTCTTCTTTTTATATATGTTCTTCCTTGGAGTGCCAGGGTACCTTTACGAATTTAATTGAATAGTCGTTTTTGAAAGTTCAGTTCGTAATAAGTTCAATTCATTTTGTAAAGAACTATAAAAACAATCAAATATTAGTTTAAGTAGATTTTGTTTTGATTTTAAATATGAGATAATTGACTTATCATGTTCATTAAATAAGCTAAGTTGTCTTATAATTAAAAAGATTGACATATCCACTCAACAGTACACGATAAGTAGTCTTAGAACAACAAGGTTGACTTATTCATCTCAAAGTACAACTTAAAATCTTTGTGCAAGCATTAGTCTGCTTTAAATTGAAATGCATTTTTTTATCGAGGAACAACCCACTCTTGAAATTTTGGAGCAAACAGAGGGCCTAAACTTTGCGATTTTTCTAAGCCTCTTCTTCAGTTTCTTCAATTTACTATTCGCAGTTACTGTGAGGGTACATTAAACAGCCACTATTAGATCCTTCTCTATCATTGCTCGCCTGATTTCAAGTTCCCTAAATGGTATGACGTGAACTAGTTTGTACCTAGATTTGGATGGATAGCTTTGTTGGAGTTTGGATAAAGGTGTGTAAACTTGCAAGGTTTATGAATATTATGCTTTTCTCCTTTCATGTACAGGGAGTTGAGGGCGTGACAACCACCAAATGTCTTGGTGAAAAATTGTTTCGAAACTGTGAATTCATATTGTCTAGTAGATTTTGATACATTCAATGTCAATCTGGTTCCTTTAGTAAAGTTTGTTCTCATGTGATCTAACTTAGTCAATTGATTCACAGATCTTCTGTTAAATGTCTTGCGAAAATGATGAAACGGTGGCCGTCCATGATTTCGAAGTGTGTGCTTACTCTTGCCGAGAACTTGCGGAATCCCAATATACCAGAATATGTGGTCTTAGGTTCTTGTGCAGTTCTTTCTACACAAACGGTTCTGAAGCATCTGACGAAGGTATTTCTGTATAAATTGCTTAAAGGTTTTCCCTTTCTAGTATTACTTGTAAGTGGACATTTACTAGTCTTTTGTTTTTTACCTATTTTATTATTTCCAATCCAGGATTCCAAGGCATTCTCTTCATTTCTTCTTGGGATTCTTTCAAGGTAGCCTAATTTCAATGCAATCGATAAAGGTTCTGTTGGTCTTATGGTGCATTGATGTTGCTTATTGTGTGTCTCACTGTCCTTGTTTTTGCTTGAAGTTCCCATCACGAGTCGTTGAAAGCTCAGAAAGCAATCACTGAGGTAAAACATCCTATATGATAGTTAAGAGGTCCTTATCGTTTCCCCCCCGCCCTGCTTCCTTCCCTTTCTATATTTTATGTATAATTTGGGTGAACGCCAACAGCTGTTTGTCAAATACAACATCTATTTTGCGGGAGTATCTAGAAGCATTTTCAGGAAGCCAGACAACCATTCAGATGGGACTGAGTTTGCAGTTTTGGTTTCTGAGATTGGTTCTTTGAGTTTTGATTCCTCCAACTTGCACTGGCGGTAATAATCTTTTGCTTTGAGCCACTCGTAACATGTATACCTGTAAAACTGTGTTTTATTGTTCAAAGGTCTACTTTGGCCTGCTGTGTTGACACCAAAAGACATTTTTGTGGACTCCTTTTAATCCAAATACAACTACCTTTTGAGGCTAGATATCGCTTTAACTAAAGATAAGTTCTTTTAGCTCCAATTTTCTGTTTCCCTTTTCAGGTATAATCTGATGGCTAACAGAGTTCTGCTATTGTTGGCTATGGCATCTAGAAATGATCCAAATTCCTCTTCAAAGATCATAAGTGAAACAGCTGGTTAGAATTTTGCAAATCCCATGGCTAGATCACATGTTTAGCTTATTATTAAAGTTTCCATCCTCTTTAGTAGTCTTTTAATTTTACGCGATAACTATTAGAAGCAATCTTGTCAACTAATTTATTTGATTTTCTTCAAAAAAATCTAGTAGTGTGATGCTAAGGTTATGCATTTCAGGTCATTTTTTGAAGAATTTGAAAAGCCAACTTCCTCAGACAAGAATACTTGCGATCTCTGCTCTGAACACACTTTTGAAAGAATCCCCTTACAAGCTGCCATCAGAGGAACGGCCCATTTTATCTGGGGATATTCAAGGAAATACCAAGTCCTCTCTTGAAGGGGCTTTAAGTCGTATATTTCAGGAAGAGGGTTTTTTTAGTGAGACCTTGAGCAGTCTGTCAAATGTTCATGTTATTACAGATACAGAAAACACATCGTCTAGAGGAAGTCAGGGGAACTCTTCGTTTCAGAGCTTGGCAGATAAATCAATCACCCGTTTCTATTTTGATTTTTCTGCTTCATGGCCTCGTACTCCTAGTTGGATTTCCTTAGTTGGAAGTGATACTTTTTACTCAAATTTTGCTAGAATATTTAAGCGACTAGTTCAAGAATGTGGAGTGCCTGTTTTATTGGCACTTAAGAGTGCATTAGAGGAGCTTGTAAATACCAAAGAAAGGTCTAAGCAATGTGTTGCTGCAGAGGTTTTGGCCGGAGTGCTGCATTCTGATGTCAGTGGTCTTCTAGAATCATGGGATAGTTGGATGTCTATCCAATTGCAGAATATCATCCTTGCACCGTCAGTAGAATCTATCCCAGAGTGGGCAGCTTGTATACGTTATGCAGTTACTGGGAAGGGAAAATGTGGAACAAGAGCTCCTCTTCTGAGGCAAAGAATCATGAGTTGCTTGATGAGCCCTTTACCTCAAACAGTAGCTACTACTGTAGTTGCCAAACGCTACATTTTTCTTTCAGCTGCACTTATAGAGATATCCCCTTCTAAAATGCCAGTGGCTGAAGTACAGCTCCATAATGAACTTCTCCAGGAGTTACTGGGTAATATGACCCATTCATCTCCACAAGTAAGCATACTTTTTTCCACAATGTTGTCCTGTGTTTGTCAATTCCTCAGCGTATAATAGAGTTTAAAATGTATTTAGATGGTGTTCATACATAACGATTTGGGATTACTCAACCATTATCAATTCTATCTCCTTCCATATTTTGCATCTAACTTTGGTGTCAAATGTTAGCTTTTAAAATTCTGAGTGTAACAGGTGAGAGAATCGGTTGGTGTTACCCTTTCCGTGTTGTGCTCAAATATTAGGCTTCATACATCCTTCACTCTCACCCATTCACATGATGGGAGGAATAGTGGTGTGGATGGAAAACTCGGAGGCAGTTGGGATCAATTGCTAATAGAACAAGCATCCCAACTCGTAGCAAGTGTACAGAATGCTAGTCAGTCGGCCAATCTGGAGACACCAATAGATACAAGTCCAGAGGATGGGGTTTCTAATGGCAACTCTCAAGATGATGTTAAGTGGATGGAGACGGTACTGATTCGTAGAACTGTATTGGATTAAGCTTCCTTAGCTTGGGTAACATTTTAACGGCGTACTCTCTATCTTTATGCATGTAGCTGTTCTATTTCGTTATCTCAGCTTTGAAGTCCGGAAGATCATCATATCTGCTAGATGTTATTGTGGGGCTTCTGTACCCTGTGATCTCTCTACAGGTACGTGACAGTGTTTTGTAAGTTTATTTGATACTCGCATTTCGTTTTTTGATCTTTCTGTTTCACTGCCTTTTGCATCCGTCCATAGGAATAGTTCTCATGGGACTTCACTGACTTGTGGAAATGGTCATCCCTTAGCCAATTGATGATCTGCAGGCTTAATTGCTTGAGACATTAGTTGAAGTATTTTGCTTTCTGCACTGGTCTGCAGCCACTGAATTTTTAGAAAATTTCAAACTGAAGTTTTTAGCATGTATATTAACTTATTTGAGAACATCCATTTCAATTTAGCTCGATAGAAAGCTACTACTTACATATATAAGCTTACTTTTTCTTGAACATTATGTGCGCAAAGTTGCACAAATGAGAGATATAAATCCACCAAAAAAATTATATCACGCTTCGTGATACATTCTTAGGTAAAGTGCCATGGCGCCCTTCTCAATTGTGGTATGCTAAACATAATTAATTTATGTACTGGTTTCATTGTGATGCTTTAGTGTTGCAATCTCTTTATATATTTTTTTTGTTTTTTGTTTTGAAGGAAACATCAAATAAGGATTTGTCAACACTGGCTAAGGCGGCTTTTGAATTGTTAAAGTGGAGGATTTTTGGAGAACCTTATCTCCAGAAAGCTATATCAGTTATTCTTTCTTCTGCAAATGATTCTAACTGGCGAACTAGATCTGCAACTTTGACTTTTTTGCGAGCTTTTATGTACAGGT